>JAMFTM010000045.1:0-390586 GCA_023522825.1 Diaporthe ampelina
CTGGTCGACGGGTGTGCTGAATGGAGCAACAAGCTGTCTCAGGCGTGGGGGTGCCCAAAGTTATTATCAATGGCCGCATACTGTAGCTACGCTCACCACTATGATTCGTGGTGTCGTATCTAAGTATCTCTGTTTTACTGACCCCCACGCAGGTGTGGAAGGAGTTGGCGAAGCCAGTAGCTTGTTTAAATGCAAGAGTGCCCAGGCTATCTCGTTCCATGCTGATGTCCCATAAACCTTCAATTATAGAAAACTGGTTCCGTTTCTATTCCGTATACAGGAATACGCCATCCCCCTCTAGCTACTATGGCCTTGTCAACATCAACAACAAAATCTTGCCCCCTCGTGATACTCACCCCGTCTATCACTCCGGGCATTACTGCAGGTGCCGGGATTCTTGGATCTGCCGACAAGGATGACCGCGATGCACTCAACCATGAATACCACAGAGAGGACATCACCCGTCGTAACGTCAAGTGAACAGGGTCGAGAAGCTGGTGGCGGTGCGCGACGCTTTCGTGAGTTATCATACTTACGATATGGGTGGGAATGCCGTGGCTGTGGCAGGTGCTAGGGCCGGAACGAATCAATGTTCATAAGAGGAGAAGGACGGGCTTCGAGAACTATTCATTTTTGTTTTCGACGGTGGGAGGTGGAGCCTGGCGCCTGCGATCTAGTGTGGTTCACGTGGATGTGGATAGGCCCACAGCTTCGCCAGCGTCACAGCCAGGTCGAGTCGGATACTAGGAATACGTTGTGGCTAGCAACAAGGCAACGGACCTGTGGAGCAGGGCACAGTCGCTAGGTCGACGCTCTATTGCCTGAGGTCCCCTTTTCGAATCTCCACTACAAAGCAATGGCTGTCGGTGTCGTGCACAGTACAGCCATCAGCACCACCACATATCGATTTGCATGTCAACTAAGACGTATGGCAAGCAGGGGAAGCCGTAAAGGCAAACACTCACCACAAGCCCCTTTTATTTCCTTTTGAACAAAGAGCTCGTTCTCTCACCTACAGCACAGTAACAGCATTCTCTATAATCAGCATCCGGACCAGCAAATCGCACACAAAGTTCCACAGACCATATCATCATATAAAGTCCATGATCCATAATCCATAGCATAGGTTACTGTCACATCCCTGCATGGGGAAGCTTACTGTGTTCACCTCAAAAGACAATTTCCTTGACCTCCTAGGGCATTTACTGTTGCTTCGGCTTAATAGAGGAACTCGGAGAACATCAATAGTCCTACATAGCACCAGGTTAACCAGACATTAGCCGGTAAGGAGCTGAGCGGTATCTTTCTCTGGATTAATGAAAGCTTTTTACCGAGCGCCTACACTAGACATAAGTCTCAGTCTAATCCGTTCGATTGCGTACAGGAAGTGAAGAAAGTCCTGTGTTAGCAAGTGTATCTTGCAGCCTCTCTGTCCCACCATGTCGGTCTCATCTTACAGGAGATATGCGCACAGAAGGAAGGCAGACGCAGCCACCTGGCATGCGCAAGAGGGACTGGAGAAACATTCATTGATGTCTTCAAGCGACTTGATACACAATGAGAACGATAAGTACGAAACAGAACGAGCTTGATATTTTGAAACGTGTGTAGATGGTGTACCAGCACGAAAGGCCAGTACCTAAGTAGGTAGTGTTCAATGAATTCAACGCCTCTCTACTTCTTGATTCCTGTTCCCGCTCAGGGAAAAGAATTGTGGCTTTGCATATTGTTTCAATGTGCGACTTATGTCAAGCGGCGTTAAGCCTTATAGGTGATTGTCTGACAGGAGGCCTCGTCGCTCAAGTTCGTGGATTGCAGCACAGACTGTCCTCGTTTCTCTTGCTCCAGTGAAACGATTTAGCCCATACGGGGCGCCACAAATGTTTTGTGGCGCTGTAGGTTCTTCAAACACGAGTGACGGGCTACAGCACAGCGTGGCTGCTCTGGCCACACTCACCCAAATCCCGCCGGCGGCCCGCCGGCCGCTGATCATGGGTTCCGCGACCAGGTTCTCCCCTCAAGTCTCAGGCTGCAGGTCTTTTCCACACTCTTCTTCGCTTGTTCCATTTCGGCCATGGACCGAACCGATGCAACCGAATGGACGCTCGTTACCCCTTTTACGCCTCCTCGTTGCCGCTCTCGTTCTTTTCAACCATGTTCCAAACATCATCCTCGGGAAGTCCAATTCGTGCGAACAACCTCGTTTGCATGTGGTCTTTATGCTTACTTCTGTGGTCTGGCCCATGAAGTTGCCAAGGCTTCGGCGCTTATCTCGGATGCCAATGCCCAAGGTCTGGACTATTGAAGCTACTCGCACAGTTTTTCCTGTCCTCTTGGCTTCCTTGCGACCTAGCTTTGTGAACACTCCTACGTTACGTTCATCCGTCAAGTCGACTCCTTCTGCTACCACTTTGTGCCTCATGCATATAGTGCAATCATTTCGAGCTTCCATCTTGGTGTCTACGTGAGGGTGATAGAACACTTTGGATGAGGGGACTACTAGTGTAGCCTTTTCTGCCATTGGCTCACCACGTTGAAGGCTGTGTCCTCGTCTGGTCTCTCGCTTTGCAAGACGAGCTTGGTAGTGATTCCCTCCCACGTTGGAATTACCTGCAACAAGTGATTGGCGAATAATGGGTTGCACCTCGGACGGCAAAATCGGCACACACCAAGCAGGAGGTAGAACCGTCTAAAGGAGGCCATGCATCCTGTCAGACCAGCTTTCCCGTCCCTGATGGGATCAAGAACTACGCCTTGGCCACGCAACGTGGCTTCAGATGTCTTGGTAAACTTGGCAGTCAACACTTAAATCTCAATGATGACTGCTAGGACAAGGTTCGACCACCTCGTGATGTTTAGGTTAAGGGTTTACAGTGCAATATGGAGACGCATTCCCTCCTCATCCTGCACTAAATTTCTCCTTGAACTGAACTCATCAAGCCCGCCCTTCGCACTGGGGAACTGAAGGTAGAATGCGGACTGCGCCATGGTAACAGTACACCTTTCGGTATTCTCAAACCAGTTTCTTACAACTGGTACATCTGACTGGCCTGACGTGGTGCCCGCTTTGACACGTCAAGCACTGTCACAACCACGTAGCTACGTAGGCAGGGCCTCAAGATGTCAAATCAAACAAGCTCCCGCAGCCCGGACTCAAGACCAAACGTGCTAGCCATAGGCAAGGTAAACGCACAACCCAACCGTACCAGTTCTATGGGGCGTCACTGCTCAATATTCTAGACCCGTGGGGCCGGAAGCCGGGTGGGCTGGGTCCGTCCGGCCCGTGTACTGCGCCTCAGGATGTCTACCCACTCGATCCGGCCTGACTGGTTGCTTTGCTCTCCACATCACGAAGGTATATCTGCGGATCTTATAGCCCACCCAGAAGAGCCGCCAATATGGAAAGACCCATCCACACAATACTCTTCTTGTTGCACGATATCAGATACTACTCGTGCCTGACTCCACTTGTCTGCCATATCGTGGCGTGGAATGACGGGCGATCATTCTAAGTGATCTGCAACTCTATACGCTCGTCTTACCAGGATTTCTTCGGTCAGACCCAGTGCTCGGGGCGATCTCCCATATTGTCTCAATCTACCTGGGATCGATCACGGGCTGACCTCAGATGAACATGTTAAAAAATCCGCCCATTCGACATGCGTAATTCCGAAGGCAGGTACATTGAGTCTTTACCTGTCTACGTCGTCATAGTGCAGGCCTTGGGTCACATTCATTTCTACAGGATCTGTGTTCTCTGAGCCCCCCCTCGGAAGCAAATTCTTACCGGTGAGGTCCGCTATAGGTGGGCAGCTCATGGCCTCTACTCTCTACTAGTCAGCATTTTGCTTGACTCTTGTTGGCATCGTCAAGATCCCGGCTAGCGTGGCCTTTGGCTCCGCGAGAGCCCCCGGGTGTTATACGGGATGCTTTAATGGCTCGGAACATCCCGCACTGTAGGCTAAGGGTCCCTTTCATCGCCTGTCACGATTTGGAGTGTGTGAGGGTTTGCCACTGCCCGTATGCTGTAGGCAGGGCTGTTGCGTGGGTGATGCGCCTGAATATGCCGGTTCATGCAGCACTACAACATGTCGTGATAACTGACTTGCGAACCAGACAAATGTTTGATTCCCTGATTGCTGCCGGGATAGTGCTTCCCCACTTCTATTTTTTGGGTATTGCTTGCAGGCACCCGTGGAGGGCTTAGTGGGATTTCAAGTCGGCGCTTAGGCCCCTTGGCTGAATCAGGGGGCTCGGCCGTTTGAGTGAGAAGCTTGTTTTGCCTGGTCCGATCTCCGTCCGTGTCTCGCTGGGGGCTTGAAAGTGTCACTTGGGTCTTCTCATCCTAGGTTACCAGGCCATCTCGACTACCGGTGATCGGTCCAATCAAGTGAGATCGTTGTTGGCAGAATATCGGACAAGACAAGAGTCACGGCGTCTGAAGAGTCTCATCTTTCTGGATAGAGAATTTCCCGAAGACCTAACTTAACTGTCACTAGGCCGGCGACTGGATGGGACCGTGTGCTGTCAACCCAACATCAATATTCGCGGTGGGGCCTCGATGCTGCACTGCAGTCTGCAGCACATGGCTTGACACTTCAGGCTGGGCAGTTCGAAGGGTGAGCAGCCTGAGGCACACCTGGCGCTGACAGAAACCGCCAGGCATGTCCTACCACAGTGCCTGGCCTACTGTTTCGGTTCTGGCATGGTTTCGCCTAGACTTGGCTGTGCGGGTTGTGGTGGTCTCCTGTCAGCCCAAGTGCCGCGGGGAATTCTAGGCCAAGAGGTGTTTTGCAGGGGCAGTCCGTGGAAGATATGAAGCACAAGTTGCCCTGGCTGTTGCACCAGCTCGTCGATCTCCCTGGCAGGAGACAAAACAAAACCGATTTGTGTAATTCTTTCGGCAGCTTAATACCCGAGACCAAGCACTTCTGGAAAGACTACTTCCAGTTGCTGCATGAAACGGCGTTTCTTCACTTTCGTATTTGACTAATACCACCGGCTATCTTCATCGTCATTCTCACAAACGAAACCTCTTACCGAACCCACGGTGACAGCATTGCTGCATATTCTCACATGGCTGTGCCGTCGTGCTATACCCGCGAAACCCAACGGTGACCTGCCCAGCTTGAGCGAGGATGGCTGTGGAGTCATTACGGCGAGGCCGTGGCTTTCACAAGAGGCGTCACAGGCCCAATGCTGCTCGGGCTGAACTGGCAGAGGCGGCGAGGACGGTCGTGACGGAGACTGTGGAGCCTCGACTGGTGCGCCGGCAGGGAAAAGGCAAGGGAGGAGACGGGAAAGGAGGTGAGTGATCGAGATTTGAGTTTCCATCCAGTTCAGAGCAGGAGGAATAACATTGGTGGAAGATGGCAAAGGCAAAGGCAACGAGGGTGCCGGCAAGGGGAAAGCTGCTGAGCCATCTGCTCCTCCCGCTCCTCCCGCTCCCTCTGCTCCCGCTCCCCCATTAGTAGCTGAGCCTTTACCTACTGCGGCTCCTCCGTCGAACTCAGTCGTGCTTAATCCGGGCATACCCGCGCAAGAGACGATTGTGCCGCCGCTAAACCCTCCATCAACAGTTGCACCGCCCGCGCCACCACCGCCGCCGGGTGCGCCGCCCGCAGCGCCGTCGTCGAGCAGTGTCACGACGACCTCGACGGCGGTGACCTCGGTACAGACTACGCAGACAAGCGTACAGACCCAGACCACCGTCGTCACATCGGCACAGACATCAATACAGATATCTACCCAAGTGACGACCATCGTGAGTACACAGATAGCCACCCCGACCTTGCTGGTCGGCAGTTTATAGACGTCCCTAACATCCTTCACGATCGCATCTCCTCTCCCGACCTTACAGACGAGCGTCACCACGGACGTCTCATCAACGAGCTCGTCAACTACCACCCCCTTCGTCGCCTCCACTCCGTACCAAGCTGCTCCATCTGCTACTACCACCGCACCTGCCTCGTCCCGAGCACCGGCCATCGCCCCCGGAACTATCGCGGGCATCGTGGGTACGCAACTCCAGTCTTCCTTGCTGGATTCCGTGACCTGGAGGACAGGCTGACAATGTCACAGTCGGAATCCTTTCTTTCTTCTTCATAGTCCTGGGAGCAGTATGCCTCTGCTCCCGGCGCACACGGCGGCGCCTACTAACCCCGGTAACAAGGCGCTTCACCAACAACACCCTGGTGAACAGCAGCTCCCGGGGCATGGACTCGACAGGCCGGAGGTCCGGGCGGGGCGGAGATATGCACAAGTCGCTCATGTCCGAGGCCGAGTCGATGGCTTATACCACCATGAGCCCGCGCGACGTCAAGCCGCCGCCGATGGCCATGGTGGATGCGCCCCGAGGCCTGTCGCAGAACCCCGTCTTCATGGCGCCATATCACGACCCCTCGAGGCCGAATTCATGGCGGACCTGGCGGCCTAGCGCCACGTTTGCTCAGGGGCTCGACCCGCTCCCGGATGACTTGCAGCTCCCACCACCGCCACCGGCACATGCCATGACGGCGAGGTATTCGGGACTCCCGCGAGGCTCTGGAGTAAGTACTGGCGGGGACAGCAGCATGCCCGAATACGGGGCATGGCCCCCGACGGCATCGAACGCAGACCTCACCGCCCTCACGCCAGGGCCGGGGTATCAGCAGCAGAGCTCCAACCTCGCACCGGGCTACGTGGTAGCCGCCGGTCCAGCCCGTGTGCAGAGCCGGGACTATTTCCGGCAGCAAGGGCAGCAATTAGGCGAAGGGCACGGGTCGTATGTATCATACTCGGAGACGCCGCTGGCTACGCCAAGGACGCCGATGGTCGTGGAAGGTGAGCAACTGGCCCCGCTGGCCTCCAGCCAAGAGGCCTCACCGGTTGACAATTGTGATTACGACAGCGGGGAGAGCGGAGACGCCGGAAGGAGCAGAGATAGAAACGACGATATCCGGGCCAGCGAGCACCGAGGAAGCGGTAACGACGACGACGGAAGAGGAGGGGTCAGCGGACTCGACGAACACGAGCAGGGCGGCGGCATTCAAGAAGCGCAGCTGGGCCGGGAGGCTGGAGCGGGTGGCGGCCATGGCGGCGGCCCGCAAGGGTTCGAGGAGGAGCCACCGCGCGAGCAAGGCCAGCAGGCGGAGCAGGACCAGCAAGACGAGCGCCCGCGCGAGTGTGGCGAGCAGGTTTTCGAGGAAGTCCCGACAGTCGCGGCGGTCCAAGGACAGCCAGGGCGAAGGAGCAGCAGCACCGGGAGGTTGAGCCAGTGGTGGTCTCTACCCCAAGCTCCGCCGTCCCTGGGTGATAGGGAGGTGTCAAGGTCATCGTCATCGTCAGCGGGGTTCTCGTGGTCCGAGGCGGCGAGTGAGCCGTATACGGCGGCTCCGAGGGACGGCTTCGGGCTGTCCATCATCGGCGCCAGGCATGGCTCCAGCAGGTCGAGGGCTGCAGAGGAGCAAGGCGATCAGGGGCCTTCTACCGCGCCCATTTGACGGGGATGGCTGAACTGTACAGTTGTGTACATACAACACGAGCAAGATACCCCCCTGGTATGAGCCACACAGGCAAGGCAGAGTCTGGGAGCTGGTACCCCATGACTTGATTACTTGGCCATCTACCTAGTGCTAAATCTTAATCCGCGGCCTCACGGCCCGAGATTAATTACCTCGCTCATGGGACTTGACCACTCGCATGTGAAGACTGAATAGGGGTACTCGTGATTTCATTAGGATGTGTATCAAAAGCGTAAGGAAGAATCAGAGTTGCAGGTCCTGTTTCAGGTCGTCGTACTGACTTGTATACAGGCTCCCTCACTCAAAGCCAAGCGTCCAGTTCGCCCTCCGCACTACCTCCTTTTCTCCTTCGCTCGCACTCGCAGGTTCTGGAATTGGCTCGAGTCCGACTGATGCCAGGCCATCGGCGTTGGCAATCGACCTCAAAAAGTCCTCGTTTGGCCTATCAATGTGCTCCGATTCGCCCTTGCCACCAGGGAAATCAGGCCCAGGTGTTCCGCGGCGCCAGGCGTCTCGTGCCTTGCTCACATACTTGGCGTTAATCTCGGTGATTGGGCAGATTGGGATGTATAATACGCTCGAATCACCCTTGCCCTTGTGCTCAAAGTCGACGGCGTGGATGGCTGCGAGTGGTTAGGAGACGCTCGACCTCGGACAGTATGGCCACAAAAGGTGGCCACGGATGACAAAGCAGAAGTGATTATGGGGTATTGAGAGCAAAATGAAGTTGCACTCGGGTATCAGAGGCAACAGGTGTTTGAGAGAGAAAGGGGAGGCACTTACTATCGCAATGCCACACCACAAAGTCACCAGGGTTTACCCGCGGAGCATGCACCATGGTCCGATCCAGCTCCAGGTGCGGATGCATGGCCAGCTTGGGAAACTCCATGCCGTACCCAGGGGTGCCACCAGGTATCTCACTCGTCATCTGATCACCAGCCGTGAACTCCCAGTTATCAGGCGCAAGGAACTCGAGCCGCTCGGCACTTCCGCCCTTTGCGACGTCGAGGTCCACCGTCTTCCTTGGCCTGAAGAAGGGCCTGAGTAACGTGTACGCCGTCGCAAGCTTGAGCAGGGGGTTGAACAGTACGGTGCCCTCCCGCGGCCCGACGCTGCTCATGCTCAGCCAACCCTGGTACATCCTGAAGACGCTGCACGCCCCGAGGCCGTTGTACAAGTCGTTGACGGCGTTGACCCTCGTACTGCCGTCCCATGGGTCGTACCGGGTCTCCCAGTCACCCTCAAACACGGCGTCGTACACCCCACCTTTACCGTAGCCCTCGTGCATCCATCGCTCCACGCTGCCGCCGTCCATGTGCGGCCCGAGAGCGAAGGCCGCATCGCCTGGCTGGCGGATGCGGAGCCGATCGGCATAGGACAGGGGCTGGGAGATGGAGATGAGGGAGCTGGGGTCGGATAGGGACCACGTCGATTGCATGAGGGCTTTTTGAACCTTCATAAAGTTCGGATTTAAGCGGGCGTGGAGCTGTGGCGCTGACCAGTACAGCTCCCAAACTTGTGGGTCATTTTGTGGGAAGCCTGTGAGTGAATGTTGTAAGTCAAATTGCCTCACTGGTGTGGAGCGCATTTCGCCGGGATGCAATTATCTCGGTCGCGCGATTGCCATCTCTTGCTTTGCAGTATAAAGACTTACCTTTCGTCTGTGGGTTCTTTCGGATGTATTCCTCGAGATCGAATTTGTACTGGCGTGCTTCTTCTTCTGGAATGACCCCTCTGATGACAGCGGCACCTCGTTTCTTGATTGCATCTTTTGTTGTGGCTAGGTCGTCTTCAAGATGATCAAAGCGAATTTCTGGGATCACTTTTGAGCCCAGTTCGGCAATTACATCGTTCTCGGTCTCCAGTCTCTGAAGCAATCTGTGCCAGCTTGCTATGATCTTCTCTTCCCGGCCCTCAACTAGTGACAACTTGAGCTGGCGGAAGTGATCTGGAAGCGGCTCGTTCTTGACGCCAGCCAAGGAAGCAAACGAGTCTGAAATATCGCCTTCTCTTTTGTCTTGGATCGCTGCCGCTGTGGCCGCCATGTTGACGCCGCGCCTCTGGATGGTACCGACTGCCAGCGGACGGCCGGCTCGCCTGGCTACTGACCGAAGCATGGTTTGAACTTGTAGTAGTGGTTATGGAGTAGGCAAATATTCAATTTCCCCAAAGACTTCGAGCTGCCAGAGATATTCAATTTATCCGGTGCTTCCAGTCAGACCGGAGTTGGCGGGATTATAAAGCTGCGCCGCATTTCGTGAATCCAGATCGGTGTTGCCTCTTTTAGATACACCGCTTGGAACTGAATTTGGACTATTCAATCACTAGTCCATAGTTGCAAATTCGACGTGATTGCTTGAATCGTCGTCTTAGACGGGCGGTCTTTTTTTGGAGCCCTGGTGACGCAGATCCAGGCAGTCGGTGCTTAAGTGGATCTCACTTCCTGATACGCGTTTGACAGGAACGGTCTCGCTTATTGTGTGTACGACCACAACCCAAGCTGGGGTCATTTTCGTGGAACGTCATTAGTGTAGTCCGAGCGTATATTCGGTCTGCGGCCTGAGATAAGTTCTTCCCCAGACCCTATTTTATCTCACCCTTTCCGCCCAGGGCGCGGGGAAAGTGGAGGATCCCGGATGTGTGGAGTCAAATTGCGTGCGGCTCCGACAGTTACCTTGGAAAGGACAGAACTTCTGAGATGAATAGACCCACTCCGGGGCTTCTCGAACAGGATATGCTCCGACTTCATGCCTTCGTGCCACCTCACCTCCAGGGTTATTCGCAAGGCCTGAACTAGCTGGCGAGACAGGCAAAACAGCTTTGAGCAGCCCCCAGCACTTTACGGTTCAGCATCCTGACTCTTGTCAGAAATCAGGGCCACAAGTCAGGCGATACTGAGGGTCGGTTACACCGGAACCCCCTCTTCAGGAAAAGCCGCCTGCAAATCCCTCATCCCGCCGCCGCAAAAAGTCGGGCACACTCCGAACCGACTAACAGGCCCAGAGGCTAACCTGCCTCTCCGCCAAATTTGTCTACTCCGACCGGTTTCTCCCTTCTCAGCCATGGCAGAGCCCCCACAGAAACGACCCGTCAAGTTCGTAGCCTCCGATCAGGATGGCATGCCCGTGAAACGGCGACAGGTGCAGCAGGCCTGCGAGCCATGTCGCAAGAGAAAGGTGAGAAGATGGATGCACACCCAACATACCCCCCTCTACATCGTCGCTGCAACCCTCTCATCCGATTTAGACCAACAAGGGCCGGCGTGCACAAGAGCCTATGTGGTTCCACAACATGCCCACCAACGAGTTGTCGACAATGCTAATTAATGCGCGGGTGACATCAGAAACGCTGCTCTCACGTGTCAGACGCAGGGCCGCGATTCTTCGCAGATGCGTCTCATCAGAAGAGCATATACGCCCACCTCCGGGCTGACCCCCAGCAGCCCGATGGCTCCGGGGGGTCGAACCGCTCAGGTACCCTGCCCAACTCGCCCGAGTCGCCAGCAGAGCCCAACTCGGCCAACTCGGGGGCTTCGTCCGCCCGTGAGGTCGCCTCCCAGCTCATCGAGCTCTCGACCTCCCGGTTTGTCGGGGACCTGAGCCCGGAGAGCATCTTCATCGAGGCCGCGAGCAAGATTGCGAGGGATCCGTCCCGCCGCAATACGTCTGACATTGGCACATGGCTGCCAGCCAGGCGCTCCGAGGACGACCGGGATGCCAGGCGGGAGCAGTCGGCTTCAGTCCAGAGCCATGAACCCACAGGCTTGAACCGTGCCGGTGATGGCCCGATAGTGTCTCGTGCCCTGTCCGGGAGGATGGATTCCTCAGCCGGTAGTCCGGGACATACAACTGACAATCCGCAGTCTCGGTAGGTGCCAGGGTCTCTTCATTACTTACTTGCCTGTCTTCATGATTTTCCTCTTCACTGAAGGCTGCCATTGATACATTTACTTCCCGTCTTTCGTCACTTCAATCTTCGGCATCGTCTTCGCCCTTGCCCTTCTCACATCGCTCTGCATTCGTCACCTCAGGCACAACTGTGCTGGAGGAAAGTCTGCTCCGAATCGTGTATTTGGACTATTTCGCTGCCATTTCGCAGCATTGTCACGCGATCTCAGTGGGATAGTACCGGGTTGATAAAACTTCCGTGGCGCCCGTCGAATGAAGGCTCCTGTTTGCTACAACTCCAAGGACCCTCAACGCTGATTGTTACAATAGTGACGTGGGTAATAACCCGAGACCATGGAACAATCCGACGTTGCACCCTAGTCCACCAGACGAAGATTACGAACAGCTTTGCGCCATCTACTTGGAGAGAATCCAACCTATCTGGCCAATAGTTAAAGTAAACGACATACATGCGACGCGCAGACCAAAATGCATCAAAGACGTCATCTTCAGACAGGTTCGTGACTCCTGCAAGGATTTTGGTGTCCCTCTGGATATGCGTTGTCCGGATTAGAGGGCATATTCCGCTGACGACACATCAAAGGCCATCTCCCTTGCAACATGTGGGGAACCATCTGCATCGAAGTATCTTCGCCTTGAGCCGGGCGGCCCAATTCTATCTTTCTCAAATTTCCAACGCACCTTGTCCAAGTCACTACTCTCCTCCCTGGATGAACAAGTCCTGTCCGACAGAACTGATCACATCCGAGCCCTCTTCCTCATGTTCTTCTACCAACCGGCACACGCATCAGAGCTGGACATGCCCTCACTGATTTTCAGCCAAGCCTTGCACTACGCCTTGAGCATCGGAATCCATCTTGTGGGTTCCGGTGCCCAAGACGAGAGAAGCAAGGAAGCCGAGACTCTGTACTGTGCCCTTTGGGGGCTTGACAGGATGAACGCGGCTTTCCATGGCCGGCCATGCTTGTTGCATGAGCGAGACACGGATCGGGACTTAGAGGAGTGCATTGCTGCTCAGGAAGAACCTGGTTTCAGGTTATTTCTGAACGTCATCATCATGTTGGACAAGGTCATCGGCCTATACCGGCCGCGAAGCCGTCACGAGGAGACGGTCGTGCTACCGGTCTTTGAAAGTATGATTATAGATGCTGGAGCGGATAAAGCCGCCCCATTCATTCACTGTAAGTGCTTCACACTTCCTGGGAAACGACAATCCCGCGAGGATTGAGGGAAGGCTTTTCTTCTTCCCGAACTATTCGTCACGCACCGAAGGCCTTTCCGAGCTTGGAGTCTAGTCGGGGCACATTCGCACTAACATGAGACAACCCTGGTATCTAGCCAGCATAGAAATATTCTACCATGCAGTTTCCGTTCTGTCATGCCGACAACCATCCAGCGCCTTCGATCCATCAGCCCCAGACCAAGCCCATCTCCCGCACCCTAACATTAACGCTCGGCGCTCACTATCCGCGGACCGCATAGTCGACGCGGTGTCCTTCGCACTCAAGTTCCCAACATCACCAGACCGGATCACGGTCGTGCCCTTCGTCCCCTACGCCCTCGCCCTCTCGCTCTCCGTCTCTTACCGCAAGATGCGTTACTCAAAGATCCCGCTGTACCGACTGCGGGGCAAGACGCGGTTCAAGGAGGTCGTGGGCCTCCTGAGGAAACTCAGCGACACCTTCACGTGTGCGCGCGTCAACGCCGGGCTGGGCGAGGCCATCCTGCAGGAGATGGACAAGACGACCAAGGGCCTCGTCAACTCGGGGGCCGTCTCAGCAGCAGGGACAACAGCGTCAGGATCCGGCAGCGGTACGACACCCAGCCCAACTGACACAAGGCCGCCGCATCGCAGATCGCTGCCAGCTGAGGTGACGCTGGGTAACAAGAGGAATGTCTATGTGCGGGAGACCGACCGCCAGCAGCCCGGAAGCACCGCCGGGACGCCGAGGTCGATCCAGGCGGGTCAGAGCCCCTTGCAGCAACTCCCCACCCCGAACATGCAGCAGGCTCAGGGGAGACCTTCGCCTGCACCTCTGAGCACGGCGTCGAGCCAAGGCACTGCCGTAGTGGCTGCCCAGCAGCCGGTCACGTCTCAGGCCCTGCCTGCGACGGCTCTGGGCGACATGCTGGACGTCGACATTTTTGGGCACTTTGATCCCGGCTTCGATCTGAACACTGTCGATGCGGCACTCTCGGCGAACCTGGACATGGGCTTTCCTCAGATGTGGACTACGCCGTGGCCCAATTGGCCGAGCTGAGAGATGACACATGCATGAATGGGTGTTTAACAATGTTCTGCTGGGGGCCGCAACTGGGACACAATATATCAATGTCTAAGGGTTTTCCGTGTTGTCTCTGTTCTAGGAGGCTAATGTCTTGCATTACTAAACGTCGCATAGCATTCTGTCGGTGAGAGCATTTGGGGGGGGGGGGCTATTTCAAAATCTGTTGTCTGTGGTACTGGTACAGGTCACACTAAATTCAATAATGGGTACAACAAGGTCTTTACGGTGTACGGGCTTAGCAGGACGGACTTCTATAACGCGCGATCAGGACATTCATTCTCGCGCCCAAGAAAAGACATACTCAAGTGGTGATGTCAAGACCTTGCGGCTGGCCTTGTTGTGAGCACTTCTTGGGCCAGCCTGACATCTAATGGCAAGTCTACTGGGCCGCTTGGGTTCTCAATGCCATTTCTTTCCTGTGTAGTGTGACGATATCCGTATGTGAGTAGATCCCGCTTCTCTTCCAACTAGCGGGTACCTAGGTACTAAGTATGTTTCCAGGCGACCCGGTTTGGACGATAATGCAATACCTTCTGTTGATCGCGCAAGAGCCCGAGGAACCAAAGCGGTTGGCCGTGTTTCTCGGCCCGCTCCGCTGGCCCTGCCTTCGAGCCTTTTTAGAGTTATTGTACCCACCCATTCGGTGCTGGTTTGAAACGGTCCGCGCACAATCCCTACGATATCTTCATTGACTGATTTCGCATACAGCTCAACTGCTCTCACGATAATTCTTTGATTGCTTTCCACCAATGCCCCCAAACTTCAGCTCGCGCTCGGAGTTGGGGTTGACGGTTTGTAATTACACCGTCGGCCCACATGTTCGGCGTTTATCGAAACCCCGTCCCTGCGGGAATTTGTCAGCTTTCGTAGATGTGATTGGTGCCGGGCTGGCTGTGAGACACCGATGCCCAGGTATTTCCTACTGCATTAGTAAACAGGGTAAGATGCAAGGCGACGACAGGGGTTTGCGCTCAATGCAAGAAGTCCGAAAGGCGCCAGTAACGGAGGGATTCTCTGCTGGAAACTTGTAAGCTACATGACTGGGAACATGACTGGGACCTGCGGCTATCGTCAGCCAGTGCGTCATCCTTGTGCGACGAACCGTTGAACTTCCATAAAATGGCTTGAGATGATCGAGTGAAATTGACGTTGCCCTCTAGTCATCCATTCTCTGCAACAAGGCCTGATCTCAACATTTCAGATCGCACGAGCTCAGAACCCGGCCACAGACTCCGATCCAACCAGTCCCTAATTCATAATGGCGGGCTCCTCGTTCTACGACACGTATTTCACCCTGCTCGTTGGCATGCTGGAGAGCCTCGAAGCCATTCTTACCAAAGCCGAGGCCCATGCGAAGGAGAACAATATTGATGTCAATGCCGAATATGCTCCAGCAAGGCTCTTTGAAGATATGCGGCCCCTGACCTTCCAAGTCCAGGCCATTTCGAATACCATCAAAACATTTGTCCAAAGGGTGCTCGGGGTCGAGGTTGGGACATGGGACGATGACGAGACAACCTTCGAGCAGCTGTTCGCGCGCATCAAGAAGACCCGGGAGCTGACCAACGGCCTCAAGCCGGAGGACGTGAACGGCAAGGAGAGCCTTGAGGTTGAAGGGTAATTACAGCGTCTACTTTTCTTAGGTGTCTAATTTTCTTGCTCGAGCTGCAAATGCTGACTACCATGCAGGAAGGCTGGGCCCCTTGTCTATAAGACAACAGGTATAGCCTATGCCACAACCTTTACCATACCGAATGCCTTCTTCCACCTACAGACTGCCTACGCCCTTTTGCGTATGAAGGGCGTTCCTCTGTCGAAGAAAGACTACATCTTTCCCTTCATGCTACACGACCCGGCCAACCCATTCGGATCACAGTAGGCGAAAGGGGAGACGAAGGCTACGGAAGAGGAGCTGCCGTACTATTGTCATTATAAGTTTGTCAAGTTCACATGAAATACTATAGAATTAAATGTGAAACGAGCATCAGCTCCCGACGTGAAATTCACACATCCCTCTCGGGGATCTTCATGATAGGTCAGCGTGATATGTGAGGCCTAAGTGCTCCGCCAGTGACTGAAGAATGGAAGTAACAGAATCCGTCGGCTGAACAAAACAGAGCACGTGCTGGTCCGGTCTAACGAGCAGCCCACCTCCCACACCCAGCTTCCCCTCGAGGGTGAAAAGTTGTTCTTGCTGCTCAAATACAAACTCGAAGTCACGATGAGCAACTGCAAGGGCTACCTTAACACCATACACTTTCATGTCAGCTTCCAGGTTCTGGAATCGCTCAACCCACGGGCCCCGCGAGCCGACGAGCAGTGTGAACTGGTCATACATGCAGAGGTCCAATGTCGAATACTGCCGTGACTTGATCTCTTGTTCAGAGAACTCCTTGACGTACGAGACGTCGATAGGTGGTAGTGCTGTGTCACCCTTCATCCTGATCCATGCATGAGGTAGACGGGCTCCTGGTAAGAACTTTGGGCTGTAGTGTGATGCGTGGTCAGGGGCCTTATCCATTCCGTAGACGTAGCCGATATGTATCTCAAGCTGAATCGCAATCAGTACCCAGTCATCTATATCCATCCATGCCATGGAAATGTGTTTGCACTCACATTGTCAAAATGTTCCATTTGCCCTTCCACTTCACCAGCGATCATCGTCTGCTTCTCTGGGTCGTGAATGCTGCGCAAAAGGTTGTCCCTCGCCTCTTCCACGTCCTTGATCCCAGCTGTTCCTAATGCCTTCAAGAAGGAGAAGATCTTCTTTCCATTCTTGACACTCTGTGCGGCGTTGATCATAGCGACAGGCCTGCGTTCTTTGGTGTAGGTTTCTAAGAGCCCAGGACTTGCCCAGCCCTGAATTACGGCGGCGATCTTATACGCGACGTTATGCACGTCTGCCAGCCCCGAGTTGAGTCCAAGACCCCCAGTTGGGGGGAAGGAGTGTGCCGCATCGCCACAAAGAAAGACGTTGCCGGCTTGATACTGCTTGGACACCTTCCGGCTCAAGACCCATGGTCTGTAGCTGAGAATGTCGAAGGGTACATCTTCGCGCCCAATTGCTGCCCTAACCGTCTCACGGGCAATTTCTTCAGTCCATGAGCCCAGTGGTAGCCTCTCGGAATCAAAGTTGCTGATCAAGACTTGGTTTCCGGAGAGGTCGTAGGCAATTATGAAGCCTGAGCATGCCGGGTCGGTAATCCAGTGCAGCATGCCAACTCGTCCTCCAACCACTGGTCGTAGGTCGGCATTGAAATGGATAGTCATCATAGTCTCATCTGTGGATGTATCGATGTCAGACCTGGAACGAAGCATGCGAAGATACCGACCAAAGACATCTTTTTTTTTTCTTGCAGGAGACATCTCAAAAATAGAAGGTTTCATTTGGTGGTCTCTTACAACTGTCTTCCCCGTCGCTCTCTATACCTAGCCACTGTCGAACCCGACTCTTCGCACCATCACAGCCTAATACATAATTCGCTCTGATTTGGTATTGCTCTTTCATCTTCATCACTGTGGCTGTAGCAGTCACTAGGTTCCCGACCTGTAACATGTCAATAACCGCTTCGCTCTCATACGGTGCCCGAAAAGAAGAATAAGTGATAAAACTCCGCGAACGTCAAGCACTCACCTGTTCGCAGGACTCGAAAGCAACGCCTTTTCTTATCTCGACATTGGGGTCGTCTCTGAGAACGTTTGCAATGAAAGCTTCAAATTCTGGCTGTGGCACATTGTGAATCATCTGCGTCGATCACAAAATTCAGATCAGTACAGTCCACGCTGCAGGGGATCTAGCTGCCTCGCAAACCCTTTACCTCTGGTGTATCATTGAGGACATCGGGGTCCATTCTCTCGTAAGGCAGGACCCCTATCCTTTCTCCGCTCAAATTCGTCAGGAAGTTCACCCAGTAAGCATCATCACGCGATGTCCCAATTTTACGGAGGGCCCTAGTGTCGAGTCCGAACTGCCTGCAAAGCTCAAAACTCCTGGGACAGATTGCGTGTGCTTTAGGAGCAGCCAGCCGTTGGGGGTACTTCTCGATGACGAGACTTCTGACTGGACGTACTGTGAGTAACAGTCGCATTGCACACTTGTAAGCCATGAGTAAATGAGCAACCAAACCTACTAACCTCCGAACTTCGAGAGCAGGTGTGCGGCAAGCAGGCCACTAGCTCCCCCGCCAACTATGAGGACGGGGATGTCAACCAAATCTTGGTTACAATTTTGAGGGCTCATCTTGTAGCGCGATAATTCCTCGATGGTCTCTGTTCTCTTCAAACAGAGAACCATCTGGGAAGTACAGGAGTCTCCTCAGTCGAGTCGCGCGGCGGAAAATAAATTCCCAGCGTATTGTTTCACGTGAGGCAGCGCCATGTGAGACCGAGAGGAAGCTAGGATAGCATCGGTAAAGATGCCGAGGCTCTACAAGGGGGAGCAAACGGTGTTCTTGGCACTCCGGAGCAGTGAAACCAACTCCCTCATGAAATCCGTAAATCCGAGGACATATGAAAAATGGCAGTTGGAGGCTCGACAACGCCACCATGGAAGATCTTGCTCAGTCTTTTTTGGACGAAGCTCCATGGCCTAAATCAGAAGACATTTATTGTACGTCAGAGGATATGCGGCCAGAGACAGCCTGGTTGAAGAATACGTGTTAAAAGCCATTCCAAACAACATCTGACTCTGCTCTCCTTTAGAAGCCATGCTCGCTCTCCGGTTCTAGAACCATATGCAGCCCTCTCCTATGGCCTCGCTGGAATGATTGTGACTTTTTCGATAAGTTGACCAGGCAATGACATATTCGAGTACGCCAAAATCAGCCGCGGTCGTTAAGATCCAGTTTGAGTCGGTTTCAAAGACTGTACCGGAACGACTCGTTTTGTCTGTCTGTCATGTCCAGGAGCCCTTTATCAACCTTCTGGCGGTAGCGATGACCTGACGAGTCTGATCTCTCCACGTAGCCATCCTCCTCGACCGGATTGTCCATCTGTAGAGCATCTCGTCGACGGTTCTCGCTGTCGAGGAGCCAGCGAATGGTAAATAAGAGGATGAAATTGCAAACATAAGAGGCCTAGATTAAACACGTCAAGTCTTGGCTCCTCGAGAGCTTCCTGGTCGAAAAGATATGAACCTACAAGGCAGATGCTGTAAGGCACGTAGTTCCTAGGCTTATACTGAGCTCTCCAGAACAAGGTGCAGAGAGTCTGGCCAAGAGAATATCCAATGAGCAAAATCGCATTGACGGCAAGTTTCTGATGATCGAATTAGTAAGCAGACGCCTCACGGTGCGATGGAAATGAGGAGATTCATGCACATTGTCAAAGCCTCAAGGTAGCTGGGTGGCAACGAATTACCTTAGTGTGGCCCGAAGACGTGACTGCGACCCAGCCGACAATCATGGCCCATGATGGTGCTCCCCCAAAACACATCAGATAATAAGCGCAGAGGAGGCCGACTCGGTTGCCCCATGGTAGACTCATTAGCAGTACAACAGCTACCACCGATGGGATGAAGAACGCGATGGCTATCCAGGATCTAGCATTCTGAATGACATAGAGTGGTCAGAGACGTGATCTGCCCATAAAATATCCTCTGACATTCATGGATTATTGGCAGACTTACGGGAAATCGACCGAGGATCAGTGTCGCGAGTGTGATCGACACGATCTGAGCTGCCCCTGCGGGGGTGTTGAGAGCTGTTGTCTGTAGAGTCGTAAACCCAAAAGATTGGATGATCAAGCTGTACTGAGTACCTATACCGTTTTGAAGGTTTCTATTGTGAACTCACGGTCAGCACTGGCATTAATCACCGTTTCTGGTTAAGCTGAAATTCCATAGCTGAATCAATCGTGGGGAAACGCGGAAAGAACAGTCCACCAGTCTGTGAACTCACGAGATAGCAGCAAGGAGGAAGAAAAGCCACGTCTTGGGGTCTCTGATTGCCTCGACAAGCTGCTCGCGCTTCCATACCTTCGTCTCGATGCCACTCTGGTTCGACTTGATGCGCTGCACTACCTTGATCTTCTCGTCTGTAGTGAGGAATCGGGCTTTCATAGGGCTGTCCGGGAAAAGCCACCAGAAAATCACACCGATAATTAGGGACAGGCCTGCGCAGACGATCAAAAGCAGTTGCCACTGCGCCGGCTTTCTTGTGGAATCGGAGTGTGCAACACCGTACGCCAAGAACCCAGAGACTATTGTTGCAATCCCTTGGCATTGGATGGTCCACCCGATGCGCTGGCCGATCTCAGTCCTGTTGTAAAACATAGACGTGGCTAGCATCACGCCATTCGTCATGCAGCCTTCAGATGCCCCGAGTAAGAATCGGAGGATGACTGTTGAACGTGTGCATAGAGGTTAGAGTGGTGTCATTCCACACAGCTGGAGCACAGGCGCGGGTTGCTGCATAGTTACTCACAAAGACCGCCAAAGTTGGTACACACGCACTGGAGCCCGAGAAACAAGGCCCATAGAATAATATTTGCCGCCAGATATTTGCCAACCGGAAACCGCTGCAGAGCCCAGGAGTGGGGGTACGCCCAGACAAGATACCCTTTGACAATGATCATCAGAACACATCTCCTTGAATGGGCACCATCCGGAAAACCTTACCTATGTAGAATGCGGATCCAAGGGTGTTGAACTCGTCAGCTGTGAGATGGTTGTCGCTGATAAGTCCCAACACAGAGGACGCGCCTATGGTCGATCTGTACGGAAAGGTAACTCGTAAGAGGAATTCAGCGGGAGAAAAGTCGTCGACTGATGCTGCTCACTTGTCCAGGAACTGAACTGTCACGAAAATCGAGTCAGACAAGTTATTTGGCGATATCCATGGGGTCTATCTGTTTGAAAATGCTCACGAATATACACCGAGAATAGCAACGGCAAAACAACTCGATCAATCTTGTTCCGAATTCTTCTCGCCTCCACTGGATCCAGAGGCTCGGTATCGTGGCCGGCTACCAGGTCCACCGCTCTATCGACTCCCTTTATCTCGTCAGTCACTTGCCGCAATGGGGAGAGACATTGTCACTCAACAAGCCCCTCACATTTTCATACTGTTCCACTAGGACAACAGTTTGCTGAATCGCTGAGGACTTTGCCGTCATTTTGTCGAGTGTAGCACTGGTTTCGGAATTGCTTTCTATTTGCCAAACTCTCTGATTGTCTGCAAACCCACCGCTCAGGTTCGAAAGTGCAGAGGTAATGCTCGATTATTTTAAGAACGAACGTTGGGCGCCTATGTGATTTGTTCTGGCAGCATACGGCCGGCCTGCCCCGATGATGCATGCAGCCTGAGGAATTAAACTCTCGGATTGAGCCTAGGGCGCGACACAGATCCATCGAGATGAGAAGTTATTGGTCCCCAAAACATGATTGCGGGTAGCAATGCAGCCCGTGTTGCTCATAAGCTTGGCATCGATGTGATCAACCTGCTGATAGCTGATGAAGAGGGGCCTTTACTCAGCAATGACACCCACCTCTGGACGAAAAGGTCACGTCTCACACACGGACAAATGCGCCACGCCCCGCCTATTTTCCCTCTTATCATATGCAACTGATCGCCTCATTCCCCTCAGACTTACAGAGCCTCTTCATTGACTAGCTGGCTGTGACTTCTCGCACAATGGTCGACCCAACGACCTCTGCAACTTTCACGAACCTGCTATCGAGGGTCAGCACCTATGCCATATTCATAGGATGCTGGGCCATCTACTTGCTAGGGTTGGCAATCTACAGACTGTACTTGACCCCGTCTGCGAGGTTCCCAGGGCCACGACTAGCGGCCCTCTGTTACTGGTACGAGTTTTACTACGATGTGTGGCCTCACGAGGGACAATATACATGGAAGATCCGCGACCTTCACGAAAAATACGGTATGGAAAAAACGTCTTGGCAGCATATCTAGATTGAGTGGAATACTTGTTCGCAACTATCACTCTGACAAGAAGCTGAAGGCCCCTTTGTCCGCATAAACCCTTGCGAAGTTCATTGCAACGACCCGGATTTTTTCAATACCCTATATGTGAGCTCAGCCAAGAGGAAGACAGACAAGTGGATATGGGCAGTCCGACAGTCGTGAGCTCTCTGCAACCAGCCACGGCGATGCGCGACGCTTACAGGACATAGGTGGACGCGAAAGTCATCATTCAAGACACTGTCACATGACCTTCACAAGCGGCGCAGGAACCAAGTAGCTCCTTTCTTCTCAAAGTCATCGATAAGGAGGCTGGAGCCTCTCATTATCAACAAGGTCAACAAGCTCTGTGAAAGGCTCGAGGCAAAGTCGCAGCTGGAGTCGGCATCAACAAGAGTAGTAAATCTGACGCACGCCTTCATGGCACTGACCGGCGATGTCATCAGTACAGTCTGCTTTGGACAGCCCACAGGCTTTCTAGATTTGGAAGACTTGGGTAGGGACTGGTATGAGGGCCGCGTGGTAGGCAGTCGGTCCAACCACCTGCTCCGACAATTCCCATGGCTCTTCCTCTTGCCGCTGGGCTGGATCTCAGGTGGGAAGTCAAGAACTGCGGCGAGCCTCCAATACGCCCAGCAGAAACAGAAGGAGCTTCACGAGCGGGTGACCCAACTAGTGGAAGAACACGACGCCAAGACTGCTGATGAGAAGTTGTCCGACACACCGCAAGACAATAGCCTTCCAGCCACTGTCTTCGTATCCATGCTCGAAGCCGACGTGCCGCCCTCCGAGAAGAACGCCTCTCGGCTGACGGAGGAGGCCTTCACGCTGACAGGCGCAGGAACAATGACCACCGCGAACGCCCTCAACTCGATCGTCTACTACGTCCTCAGCCAACCGGACTGCCTCACACGTCTCAAGGACGAGTTACGCACGGCGTTCCCGGATCCGGCAGCTATCCGCTCATCTGCGGACCTCGAGAGGCTGCCGTACCTGACGGCGGTGGTCACGGAGGGGCTTCGGCTCAGCAAAGGCCCACCGCACCGGTTCGCTAGGGTCTCGCCCTTCGAAAATTACTCGTATCGACGCCCGGACGGCGTCGAGGTTATTCCGCGCGGCGTCCCCGTCGGAATGTCTTTCATCGATATTTTGGAAGACGAGGAGATCTTCCCTGATCCTCACGCTTTCAGACCTGAGCGGTGGCTGTCGGCGGTATCTTCCCCGGGCCAGACACACGATGACGAGGAGACGACTGATGATCCGGTGGCACGCCGCCGGAAATGGGCGGTTTCCACCGTGTTTGGTAAGCAGTCCTCAGATACTATCTCAGCCCATCCAACAGCGAATATCTTTTGTGTTTCCAAGACTGACTTTGATCATACAGGTGGAGGGTCGCGGATGTGCATTGGCCTCCACCTCGCTTGGTCTGAGATGTACCTGACCGTTGCCACTCTTGTGTCCCGGTTTGGCGACAGGATGGATATGTACGACGTTGACTTTGAACGGGACATTAAAATCACCATAGATGGCTTCGATGCTTATCCTGGGCGAGGCCATAAGGGACTGCGAGTGACGATACTGCCGGGTTAGAGTAAGCAGTGGGGTATGATTTGCCATATTTTGGAGCGGAGGTGAGAAACTCCAAGGGAGAATGCTCGCAGAGATTTGATGAAACAGATTGTAATGGAAGTCTGCAACCCCGTCCCCCAAAATGTGAGTTCGGAAATCGAGCAAGCTCGCTGATGTGCCTGAGGTCTCGGTCGCCCAGGGAGCCTCGTGAGCGACACACGACCAGCTTCAATAGACGTTTTCGAGTATGACGGCATCATGGCGTTTAATAGTTTGTCCATAGGACTCGGGTGGAAATATGCCAATGCAGCATGGCGGAATGCAACCCCTGCCCGTGGTGTTCATGGAAGATGCATGATTATTACTACCTGAGAGGAAGTCGTCCTTACTTATGCGGAGCACCTTCTGCTCTCACCTCATAAACGACATTATGTTTCGCGTCTTCATTTTCCGCGAACGGCCTGACCAGCGCATTAGTGTAGCTGTCCACATCGACAAGCCGCCCGGGGTGTCGTAAACCGGCCTCCAGGACCTCGTCTTCCTGGTACTCCATCGCACCCTTGCCACTAACAGCCTGTAATTCTATGTCCTCGCAACTTCCTTTCCTCCGCTTGTACTGGCCCAGCCGGTCGTCACTGTCCTTCCAGTTCCGGCCGGGCTCGGATGAGATCTGATATGTGCTCTCGACGCTGAACTCCCTCGTGATGAAGATCTCCTGAATCTTCTGCGTGAAAACAGGCCAAAATACGGGTATTGAGGCGAGGATGACGGAGAGTCTGTTCTCTGCCTCGCCAAGGATGAATATCTTTGGAAACTTGAATGTCAGGTCGTTGGCCATTTGCTGTTGGGCCAAGACCTGATTGGCGGCGAGGCGCAGACCAGCAATTACGTTAATGCTATCAAGATGCATTAGTTTCATGATCAGATATGCGCCAAGAACAATGATCTTCTCACATGATGCCCAGGCCGAACAAGGCTAAGAGCCCGAGTTTTGTGTTCCTCACAGTATCCTTCCGAAAGAGGAGAGGTATTGGAAGAACGAATATCAATATATCAAGGGCCATGTTGAGAACATTGGCAAGAAGTACCGTCACGTATACTTGGTCCTTGTCTGTGGAGCCAAACCTGCATTCGAGTTCTGTGTAAGCTGCTGTAACCTTGGGAAGGGGGGGTGGGTAGCGAGGCTGGAGGTTGGCTTACGCGTAGCAAAACGCGTTCAGGTCTCGGCGCCAGAATCCCTCCACGGGGATGCACGGAAACCAGCCCATGAAGGCAAAAGCGATTCCGTAGGCGCAGGTGATGAAAGTGAGTGTGATGCATAGTCGCCGTAGCAGTGGATCCACGAATGTGCGCAGGTACTGGAGCAGGAGTGAGATTTTAATCAACGCGTTGCTCATGGTGAAAGATCCATTTGAAAGGTAAAAGAGCTGTCTTGCTGCATCAGTACCATACTCTCAACAGCAGGCCAAGATTAGAGTGTTTCTTGCTCACCAGGAACACAGTCTTCTGATCAGCTGGGGGAATCTCGAAGATATGATGGCCCATGCCGAAGTTGGTAGCTAGAAGTCCATGAGCTGATGCCTCAAGATCGCCGTCTCCTCGGTTAAGATCGTACCTGCGGCCAGACTTATTCCACTTATCGAACCACTGATCTGTAGTTACTTTCGTGTCAGCCCTAGGTTCTCCGGCCACCTACAAGCAGGTGACATTTGTCAGGGGGCGGCGTATTGTGTACCAAAGCGAGAGCAATAAATAGGTCGTCCCAGCCTGGGGCTCGCACGATCCATATTCGAGTGTACAGCCGAAGAGCCACGGCGGCCCACGATAGAACCTAACAACCGTTCATATCAACATAATATCCAACTGATATGAAAAGGTGGCGAGACGCGTACCATGAAAGGAACCAACGTGCCGACAAAGTCAGCCTTGCGATTCGGCCATGACAGTCCATCGTCGGAATAGATGCGGTGAGTGGCGGCCGGCACCGTAAAAGTGTCATTGTTGTACAAATCTGCCATGTCAAGCGAGCGACCGTGAAGGGCAGATTGAATGACAGGCCCAACACTACATCTTCGAAAATGCGGGGGAAACACTATCAGAGAGCCCAGCTGGGAGGTCTGTCCCGTCCGGGGAGGCTGGCCAATATACTCTAAATCGGATGTGTGGGACACCTCACTGACACCGACTGTCCGGAAACTCTTCGGAGGGAGGGGGCAGCACCGATAGTTGTCAGAGCATTATTATAATTTCGAGGACAGCTTCCAGAAGCAGGAGGGGCGCTTAATTCCCCGGCCCCAATCGCGAAAGATCACAATACGGCAGCACAAAGTCCAAGAATCCCAGCCCCAGACAGCTCTTGGGCTGTAGTTTCCGCCGTATCAGCTCAACTTCGAGGGCAGAGCCGGCAAATGACTCGACGGGGGCCTTCAAATGTTGTTTGGCACACCATCCCCAATGCTGATCGCCAAAACGCACTTCTAGAGCTTAAAATGGACGGGCCAGCCAGACATGACTCGGCCCCGCTGGCTCCTCAGTCTCGCTTTGGGCAGACTATAGTGTTGCAGTCAGTGTGCATATGTGCAGTGGCAGGTCGTGGACAATAAATAAGCTTTTCTCCCGGTCACCCGCGGACTATCTGTTCCCGTCCCCTAAAACACGCCCGCCACGTTGCCCTTGCGGGAGCCAGCCAGCCAGCCAGCCACATGGCCAAACAGGGTCAGCGAGCTGCCAGGACCCCGGGCAAGTCGGACAGTTTCATGTGAGGGGAACGACTTTGGTTTCCCTTATCAAGCTTGGCGGAGGATGGCATGTCTGGTTTCAAGTGGTCCGATGTGAGGAAACCTTAAGATCTCTCACCTTGCTGACTACGCGCCTCGCCAGTGAGTGTGCCTCGCGTCAGGCCCTCCAGCGCTTTGTCAGGACAGGCAATGTTGCGCGCATGTGAAGATAGGTCACATCCGCCGTTGTGACGTGCATGTCGGCAGACGCACCATCTGCACGGTCGTGCCCTGGAGGAAGCCAACAGCTCACAGGATCCATCAAGTGGCCCCCAAGACTGTTCAAATGCCCAGGTAGGAAATAATTGAGCAAGAATGTCATGATCCAAAACGCTGAGCCGTGATACCGCTTATTTCAGAGGAGAAAGATGATCATAGGACGTGTGCCAGTAACGAATCAGTTGACATAATGCACAACCCGAGCTCTCGGCCACATATTCCTCGAACGTCAAAAGTCTTGGGAGCTGTCAAGAAAAGAAGTTCGTCCTCAACCAGGCTACCGGAAGCCCGCAAGAGCAGCAGCGGTCGAGGATTCAAAAAAAAAAAAAAGCCCGGAGCGCGCGGGAGGAGACGCACTCTCACCCTTCAGGGCTCGTGCACTGGAACCTCAGCAAACGATACAAGCGTTGTATGTATGTAACCCAAGGCGCCTGGCAAGAGTTCAGCTGTCGCACCGGGACGCCCTCCCCAAGACCCAGTATGTCACAGGGTGACATCCGACACAACGGGCGGCCGCATGTGGGCGAACCACCGGCAAGTGGGAGGGAGAAAGCTTGTATTGTATCTGCACTGCACAGGCCCCCGCCGGGCGTCAGAGGCGGGAGTTCGAGCAACACCACCCGTATAGCAGAATAACTCAGTACCTTTCTTGTTTTGGCGGGCTCCAAGTCTGCTGCTCCTTTTCGCAGGTTCGCGACCTGGAAGGGGCACTTCACAAAATAAACGCCGGCGCTATGCATAAGACCATGATCATACACGGAGAGATCGTGTCGCGGGCTGCTGTGAGCACCAAATTTGTCTCCTCCGATAACTCTCAGCTACCTCTCTGTCTTTCACTTCAACGACGCCATCCTGCATCAAGACGCCAAGCCTGACCGGGCAGACCTTGTGCTCTCCACCAGTGAACAGGAGGTGAAAGCTGGAAAAAGAAATAAGCAAGAATGTGCTGGCTGGAGCCACCACGGCTTGGACATTGATCGGCATCCCGTACATGATGGCCAAGACCTCCCAGCGCAGACGCCCAAGACCAAAAATTCTCAAGAATTGCCGACATGGGGGAAAGCAAACTTTCAGAGTCATATGAGAGACCACAACCGGGCCCACTCAACACCACGTCGGCAGTAGTGCTCACGAGTAGAATGGAGGAGACACGACATACGCCTTGACCATCAATACCCCGTATACAGAACGAGCCGGGCAGTGATCGTCGAAGGGTATGCTCTACTTCAGGGTTCTACCTCGCATCCTGTACAAGTGGCACGAGAGTGTGTCCGTGTGTGGGCAAGACCTATGCCCTGTTCTTGGTCTTGAGCAGCATTATATTCTTGAGGGCTGACGCAAATCCTCGATGTGGAAGTCTAACTGGTTGGAATGGTAGACGTGGCCGCCGGGATGCTTGGCGTCGGTATACAGACCGGTGATGCTGTGCTGATGGAAGGTGGATGACTGGGTGCAATGGAGGATGTGGTCAAGCCCAGGCGGGTTCGTTAGTCGGAAGATGCCGTAGCTGTGTGATTGTTAGCCGAGATCCGAGTAAACATTTGTCATACATAAGGAGCGTGTCCGGGAGGACAGGGCGGGCCGAGTACTTACGAGGGGTCGGATCGTGGAGCACAAACGATTGCGATACTCTCCGGCATCATGACCTGGTAGCCCGATTGGGTATGCAGATCCCTCGAGCTCATGAAGCATGTCTGGGTTGGATGAGTGTGAATCCATCCAAACACCATGAGGTCTTCTTTCATGCAAAACTCGATCACTTCTTCCTCGTTGTCTGTCTCGCAGGTGTCGGTGGTGCACGTTTGTTTTGGTATGATGAGGGTGCTGATGAACAAGGCGTTGTTGACTGATGTCCCGCACAGTATGCCGCACATCTCGAGGCCCTTTCTGGTGTTTTGTGAGGCAATGGTAAGGAACTCATGGCGCAGACGATCCGGCAGGAAAACAGGTCGGATAGGAGTACCGTTCTCGAGGTAGGCTGCCGGCCTGAAAGTATATCGCTCCTTGCGATCCATCGACTTTGGTGGCAGCTCCGGAGGCTGAGACTGTGCGGTGGTCGGTGACGCGTCGTGCGCTGAGCCGAGCGAGTCGACAGGTTCCTTGTTGGGCCGTGGAGGCGCTGTACGTGGCTCGTAGTTTGGGGGCTGTGAGGAAGGCTCCTTCGCTGGACGAGGAGGAGGACGAATATGACGGCCGCCGCGGTACGGGTCGCCGACAGAGGACTCGTACTGGGGCACCGAGGATCTCGAGATGGACGGGTATTGGTACGACGGGCGTCGTTCATAAGGGCTGTAGCTGTTTGGTCGTGATGGGTAGTTGCCGTCGGAGCTGGGTGGCCGTGCTGCCTGGTCCGTCTGATCCAACCTGCGGCGTGCAGCATCCATGTTGCGCCTGATGTCATCGCCATCATCGCGTGCAGCGCCCATCCCCTCTCGAGGGGAAGGGGCGTCCCAGTCGTCCCAGAGACCAGCGCCTCGTCGTGCCTGCTCCTCCTCCTCGGAGATTCCAGCTTGGCGGGTCGCCTTACGAGCCGCATCCCGCCGTCTTATCTCGCGCTGGGCAAGGTCGACCGCCAGGTCCTGATGCTCCCCTGCGTCTAGTAGCTTTGCTCGGACCTTGGGGTTCCACGACAGTGCCGGGTCCCTCGCGGCCTGTCTCTCGTACGGGGACTTCTCTCCCTCGAGCTGAATGGAGCTGTCATGTTGGTTCGCATGTATCTTGACCCACTCGTCGTGAGCTTCCATGATCTGGGGTTTCAGCTGGGCCAACGTCTCGAAGACCTTGGGAAGTCCGGCAGTGAGAGGTCTCAGCGCACGTTTGCCTTCGGGGGTCTTGGCCTCTGGGTGTTTGGGCAGGTGGTCTAGGACGAGGGTCGAGTACCGGAGAAGGAGGAGGAACGCCTGGCTCATGTTGCCTTCTCGGGCGTACATGTTGCCCTGCGATGGACCGGACTATTAGCAGAGAAGGGGCGAGTCGAGAGCGGAGGGCTGCATACCTGACGAAGGAGGGTATCTGCGGCGCGCATCCATTGCTTGAGGCCGACCAGGCTGTTGAACTCGAACTTCCTGGCCTCGACATCGATCTCCTTGACGCTGAGCGGCCGCTCGGGCAGGGCCCAGGTGGTGTTCATGTTGGGCAACCTGTGACTGCTTGGCTGGACTCTGAAGTCAAACAGTCTGGCAACAAGGAAGGCTGGGCGATCACTTCGGGGTTGCGGCGCGTGTCATAATGCGACAGGAAACAGGCGGGAAACGAACGGTTGCGATCGGGGGTCGGAGGAGACGGACTGAATCAAGAAATGCGAGGCAAAGGCCGAAGTGGTACAGTCAGTCAGTCAGTCAGTCCGTCCGTCAAGTCCGTCAGTCCGTCGAGGGCCAGGCTGCCTGGCTACAGACTGGCAGGTTTGAAGCACGCGAAGACCGACATCAACAGGAAAGAGGGAACGAAGAAGAAGAAGAAGACAAATTACAATAGGTATTACTGCGGCGTATAGACTGAGTGGTTGTTGCTGGTGCGTTTCGGCGATGGTTGTCAGTTAATTAATTTCTGGGCCGGCTCGTGTTGCAGATCAGGCGCCCACGCGTGGGTGCGACGCCGACAAGCAGAGCCACCTTAGCTGTCATGCTGCGCAGGGAGGTGCGGCGTTGTTAGGCGCTAGGCCTGGAAGCCCCGCGATCGACCATCGCCCAGAGCTGCCGCCGGGGAATATCTTGGCGGGGTACTTGATGAGCCCGCCTGGCCAGTGCGCTTATCTGGTATCAGATGCTGAGGTAAACATGCGGATAGGGGTGGGAGGTCTTCCACCCCTACCGAGAACCTAGGTACCTACCTACTCTAGGTAGGTAGATACCTACTAGGTACTTATATATTACCTTGCAAGATTGTTTTATTTAGAGCTTCCACCAGTCTAACAACAACACTTCAATATGTGGTTGTGTTCAGCGGCATAAATTATCTTGGTCTCGCTGTCTCTGTCGTTGCCAGTACTTCTCGAATGCCAACTTCACCCTGTCTGCACGAGCAAAATTCATTTTATTAGCCAGAGATAGATATCACATGCAATCACTCCATTCTATCATAGGGTCTTGGATGTAGAAAATACTGGGAAGAACCACTCGCCGGAGTAGTCGAGGCCTCCTGCAATAAGCAGAACACGCAAGAAGGGAAGAAGAAGAATAAAAACAAGAGGAAAAGCTTGAGACAAGATCATATGATCTGCTCGGGATGCAGGACAAGAAGATTGTTCTGCAGTGGATCTGATAATGGAAACCAGAATTTGACAAGACCAGCCAGAGATTGCAAATAATTTTCGCGATATCTCCCCTGCCCAACTCGTAGCGATGAGGCAAACATGTTGACAGGCTGACAGGCCCAGCTGCGGTCCATGCCGCTGTCCCTGCGCAGGCTGGGCTGGCTGGGTGGCCCTGCCACGGCTGCGTGGCACTGGAGGGAATGCTGTCCAGTGGTCCAGCATTCCAGGCGTTCCAGGCCTTGCTGGTGCGCTCATCTCCGGTGGTCGGGAGAAACCGGGACGCACTCTCTTACCACAGGCAAGCGCCTGGGCCACATCGTCCAACTTCTGTAACTCCCGAACAGCCAACTCTGACGCTCGCTGGGCTGATGTCCCAACTCTCACACGTATTCACTGATACAAATCTCTGCAGTCCTTGTCTTAGATTTGCCCGCTGCTGACTCTCTGCTGTGCTGGCTGGTGCTCCCGCGCACAGCCTGCAGCCCCCACGCAAGGGATTGCAGGCGCAATCTCGAACCAGCCCTTTGAAATGTTTCTGCACGCCGTAGTCTTCCGATTCTGCCTGTCATGCCACGCCATCCTGAGGCTCGTCCCGCCTCGGAACATGGCCGCCTACTTCCGTGTGTCTGGGTGCCACTGCCTTCCCGGCCCTTAGACGAGGCTGAAAGGCTGGCACAAACAGTTGGCTGTACGATATAAAGGATGCCTCTCCTCGAGATGACCGTCAGTATTCCCGAGGGTTGCTCATCATAGAAAACCAATTCATCATAAACCGTATACACCGTTGACATACAATTCGACCTCTTGATATATCAAGACCAAGACACACCCGGATACCTTCAAGACAAGACCAATAAGACAAGCAAAATCCCAAAACACCATAAAAAACATGGATACACAAAATTTCAACGCAATTCTCGATGCCAAGTGCCGAGGTATGGACACACAAGCCCAACCAACCCCCTTCTTACATAACCATCCAAACTGACAACACAACACAGAAACCATCGAGACATCCTACCCACTCTTCGTCATCCACCACAACCATGTCACCACCATCCCAGACGAGACCATCTTCCACCTCTGCCGCTGCATCTTCGCCTCGGCCCTGCAGAAGCTGCCCGTGCAGAACCAGTCCGCCATAGACTTCCTGTGCCTGCGCAAGATGCTCTCCGCCGTCTTCGACGAGGACCACCGCGCCTTCGTCCTCGACGAGCCCGACCCGCGCCTGCTGGCCACCATGGACGCCGACGCCAAGGCGTGCATCTTCGCGCAGGCCGTGGCCGGGCTGGTCTACCTGCTGCGCAAGGTCGCCACCTGCAGCGTGACGCTGTCGCCCGAGGTCTTCGACGCCAAGCTCGCGCGGTTCGCCGCCAGCGAGGAGAGGAGGGTCATGCTCGACGCCATCGAGAAGAGCCCCGTGTGGTCCAACTGCTTCGAGAAGGCGCACATCGGCAACATGATCATGGACGCCATCAAGGGCAAGGCTGTCGCCGGTGCCGATGTTGTCTCCGCCGCTGCGGACAAGAAGCGCGGCACCGAGGTGTCGGTCGTCGAGGTCAGCCCCAAGCCAGACATGGCTGAGAAGCAGCTGTGGGACGATGGCCCGCACCTGCAGAGGAATTTTGGTGTCCCGGATGTCTTCCAGATCATGGTTCTGAACTAGATCGGAGGGGATGGACATGCGTAAACCCGCGAGACGAGACCGGGATCGCGACGGCGATACACTGCATTTAGAAGGGGGTAAAAGAAGGCGCATTAGCATGCATCGGAGTTTGGGGCCTCAATTTTTCGGATTTTCAGCAAGGCATGGCCTCATCTCCCATTCATGAGCACGGCGTTGGGTTTGGAACTGGCATTGGCATTGTTATTTGCATTTTTGGATCTGGGCATCTGGGATCTTTAGATGAATAGAATGCCTCACTCTCCAAAGATCATATCCACTCAACTTTGCTTCCGGTCTGACTTCCTACGTGACGATTGTGTAGATCCTCTGCTCTCAGCAGACAGGTAGTCTCTTTAGTTGAACTCCTGTAGTAGATGCATCCGCCTTGAGACCCCAGAGTCGTGGGGTTTGCTTGAATCTCAGTCAGAAGCCCTATCATTCGCCTCTTCGCGCACAGCGGTCGTCCCCCTCCAGCTGAGACGCTCACGCCTTCGCCGCGCCAGCCGCACCAGCAGGCTGCTTGCCCTGAGCCGCAGACTGGGCGGTCGTCTGGATCCTGATGATGTCGGCCTTGACGCGCTCGAGCTTCTCCTGGAGCTCCTTGATCTTGTCCTCCTGGCGGGTGATGTCTTGGTTGATGAAGTTCAGGCGGCCGTCAACGGTGGTCTCGGCGTCGACCTTGTCCTGCTTGAGCAGGGCCGGGCCGATGAGCTTGTAGATGGCCTCGTCGTCCTTGAGCTTGGCGAACTCGCTCTTAACGCCGTCGTTCTCCTGCTTCTGGGCCTCAAGCTTCTGCCGTGACGACACCACGGTCTGCATCTCTACTCCGGGGTCAGCGAGTGTTGGCCTGGTCGTGGTGGTGACAGGGAGGTGCCCGTTCTGTGGTGTGCATACTAACCTGACTGCAGCTTGGTGAATTCCTCTGAGAGGGCCTGCATCTTGGCCTGTGCCTCTGAAGCCATTTTGAGAGGGATATGTGAGGTCTGATCTGGGTAATGCAGACTAGGTCAAGGGGCCGTTGACGGTTTGATGCGGCTCGGGGGTTCAAGGTCAGGGTGAGTGAGTCTCGGTTCAGACCCTGATGAGTTGATGAGTTTTGCGATCTTGGATCTTATCTTTCGGGTTTCTTGGCAGGGTTCAAAGTGGTGTTGTGTTGCTGGTCTGCTATAATCTTCTGATGCAGGAAAATCTTGAGTGGGATGATGCTCAATGAGTTTTTTGTACCTTTGAGTTGCAGGCAAGAGTTCAATACAATTGTGTACTGTACTGTGTACTAAATTCCCAGATGAAGTGGTTTGCATAACCAACCTGCATGTGCAGATGAGGCACTTACTCACAGCAGCTAGACACTCAAATCTTTCTCTCTTTTATTTATCCTTGCAGCACCCAACTCATCACTTGTTCCTGCTGCTCCTAATGCTGCTGTTGCTGCAGCTATGAATCGGGCCCAGATCTGGTGCATATAGGCTTTGTTGTCTACTTACTGTAGCTGCCCAGGCGTTATGGGGCCCCGTTGCTCCAGTTGGGGCAGGTAACGTCACTTTGCAAACTCCAGCCTGCCCGCCCAGGCCGCCCACAGCAGTGTCTCTGCCTCTCGGCCCTCCAACCCCGCCAATCCAAAAAGAATGGCGTGCCAAGGCCAGCAAGACTCCAGCTCGAAACGTCCACTCGTCCCAGGCCACTGACTGCAGGGTATTCAGTCTACTTACTCAGGCAATCTGCGGCACCTCCTCAACCGATCCCCTCGACCCTCACTCCCTGTCTGCTGTTAGAGAGAGAGAAAGACCCGAACACACGCGCCGAGTGCGATCGCGACTGCGACCCTTAGCTTACCGAGCCCACGGCTCTGTCTCGAGACTGTGAAATCCTCTCTGCCTGCAAGGCGTGTGTGGTGTCGACATCCTCATCCAGCGGGGCCACTATCAGCTGCTCAACTGCTCCACCCTCCGTCTATCGTCTCAGTCCTCTCTCTCTCTCCTCCTCTCGAGTCGACTGCCCCCGCCACCCCGGCCACCATCCTTCGAGCAAGCAGTGTGACGACCACCACAAAAAGGACTGCACCACCAGCCAGCCCATCATGTCCAACACCGACTTCCTCGGTCGCGCAATCGACCAGGTGCGCAAGGCCATCGAGGCTGATAACGCCGCCCAGTACGACAAGGCCTACCAGATGTACTACCAGTCGCTGGAGCTGTTCATGCTCGCCCTCAAGTGGGAGAAGAACCCAAAGTCAAAGGAGATGATCCGCACCAAGACCGCCGAGTACATGGACCGCGCCGAGAAGCTCAAGGCACACCTGTCCGACGCCGACGCCAAGCGCAAGAAGCCCGGCATGGTCGGCGCCAACGGCTCGTCCACCGCCGGCACCGCTAAGGGCAAGGAGGACGGCGAGGACGGCAACGGCGCCCCCGTCGACGAGGACAGCAAGAAGCTGCGCAACGCCCTCGCCGGCGCCATCCTGCAGGACCGCCCCAACGTCAAGTGGGAGGACGTCGCGGGCCTCGAGGGCGCCAAGGAGGCCCTCAAGGAGGCCGTGCTGCTGCCCATCAAGTTCCCGCAGATGTTCCAGGGCAACAGGAAGCCGTGGAAGGGTATCCTGCTCTACGGTCCTCCCGGTACGGGAAAGAGTTACCTGGCCAAGGCGCTGGCCACCGAGGCCAAGAGTACCTTCTTCAGCGTGAGCAGTTCGGATCTGGTGAGCAAGTGGATGGGAGAGTCAGAAAGGTATGTTATTTCTACCGCTTCTCGCCCGAGAATTCAGCAAGATACGTGCAGAGAAGGTGCGGAGCGGGTCAGGAGAACCAAGATCCGCTGACAGCAACCCACGGACAGGCTCGTCAAGCAACTCTTCAACATGGCCCGCGAGAACAAGCCATCCATCATCTTCATCGACGAGGTCGACGCGCTGTGCGGCCCCCGAGGCGAGGGCGAGTCGGAGGCGTCGAGGCGTATAAAGACCGAGATGCTGGTGCAGATGGACGGTGTCGGCAAGGACTCGACCGGCGTGCTGGTGCTCGGCGCCACCAACATCCCCTGGCAGCTGGACGCGGCCATCCGGCGACGTTTCCAGCGCCGCGTGCACATCTCGCTGCCTGACATAGCCGCCAGGACCACGATGTTCAAGATCGCCGTGGGTGACACGAAGACGAGTCTCAAGTCCGAGGACTACAGGGAGCTGGCCAAGCTGAGCGAGGGGTACTCGGGCAGCGATATAGCTGTAGCTGTGCAGGACGCCCTGATGCAGCCCGTGCGCAAGATTCAGCAGGCGACACATTTCAAGAAGGTACGTGTCTACTACCATTGATGGAAGTGATACTTCGTTGGCTAACGATGGGATGGCAATACTACAGGTGGAAGTGGATGGCGAGTCACGAGTGACACCCTGCTCACCAGGCGAGCCCGACGCGATAGAGATGACATGGGAGCAGGTCGACACGGACCAGCTGCTCGAGCCTATTGTCGACTTCAAGGACTTTGTCAAGTCGATCAAGTCCTCGCGGCCTACCGTATCACAGGAAGATCTGAAGAGGAACTCAGAGTGGACACACGAGTTCGGCAGCGAGGGATCATAGTCTTTTCTGCTGGATAGCAGTGAAAAGCATAGCAAGAAGGCGACGACCCACCCAACGATGGACCAGCCAGAGGGCGTCTCCCTGAACGAGGCGGCTTCGAGCCTCACTAGGAGATATGTGAGCACGTTGGCTTGGGGAGAGTAGAAGCGAGGCGGGAGTGGGGCTGGCCAGATGGAGCACGCAGGTACACCTGGCTCGAATGGAGGGCATTTGGGGGAAAGGCTCACACTGGCGAGCGCTGAGCAGGAGGCGGTGGCGGTATTGTGGTGGTGTTTGATGCGGATATCATGTTAACTCAAGAAGCAAGCAAGCGAGCAAGCAAGCAGACGGGCGTCGCGGCGTTAATCTTCTGAATGAACAAACAAAGCATAGGCAAAGGTCCCTGGGCGGTAGGGGTTGGCTTGGGCAGGGCGGATGGGAGGGTCGATACATTTATGGCAAGGAACTGACAAAATAAAAGAGAGCAGCCTTTTGTAAAATTTCATGATAATCCTAAAGTGTACAGGGCAGGGGGGTCGAGTGTCAGGACTGTTGCTCGATGTTGATTATTCACTGCATTTTGCCTTGTGAAGCTGCGACTGAACGGGTATGAGGTTTGATTGATTGATCGATCAATTGATTGATTGTACAACAGGATATGTCAACCCAGCCAGCCAGTCAGTCAGTGGGCCTTAGATAGGCCACGATCGAAGAAAGAGGACCGAACCAAAAACAGATGCACATGAAAAAAATGGTTCCCTAACTCCGATGCCGATTTTCTCCCGCACGCCCTTGCAACTCCGAGATGAACCCACGAACAAGATCAATAGGAATGGAAATTCCCGTACGAAGCCCACCAGATATCTCAAGATCCCATATCCCCACTACAATTGGCCTGCTTCTTGGGAGAAACATGAGCCTTGGCCCTCTCCTCGCGCTTCTTGTGGCCCTTCAAGAGCCGCTTCTGGGCAGCCAGGATCTTCTTGTGCGTGGAAGACTGGGTGAGGGCTGGCATGTACTCAGCCTTGGTTTTCTTGGCCTTATTGTCCTTCCGCTCGTGCTTATGCGCCTTCTCGGCTGCTTTCACGGCGCGGCTAGGACTGGATCCAGGCTGGCTGTTGGGAGAATCCAAGACTCTGGCCTTTCTCTGTTGCCTGCGGGACTTGGGAGTTGAGGGCTCAGGTAGACTTGTCGGGATATCAAGAGGCTTATTATCAAGAGATGAAGCACTCTAGGCCTCGACCTTCTTGTCCTTCTTCTTCTTCTTCTCCTTCTTGTCGCCATCTGCCTCGCTCTTCCTCTTCTTCTTGTCCTTCTTGTCAGACTTTTCTGTGGGCTCGTCGATGTCCATGGCGTCGCTCTTGCGCTTCTTCTCCTTCTTGTCCTTCTTCGACTTCTTGCCCTCCTCGGCCTCCTGTGTGGGGTGGGAATCAATCATCTCGGTGTCAATGGCAAGGTCGTCGTTACCGTCGCCAAGGATGGCCGCCATGGCGTTGCTCATTGCCTCCTCGTTCTTGATTGGCTTCTTGCCTGTGGCGTAGAACTCCAACCGGTCCTCAAGCTGTTGCCTCAGGACCTCGCCGAAACGCGCTGATGGGTGCTCTGAGAAGTTGTCGATACGCGATGCCATACTGCACTTGTTGGCGAGATATCTGCTGATGCGACCCTTGACCTTGGGACCAGCACGTCCGATGAAAGACGACTGGTAGATCAGACCGTACTTGGGGGTGGCGCCCTTGGTCTTGAGGGCGCGGAAGAGAGCCTTCTCGGCACCGAGGATCTGGAGAGTGGAGGCAGGGTATTTGGCAAGGTTGGTGAGCGAGCCGGCGTGCGAGATGAGACGGGCCGCGACGGGTGTTCCGAGGATGCACTGCAAGTTGGGGGCGACCTGTCCCATCTTGTCGTCCAAGGAGTTGGAAAGCGATTTCCTGTAGTCGGCCATCTTGGCCACGGAGGTTGCGAATGACTTGACCATGATCATGTCAGCCTCGGTAATATCGAGACCCATGGAGATCTTGGCGGCGTTGATGATGTCCTGGGCCTTCTCGCCATCGTCGCCAACAACGGCGGCGATCTCGTGCAGCTTGTCATCACTCAGGGTCTTCTTGTCGCCAATGGCGAGAACCAGCTTGGCGTAAGTGCCATTGTCGGAGACGATCCGGACCAGCTCGGGGAAGTGCCAGCCGTACCACTCGCGGACACGCATGGAGCCCTGGTTGATGCCCTTGTCGAGCGCATCGAGAGTCGCAATGGCCTGGATGATGTGGTTGTCGTTCTTGTGCACGCTGAACTTGACCTTTGCGCGCGAGTAGGCGTGACCCATACCGAGCTGAGCACGGCCCAGGTCACCATCTTGCAGGCCCTTGAGCAGCTTCTCGGCGTGGACCCTGATACCACGAAGGAGGTCGGCGACAACCTCAGAGGTCTCACTCGTCTCGCACTCGACGCCGGTGAAGGTGGAGCTGATCTCGCCGGCAAGCTTCCTGTCTTGGACACCGAGGACGATCTTGGACTTCTTGCCGCTGGTCTGGGGGAGGTTCAATTCGAGGATGGACTTGAGGTAGTCGGGCATGATACCCTCGGAGATGAGGTTGACATTTTCAAGCGTCTCGGCGGCATTTCTTTAGATTCATGTCAGCGACGAGGCCCTACGGCAAGTGCATGGACCGTGAGTCGCCTTGAGGAGCAGCCTACCGGTATGGGGTGAAGTTGACGAGCTTCACGTGTTTGCTGAAGGTGGCCAGGTTCTGGAGCGAGTTCTGCACCTCTTTGAGCTGCAGACCAACGCTGTCGGCCTGGTTGACGACCTCGAAGACGGCATAACCAGCCGCCGACTCGTACAGCAAGTAGTTGATGGTGGCCATCTTGATAGGAGGGGCTGGCAAGACGGCTGGGGCAGTAGTGCTGCTGCTGCTTCTGCTGCTGCTGACAGAGTGTGGGTGTCGTTGCTATAAAATAGCCGGCAGCTCGAAGGTTTTTTTTTCCTTCGACGATCTGAAATTTCTCTCGCGCTGCAATTGGAGCTGCACCAAACCAGCGCAAGGTGGGACATCCTTGTCCGCGCTAGACCGCCCACTAGCGCCGCTCCCCACCCCGGCCGGCGTGAGGAATGAACGGTCGTGCACAGCTGGCCGGCAGCTGGCCGGCACCTTCAGCAGCACGAGGTGCAACGGTACGACAGGACCCTGGCATCTGGGCTGTCGGCGGGTGGCACGGCTTCAAGCAGGTCGAGCAAGTGTCGTCATCTCCCGAACGGCCGCCCATCCAAGGCTGCAGGCTCCATCGTAACAGCAGCTAAGCCACTCACTCACTCAGTCACTCCATGTCTTCTGCCTCTCCTCCCCGACGTCCTTTGTACGTTTTGAACATCCGAGCATCACTGGCGTAGAACAAGCACAAGCACAAGCACAAGCTCTTGATCCATTTTCTCGGTGGTGCATAATATCAGTTTTGGCTTTCTACCCCACCATGTTCGGCAAACTCAAGGAGAAGGTGAAGCATGGTATGTTCATAGCGGGTCTTCTCCAGTCTGTCTGATATATTGTCACATCATTTGCCGCGGCGGAAGCTGCCATCTTCTTCACTGTGGATTGTTTTGGCGTTGCATCTAAGACAGCCAACGGTCCCGTCCTCCCCTAGTCATATCAATCGAATCAAATACCTCCTCGTGCTCCCAAGTTTCCGCATACCCCTGGCACGAGCAGCTGTCATCGCCCCCGATCTCCCATGTCTAGCTGGCTAGCCGCCGCCCCTCCTTATTATTATTAGCTACGCCACAGTACCTGCATACATCCGCACCTGTTCATACGTACCCCACGAGGCAGTGACACCCCTCGGTCCCTCTTCACCATGCCAGATCGAGGCCGCCTGTTATCCATAATATCCGTCTTCCTTCTCTTTATAAGCGTCGTCCTCTTCATCCAGGCCCAGCAGATTCCTCTTCTTCAACATAACATTCAGGAATTTGACAACTCTTACTACCAAGGCCTCAACAACACGCAACAAATACCATCTCCAAACAACACCATGGGCGGAGGACCAGTAACAAAAGGCTACCGAAGCGTCGCATACTTCGTCAACTGGGCCATATATGGCCGGAAACACTTCCCCTGGGAGCTGCCAGTCGAGCATCTCACCCATGTCCTTTACGCTTTTGCAAATGTCCGCCCCGATTCGGGTGAAGTGTAAGTTCCCAGTCGACAGGTTAATTCTCAGTCCTGAGTACGGAGACTAATGCCCTCGCCAGCTACATGACGGACAGCTGGGCTGACCAAGAGATCCACTGGGATGGCGACAAGTGGGAGGACGGGCACAAGCTGTACGGCTGCATGAAGCAACTCAATCTTCTCAAGCGCCGCAACCGTAACTTGAAGGTCCTCCTCTCCATCGGCGGATGGACCTATTCCTCCAACTTCAGACAGCCCGCATCAACACCTCAGGGCCGAGCCAACTTTGCCAGATCAGCAGTCAAGATTTTGAAGAATTACGGCTTTGACGGGCTCGACATCGACTGGGAGTACCCACAGAACTCCTCAGAGGCCGCCGACTGGGTGGCCCTCCTGAAGGCCTGTCGGGAGGAGATGGACGCCTACGCCCGCACACTGCCCCCAGAGCCAGGCCACGGCGGCCCCCACCACTTCGAGCTCACGGTGGCCTGCCCGGCAGGCGCACAGAACTACGAGAAGCTGGACCTGCGCGGGATGGACCGCTACCTCGACTTCTGGAACCTCATGGCCTACGACTACGCCGGGTCCTGGGACCAGGTGGCCGGCCACCAGGCGAACCTGTACCCGAATCGGAACCAGCCCAACACCACGCCCTTCAGCACGGCCAAGGCCCTCGAGCACTACACCCGGCACGTGCACCCGTCCAAGATCGTGGTCGGCATGCCCCTGTATGGGCGCGCGTTCGAGAACACGGACGGCGTGGGGAAGCCCTACAGCGGCATCGGCGAGGGCAGCTGGGAGCGGGGCGTGTACGACTACAAGGCTCTCCCCTTGCCTGGCGCCCGCGAGTTTTATGATCACGACAGCGGCGCCAGCTACAGCTATGACCCCGCCAAGAGGATGATGGTCAGCTACGACACGCTGCCCATGGCCAGGGACAAGGCCGGGTATATCAAGAACCACGGCCTCGGCGGCGGCATGTGGTGGGAGAGCTCGTCGGACCGGAAGGGCAGGGAGAGTCTGATCGAGAACGTTGTTGATGTTTTTGGTGGGCCGGGTGCGCTGAGGAGGGATATCAACCAGCTCGAGTGTCCCGAGAGCGAGTGGGAGAACCTGAGAAATGGGTTCAGGGAATGAGACTTCGGTGTAACGATGGACATAGCTAGCCCTTCACAGCGTTTTCAGAATGTTTTTAGATGAGCATTACCCTTCGCATGCATACAGCCAAAATTGTTTACAATCCAGCAAGCCTCTGCTCGAATTCTTTAGTGTTTTGTTGTCCTGAGCCATCAGAGGCCGTCTCGAGGCGGAGTCTGAATCTCCGAGCGCCACACATACCACGGGTCACCAGGAAGGCCTGGATAAGCAAAGGGTTTATGTGAAGATTCAGGGAGAAACGCAATGGACATGAGTTGTAGGCTTGGACCATGCTGAAAACCGGTGGTGTCCCGTCAGTGATGCTTCCGTGCTGCGAGAATCAGAGTCAGGTTGGTTGGCGCGAAGTCGTCGACAAGGTGACAAGGGTTGACTTGCCGGCGGCGGCTAACGCTTGCCAGCAACGGTAGTTCAGGAACTCGAGGGCAGCTGTCTACGGGAATATTGTGGCCAATGGACATCACATGTCAAGATAGGGCAAGTATTGTGTTGTGATCGTGACCTTCATTTCGGTATATTTCCCATCCACCAGTCAAGAGTAGGTCTGCATGCCTTGGTGCGCTTCTACTTGACGCCAGAGGCGGCAGTTGACAAGTACTAGATGAATCTGTGACCACACCCACGATGCTCCGTACCAGCATCAGAAGCCCGTGAATGCGCAAAAGTGCAAGCTTTTCCCCGTCCCTGAAACTATTGACCCCGTTGCTCCGTTTTGTCCGTCCATGAAACCGAAGGAAACCGTTTATGAGGACTTCTCGAAGACGTAGGTGAGGTGGCAGCGACCGCAGTACTGACGGTCCTTGTGGGCGGCCATGAAGACACCAGCACCGCACTGAGAGGGAGGAGTAGTTAGCAATCGAGGTCGCATCAGAAAAGTGGTGGTCTCTCATGGATCAAACTTACAGACTCAGCGGGGCACTCGCGGCGGAGACGCTCGATCTTGCCATCGCTGTCGACCTTGTAGTACTTGAGGACGGCCAGCTTGGTCTTCTTCCTCTTGTGCTTGATCTTCTTGGGGTGGTGTAGACCTTCTTCTTCCTCTTCTTGCCACCACCACGCAGGCGCAGGACCAGGTGCAGGGTGGACTCCTTCTGGATGTTGTAGTCGGAGAGGGTGCGGCCGTCCTCGAGCTGCTTGCCGGCGAAGATCAGACGCTGCTGGTCTGGGGGAATGCCTTCCTTGTCCTGGATCTTGGACTTGACATTGTCGATGGTGTCGGAAGACTCCACCTCAAGGGTGATGGTCTTGCCCGTGAGGGTCTTCACGAAGATCTGCATGATGGGCTGTCCTGCTGGCAGGAAGGAGGAAGGGTTAGAAAAAATCACGGCTGAGGCAGGCTGGATTTAAAAAGTGCAGGCTTGGGTGTGGGAATTTGTGATGTGGGGCGCGCGATAAGGGGACCCCCAGTGGGAGTGAGAGAGCGATAGAGACTGTCAAACAGTCTGGCTGCTGTAGGTCTCCATCTTGCTCTTTTCAGGTCCCAGCTGGAGTGGAAGTGCAGAAAAAAATTGTTGTGGTGGCGATCACCTCTCGCAAGCGACGAGATGAAGGCCGGGTATCATGGGAAGCAGACAAGACGGGGGAATCGAATGGTGCAGTGACATGATGGATCATGAAGGGGACAGGAGAGCCGCGATGCCGTCGAGCAACAACATCATCGTGTTCGAGACGTACCTAGGGTATTATCCCGTCATAAGCCAGTCCCGTGAAGATGTTCGTTGATGGGGAGAAGGGGAGGGAAGAAATTCAAAAAGCGCCAGCCATTTGAGGATGAGATTTTTGGGGTGGTTTGGGGCGGTCCCAGGGCCTGGTTTCTGCGCTCTGGCCGGTGCAGCCTGCCTCAGGCCAATGAGCTGCGAGGGGGTGGACCCCACGTGACGACCTAGGGCACCCGCAACAAAATCGAAGAGCTAACAGCAAAAGGCGAAGGGACTCGGCGGGGTCTGTTAAGGCCCATGATTTCACAGTTGTGGACCTCCGTTTCTGCGCTTCGACTGCCGCCCGCCGCTGCAAAGCAAACCTGCATTAAATTTCCAGCGGACGTATTTCGATTCCTCTCCTTCCCTCCTTCAACGACCAACACTTACGATCTTCGTCAGCCAAAGTCGTCAAGATGCCTAAGAAGGTATGATTCGCTCCCACAGACAGCCTCTCCAGTCTTCAATTCGGATTGTCACGATGGTCTTCATGGCTCAATGTCACAGATGGGATCGTGCTTGCTGCAGATGCATCACATCCATTCTGTCGCGTTGTCTCCATGGCCCACCGACACCAGTCTGGCTCGAAGATGAACCCCACATGAATAATAGATGCTGACCTTGCCGCTCCTCGAACAGAGAAAGAACAACGGCCGCAACAAGAAGGGCCGCGGCCACGTCAAGCCCATCCGTTGCTCCAACTGCTCGCGATGCACGCCCAAGGACAAGGCCATCAAGAGATTCACCATCCGCAACATGGTTGAGTCTGCTGCTATTCGTACGTCAAGACTGCTGGAATGCGTCTGCCAATGCTGCAACACCGGCGCAACTCCCTCCTCCCGACCGTGCCAATTTTCCGCTAACCACCGTCTCCAACAGGTGACATCTCTGACGCCTCGGTCTTCGCCGAGTACACCGTCCCCAAGATGTACCTCAAGCTGCAGTACTGCGTCTCTTGTGCCATTCACGGCAAGATCGTTCGGTACGTTTGTCCTAGATGGAGGACAACTGTGTCTGGCGTGGTGCGGTGGCAGCCCTCTGGGCAAGCCCTGCACCTGCCAGACACAGGCGGCTGAGAAGAACCTTGGCGGCATACGGACTCCATCATCTCCCCCTCCCGACCGAAGAACATATGTACTGACAGGAACACCATAGTGTCCGTTCGCGTGAGGGTCGCCGCAACCGTGCTCCTCCCCCACGTGTTCGATACAACAAGGACGGCAAGAAGATCACTCCTACCCAGGGTGCTAAGACCTCCTAAGCGGGCTTAAGCAGATCACTGGAGGCTGGTTGTTGATTTCTCTCCCTGGGTCCAACAAAAATGATTATTTGAGGGTCAAGGGACAAAAGGTTCTGGCATGGACAGGCAATTGCACGACTTGCATGAAATGAATGCCACGGTACGGTTGAACGGCGTCTGGGGCCGCTCTCCTCTACAGGTAGCGAGCGGCGTTAGGTTCAGGTTCCCGTAGCTTCCGTCAAAATCAAAGACACGTCGCCCGTGTGGGCAAAAGATTCAATACTTGCTTCCGCTGGTCTTACATGTGCATGTTGTCGACTAAGATGTGATGGGCATGGCATCTTGATCTCCACATCAAAGGAATCTTATCGTACCCTCTCCAACTCGAACAGCAGCCTCCTGGTCTTAGGATCGTCCCAGGTTCTCTTGCCGTCATTGACACTTAGCCCCTCGTCTAGCTCAGCCTTGACGTCCCACTGAGTCCCGGACCTCGCCTCAACGTCCTTCACGAGCCTCTTGAAGCTCTCCACATTGTGCTTGTGCGTCCCCTTGTTCGCGCCGCCAACAGTAAGCGTCTGCGTGGCAACACCGTCCAGGTTCCCCGTAGCCTGTCCAATGATAAGCACGCCGGGCTCGTCGCGCAAGAGGGCAATGGCGTTTTCGAACGCGGTTAGCTGCTGCTCCCACGTGAACAGGTGCAGGATCATGCCCAGCTGCACAACGCTCAACTTGCCCCGAAACTGAGCCAGCGACGCCGCGGAGCTCTCTCTCTCCTCAGCCCGGGCAAGCGGCTCGAGGATGTTGGCCTCCACCATCAACACCTGAGCCGGCGAGTCGCGGAACAGCTCGTAACCCAGCTTGATGAAAGTCGGCGAGAGCTCCGCGCCCGCCACGGAGCCAGGGGGCGCCCCATCGTGGATCAACTTGCGGATGTCCTGGCCCAGGCAGGTGCCGACGTCCAGGAATGCAGGGGACGCTGGCGACGATCTCAGCGTCGATAGCAGCCGCGCGTACAAGTCGCCCTGCGGCCGGGCCGAGAGGTTCAGCTCCAGGAAACGGAACTGGCCCAGGCAGGGATAGTGGTGGACTTCCCAGGCCTTGTTGCGCTGTGCATGCGATGACGGTCGTCAGTCGTTAGCATTGGGTAGATAGGCAGGACGGGGAGTTCAGGGCCGCGCCCGGAACTCACAATCTGGATGACGTGCTCGTCGACGTCGGCTGCGGGGACGCCGCTGTACTTCACCAGGAGGTCGCGGAATGCGTCCGGGACGGCGACGGTCTCGTCGAACCAAAGCTTGCTCCGCTCGGCGGTGGCTGCCGGTGGCTGCCATGCTTTGGGTCCGGCATTATCGTCGGTTGGCGGCCTGGTTGCCATGTTTCGAGACCGGTCTTGATCAGGGTTGATGTTGGGCTTTTGAATATCTCCCGACCTAACTCAGCAGGTTGTATCTCGCACTGGACGTGAGAGATGCAGTAGGGTTATCATTTCGTCAGATTACCATGTTACCAATGACTTTTCAGGATCCCGTCTCCTTTAGCGCATGCATGACAACCACATCAAGATGCCGGGACCCTGCCCCGATGATCCAATGAGTAGCGACGCCGGGCTCATCGCGCAATAGGGCCACGGCATTGTCGAGTGCGTTGAGCTGCTCTTCCTTGGTCAGGAGGCATCGCTGACACATTCCGGTCAAGCTCCAAACAGTCTGTGACCAAACCAGGGCAGAGATAAGAGGCCATTTAGACCTCTTAGGAGCAAAAATTGCTCGCAAGACGATTAGGAACTTGCCAAAATGCTAACATAAATTTATTGAAAAAGTTTCAAGGATTTGGGAAGCTGCATAAACTGCAACGAGCAGTGTATCAGAACATTGACAATGAAAGCATTCACTTACTTCGCACCAGTTCAAGGATGTATCGAAGCAAAGGATCAATGGATTTTCATTCCTTTCGTGGACGCTATCATGTTCAATCGAGCATGAAATCCACTTGACAAGATTATTTATTTATGCCAGTTCTCCCTTGCATTCTGCCTTCGTCGTCTTGAACGCCCCAGGGGTCCTCGGCTGGCTCCAGGTTGCCCTTTGGACGGCCATAAATACGCAAGACATCGGATATTCGCACACACAAAGACAGAGGGTACACCCAAGCTCCAAGGGACAATCTTCTATAGGACAGCCTTCTATAGGATAACCTTCTATTGGATAATGTCCTATAGGATGAGCTCCTATAGAGCAAACCTATGAGATAACTGGTTCGGTGCTAACCTCTCCAGCTGGAAGTTGATGAGGTGCTCAATTCTCGGCCTTCTCAGGGAAGATAGATCATCGCGTAGGCACGAGTGACGTTATAAGGCTCAACTTGGCCAACTCCGGTAACGTCGTAGAAAGCCATAGTGGCTTTGTCTGGGACAGGTCAGTCAAAACTTGTAGACTAGAAGAAAATTCTTAGAAACAATGCTTACAGTTGGTCTTTCCCTCACGGATCAGACTGAAGTACTCCAAGATGTGCTCCATCTCGGTTGGGTCGCCGTTAAACTTGGAATTGAACACGCGCTTCGCCTCGGCTCTGGCAAAATTTTCAGCATTCCTGTTCTCAAACATGCAGATGTAAGGGACTTCAGACTTACTCGCTGATCTCCTCGTACTCCAAAGTCTGATCCATTGCCTCGGAAACAACCGCGGCTATCTCCTTTCCACCCAAGAGCGTCTGGCCAGTCACGACCATCATCTGACCACGGTGGTGGTCGTCGAAACCGTGCTTTCCTTGTCCAACCAGGACCAGAGCGGCAACAATAGCAACATTCTACGAGCTTTGTGAGTACATTTGAAGTGTCAGGAGATAGGGGAGAGTCGGGTGCTCACGGCGCCCGGGACAGGGGCAAACTTGTGGTTTGGCCCAAAAGGCAGAGGCAAAGACCCCTCTTTCAGAGCCTTCAGGTCGCAACCAATGATGATGTCCTCGAAACTGAAGCCAGCCCTGTGGGATGTAAGTTCAGAGTATTGATTTTGGAACTGGTCGCATCGCCTACCGAATCACACAAGACAGTTGACCAAGAGGAGCATCGGGATCGCTCGTGGTGGACAAGACCGCAGTCTCTATCTCAATGAACTCGCGCAGACGAGGTTGTTTCTCCTTGGTGGCGTATTCAGCGCCAGCAGAGCTGATCAGCAGTACATTCTTTACGCCGGCCTTCTTGGCGGCGCTGTTAAGCTCAAGGGTGAGGTCGAACTTGTCCTTGTGAGAGGGAGGCACTAGACAGATGGTGTCGCAGCCCATCTCCTTCAGATCCTTCACGAGGTTCCGCTCACGGCCGGGAACATGCTCGACAATCTTGGCCCCAAGCTCCTTGAGCTTCAGGACCTTGGCGAGATCGGGCTGCAGGGCTAGGCCGGTGAGGGAGGCAACGTTCTTTCTACAGGAGTGGGTAGATATCAGCGAGGAGTGTATCATTTGAAATTATAAGCAACCTTGTAACTCACCGCAACTTCTCGTCCTTGAGGATGAGCTTCGCAATGGCGTAGCCAATCCGGCCGTCCACCGCGGTGATGCAGACGTTACGAGTCGCGTCAGACATTTTTTTGACGACCAAGTTTGTAGAAAGGCGGGGCTTTCTTGTTTGTCTGTTTCAATGAAAGAAGAAAAGTGTGGATGATGATGAGTGGGAAGTAAGTTGAGCGGCGAAGAGCTTCAAGATATCTATCGCCGTTGGTGCAGCGAGGTAAGGGCGCCGGGTTTTGCTTGCCAATTCAAATTGACCCAGCTTTGCAAACGACTGTGAAATTACTGAAAGGATTGACCAATCAAATTGGGAAAGAATTATCTAGAGTAAATGCCACCCCAAGACATCTGACTGATTTGCCGCAGCCATGCAAACGGAGGTTGAATGCCATACCCTTCAACAGCCCAACAACCATTCAGACTTCAAAGTTCGTTCTACCCTAGGCACCAATGCACCGAAAGTCGTCCATCATTGGACAGATTCTGACCCTACCACTGCTTGACGGCTCCTTAAGAGTGTTTGGTACATGTTCCAAGCCGCATGCCGCTCGAATGCGAAGCCCATACGAGAAGGACTGGGTGATATGAACTTCATTTAACCTCCAGGTGCCTAGATTCCCTCAATGTAATCTCACAAAGTCGCAAAGTTAGCTGCCTACAGGTTAAAATGCAATAGGACTGCAGCTTCTGTTGTTCGAAGAATCCAAGTTTGATGTGCGCTTGACTGGTTCTGGAAACGGTCACAACACTGTCAATGACGTTGGAGAGCCTACCGGTCTCCACGCGATCAACACCGTCGAGGACAATGGTCAAAATCATAGTTGAATACGAGGTTTAGATCTGTCAAAGCCATCACTACATATGTAATCTTTCATCGTTCAAGTGAGGCCGAGCCTAAAACACACGAGACCTTGGTTGTAAATCACTTAGATTCGGATGGCCTTGCGTGCCGTGTGCGCATACATGGGACCATCATAAAGCTTCATGATGATTCCGCTGAATGTGAGTTTCATTGGTGATAAATATGGCTAAAACATCGTTTTCTTCACATTATTCTTCTTGTCCTTCATCTGAGCTATACAACGAGGACCCGTGGCGAATGGACATACAGAAGCTAGCCAAGCGTCCGTGTGACACGAGCGCTCGACGACCACTTGTGCATCCCATCAGGTGTTTGGCACACCGCAAACTCTAGATATGAGATAGCCATTCCTAGAGAAGCACCTGGCTTAGGCCAGTCATCTACTGAGACCTAGATGAGAGCCGCCGTAGCATGAACGTCTGAAGGCGATCTTATGGCTGACCAAATGGCAGACGGTCATGGACAAACATAGGCAGGAGACAACAAATGCAGATATCCCTTGTTACCACATTCACTGTTCGTGAAAGGGCCAATGGTAACTCTTCAGAAGCCAATGAAAGCTTGCCCTTCTCGTGGATGGCGGCGGCACAATTGCCACTCGGCGCAGCCGGACGTATGCTTTAGGACGGCACGCCCGGCCTGCATATGTCAAGCCGGGGTCGGAGATACAGCCCTGAGCAATGTCGGAGCTGAGTTCAAGCCTTCTGGATGTTTTTGCTTCTTCCTGATCTGCTGCGGCAGTCCGTGTTTCCCGTCGTGCATAAGCGAGAAGGGTCGCGATGGGATGATCAGTCATCTCCTCAACTGCCGGGAATGGCTTTATCATCAATCATGCGTGGGGCCGACACTCGTCTGGTGTCCTGCCCTGCCACGGCCCCCCGTCATCATGCACGGGCGAGTCTCAACTCTTACTCCAGCAATTGCGATAGCCCGGTCTCCAGCAGGTTCAGATTTGCAAGAACGGCCAGCCCTATATGTGGCGCATTTTCTTTTTTACGTGAGGAACGACTGCCGTGCTGAGTTACTGCTTCTAGAAAAAGGGCCGATCTCTCCAAACACTGACTGCTCAGGAACTCATGAAGGCAAGCTGCGATTGGCCGCCACTCTCAACAATGCCCTCTTCCTGTAGATGGCGAATAGGGAAATTCAGATGCCTCAGGGTGCTGAGACCCCTGAGGCGTGCGTTGTTCGGCGTTTCCACCGGCACACTAGGAAGTCTTCCGTGGCTGCTGCCTTGCCCAGTGACGCACGACGATGACGATAATACTAGCCAGCCTTGTCAATAAACCGTTGAGAACTAGCTAGGTGGCTACGAACTCAGGCCTAGACTTGCAGAAGGGAAGGGGATGCGATCGTCCGAGTGCCATCTCAAGAACTACCGGCGGTATGGCGTGACAAGATCGGCGCCGGGCAGCTGGGTATGTGCAGACCCGCCTATCAAGGCGTGTTTCAACAACCCATGCAGGAAATCGAAACAGAAATCCGTCCCTTGATATTTCCCTTTTGGGAAGGTCTTTGGCCCGCGGGTTTCTGACCACTTAGTGTACCATACTTTCATTCGAAGCCCTGTGAGAGTTAGCCCCGGAGTTTTCGGGGTCTCGAATATTGTATGGTCATTCAGCCACTCGCAGTTCACGAGGCCGTCCGACTTTCCAAGCAGGCACGCGACCACTGCTTCTAGGGGCCAGCCTCGTTATACCGAGGTATCTGAAATTACAAGAGCAGGCCAAACGTACTTGTCTAGGAGTGTGATGCACTTAGGATTACACTGATTGGCTCATAAATTACATGAAGCCCTTCGAAGCAGAGAAGATTTCCGGCCATAGGCTGTGACAAGAGCTACCCACGTCACTGAAAGCAAGTCTATATTTATAAAAGGCTCGAACATTCCGAAGGCTTGCGAGGATAGTATTGCATTCCGAACGGCACTCTCGGCTATTGCGAGGAGCCACAGAAATGTGCTCTTCCTTCTCTTTGTTCCCAAGGGTTCCAAGGTTATCATGGTGTTCCTAGTAAATTCTGAAAGAAGTCGATGGCAACATTCAAGCTAGGAAAAGTTACCGGAGGCCTCATAGAGATGGATTACTCAACAGTATCTTTGAATAACATGGTTCATACCCTGGACACAACAACAATGACTCTGAAATGAGTGGTGACGCGGCAAATTGAACCTCAACCATTCAAAGGCTCAGAGCAGTGAACCAATTGATGCCTGAGTCTTCAACAAGACTAACTACACCACACTAGAGACGTCTAGGCCTGGCGGTACAAGAACAGCTGAGGCTAAGCAAGGTGTAAAAGTGCCGATCATGGTTCTGTGCTATTTCTGTATTTTGATTTGGTCTCAGTGCCAATACTTTGCCCTTGCACTCCACATGCCTAGGTAGCGAGATTGTGATCTGCGCAGTTCGAGGCGTGCCTCTCATTCAATTAGACTGGCACGTGGCGTTTTTGTTCAGCCTTGGAAATACATTCTGCCGTGTCATCGCAATTTCTTCAACAGGCCTGTGGAAAATTGTGTAGAGTCTCAATAAACCTCAGATGGAAATCGGCGATGCCTCACAAGATGGGCTGCAGCAACCTCCGCCGGCGCCGATGCATCCCGAACTGCATTGCTAGACTGCCAAACGCAAAGCGCATCGAGGACGAAAAGACACAACATCAGGCTTAGATGAAAAAGCTGCCCAAGTATCTACTGCAGCGGCCTGAATGAGCGGAACACACTCGGCGCCCTCTGGAATACAACCTGCTGAGACACGGTCTGGACCATCACAGAGCGACCCAGTATCTCATGCGAGCAGCGTCGCCTTTTGTTTCCGAGTGCGCGGAATGCGTGGCATATCAATCTGAGATTGCTCCGTCATGCCCGATGCACATCTATCTGACGGGGCTGGGATCAGCAGCACATCACATCTCCCAGCGAGACGGTTGGCTGTGCGTGCGCGCGATGCCCAACGGCATGTTCGGACGCCCCCACGCCTCGCATCTCAGCCGACTTCGGGAGCCGTGGTGTGTGTAGGTAGTATTGCAAGGACCCCAGGGAGTGACTGACCGGTGTCACCATCGGCGCCGACAAATCGCAACAGCTCGACACGGCGAGCGTAGCAGCGGAGTCATTCCTAATAAAGGTGTGTGTGTGGCATGCCTGTGTCAGCTCCCAGCGGGGGGTTCGCACGTGAATGAGGTCGTCCCAATGCAAGACCCAAGACACCCTCACCCAGCCCGCACGGCTTCATCTAAAAGTGTTCAGCATGCAACGGAGAATAAAATCCTTGGCACCCGTTGAACCAACCCATCTTTTTTCGAACCCCTCTGTGCCACCCTCTGCAAGGTCGGCGAGGGAGGGAGAGGATGGTCCCCGCCAGCCAGCCAGTCAGCAGCAGCAACACCCAGACTGGCGGGAATAGAGTTCACAGCTGGGACGTGAGGGTCTCGGTTCTGCTGCACATGCATATGCACAGGCAGGGGTTCCGGACCCAGCTGGAGCCGTCAGAAGCGACAGTCAAAATCCTCGGCGAGTTTTGATGCTAAAAGTGATGGGACGCAAGGGTGATTCGATGAGGGGGGAGGGCTCAGATCGAGCAGTCGAAAAAGACTAAAGCCACAAGTCATGAACTGCCCACAGGCCCTCCTCGTGATCGTGCATATGCATGTGCTTATGTCTGCCAGCTGTCAGACTCACATACCTGCTGCCACGAGGGGGACTCAGACTCAGACCCTCCTCTAAGCTGTAATTTAGTGTCGTATGTCAGGACGGAAGCTAGCGACGGCAGCCCCGCAGAGAGGTTCGAATAGGCTCTTGCCAATATATCGAAATGCCGGCAATGCAGAGACATGACATGACGGACCGCCGTTTAGCGATTGAAATCCAGCACGCCAATAGGCCGTTGACGCTTAAAGGCCAAGGGTAGGCATGAGTTCCCGGATGTCGTAGTTCAGTCTAGACCTTACCCGTCAAGCCTTACCTGTCGGGTAATTTTGCCAGGGCGGCTACGCATACACTCCCTGTCTTTAGCATCGGAGTATGCGGCATAATTGTCATCCTAATGAGGATCACCTGTTGCAAGGGCCGCACCCCCAGAAGCTCTTCCGCTCGAGATCCCAGACACGCGGGAAGAACCCCCTAGTGCGGTAATAAGGTTCAAGCCACCGAGACCGGTGTGCGTGTACCTGCCTCTTGACAATGCTGTGCTACACTTACGTGTGTCGTCTAGCCTAGTGCGCGCCGAGATCGCGGATTGAGGCTTGTAGCAAGTTAAGCGCATGCCGCGCCGGTTGGGTGGAGGCGGGTTCATGGGTAGAGGTTTAGTCGGGTAGCGCGGTGCGAACTGTTTGATCTCCATACAAACAATATTGGCGCTGCCTTATCTCCCGAGGGCATCGGCCGACGGGTATAATGAGCCCATACACGTACAGAGCATTCATGAGTGGGGCTTCCCAGGTTTGAAGGCTTTTTCGTCGCACGTAGGGAGCGTGCACCAAGAGTCTGAGGGTCATCGTTGGCCAGTCAGCCCCCTGTAAGCCCTGGAGGCCATGTCGAAGATCAGCGTAAAGGGCTGCGAACAGATCGCGATGGTAAGGCTCGCGCTTATGCAAGGGCTCTCCGTTGACGAGGCGAACAGGGTGAACAAGCGACTGAGTGATAGTTTCCGAGGGCCCCGGGAGGATGAGTCCAGGTTTAGGCGAGCGTCAGAACGGTTTCCACCTTTATTCGTGTGTGAGTGTGTGTGAGCATGTGTGAGTGTGGGAGGATTCTGGTCCTTTTTTGGGACCATCTCGATTGGCCTCATCCAGACGATTTTCTGGGCGAGATTTCGCTACCGGAAAGCTAGGATTGTTTTGCACACCAAAAAGTAGGCTCGAGCTGGGGGCCAGATAAACCCCTGTGCCGGATGGCCGACTGCAGATCATAATATGACGCCGCGCAAGTCTCGAGCCTTAACCTTGAGCCCTTCAATAAGATTGATTTTGTAAGCTCGCAAGCTCGAAAAGCATGGGATATTGTCAAATTCCCATCCGGCGAATTCTGTAATTCCAATTCCACATGGCGCAGGAGTGTAAAGGATGGTGGTGTGTGGGAAAGCCTGAGCCTATTGCGTGGCGGTCCTATTCGCACGTCCAATGGCCACGTACACTCTGCTGCTGGCCTCTGGATGGCGTGGTGTAGAGTGTGTGTCTGTGCCCGGGCACTGCATAGACGCCGAGGTTCAAGCGCCTCACCGACCAGGAACTCGCAACAGGCTGTTGTTACCAAGCACCAGGTTTACGTGCTCCAACGGCTGCACCTGCGCAGGTCCGACGGAAGGGCAGCGGGGGGACATCGGCGCCGAATTCGGGGGCGAACAGACTGGTCCAGACAATCGGTCCCGGGGAGCAGGTCGAGTCGACGAGTAGGAACTCGAGTCGTTGTGGTGCTAACGGTGCCGGTGTCCTTGGCTGTGACGAATAAGTTGATATGCAGCCTCAAGGGCCCGTCGACGGTGACATCGTAGATAGGAAGGGCAGAAAGGGCAGGAGGAAAATGTGTTCCCAGGGTTGTTAGCACACTAGGCAAGGGGAGGGGGTAGGGAGGGCAAGGGAAGAGCAGGGGAGGCAGGGGGGGACTGACAAGGGAAGTATTGGGCAGCCCCACGTTTGACAGTGGTTTGAGAGGTTCGAATAAGCTTTGGCAGGGATCCACGTGGTTTGCCATCAACCCTATTTTGCGGGTCGGGCTCAATGGAGCCGCAAACCGCCTGAAATTTTCTTCTCATTTCTGCGGCGGGGCTCAGCGCCTGACCTTGACTTGATTTGACAGCACGGACACGCCCGCTTCGTCCAAACCTCGAGCCCTCCAAAGCACACCAAGGCACACCAAGGGTCACCAAAGGCCACCAGTCCTGAGGTCGTCTGATATGACACACGCAACGACGAGCCTGAGCCTTGGTTCGCTTGGGAGGGGGTGTTTGCGAGGCCCAGCTGAGGAGAGCTGAACACGCTCGTGCCCTCGATTCCCCTCGATCCCCTCGAATTTCACACGGGCATCCCTGGGAGCGCCGAGCCTTAGCCAGCCCCTCGGATACAGTCGCTGCTCGCTCGCTCGCTCTTTCGCTTGCTTGGGTCGTCAGCCCGTCCACCGTTCACCGCAGAACGAAGCCCAAGCCCAGCCTGTGCCGAGGCGAGGGGGGAGATTGAGATGCCCCAGCTGCGCAGCCAAGCCTTCCAGCCCTGTCCGTCAGGCGCAACGTCTCCCCCACGCCGAGGGCCAGCTATCCACAGCTCGAGCGCTCAGGGCCCCAGGCTGGCGGTGGGTCGCCTCGTATGCGACCACATGCCACATGGGTGGTGGAGTCGTCAGTTCCCGATCAGGAACACCGCGCCTCTCCATGCCCGTTGTGACGACTCGATCAGAATACCCTCAGGGCACTTGCCCCGCCTCGGCAGGAGTCATGCGGCTGCTCGAGGCGGCATAGTGTGGGTGGGACTGCAAGAGTAGTACACTAATGAGCGCAGAGAAACGAACTGCCGCTGGTACGTGCTGCTGCTATAGCCTATAGTGAAATGTCGAAACAATTAGTGGGGCCTGGGGAAGAGTCCCGCAGCCAAGGGCAAGGCAGAGACACCTCGGAGGAGCGCAGTGTTGGACTTCTCCGGCGGACTGATTACGAACTAGCCCGAGGCATTGTGACAAGAACGCTTGTTGTGTTGCGTTCACCAGCCGGGGAAAAGAACTCATCACACAGCACTAGACACAACGTCTCGGCCCGTGAGTTTGGTCGTCACAACACTCCCATGAGCCGGGCGGCTAGCACCCGGAAATAAGCATACATTTACACCTCTGGAAGTGCCATGCTAGCTCCGCGCGCGGAAAAGCCACACGGGGTGAACAGCGGAGGGCGGAAAAGGTTGATGGTGATGACGAGGGATCTCCACGGCCACCCAGCGCCCACCGTGAGCCCGACATCATCGCCGTCTGGGACCTTTTGAAACCACAAACAACATACTTTACCTATGCAGCACGCCATCAGCTCCTCGCGATAGGCCGGCGAGGGCCCTGGCCACCTCGGAGAGCGAGGTTGCACCTGTTTCAGGACCCCTGGTGCGGAAGCTCAATAAGGTTCACCCCTGGAGGCGCGCCTAAGCCGACATGTCCGTCCGTTGTCAAATGAACTGTCTTGGCTCATAAGAAACGAAAACGAAACTTTATTTCCCATAGCCTAGTCTTCCTTGAGCGCCCAGTGCCAGTCACACTCTGATGGGCTGCTGTAAGCGACTGCGTCGGACGTCAAAGTCTGTGGGTATACCTCCCTCCATAATGCTGCTGCTGCTGCTGCTCTACGCCCTGCCTCAATTCATCCAACTTGGGCACTGAATACAACGATACCGAGATACTGGCAGAAAACGACCATTAGCTTTCGGGTCGATGCTGCCGACTCGACAAGGTTAAGCGGCCACGTCCAGCCTGCAAGTCATCATCTTGCTTAAAATGAAGTAAAGGCCCAACCTCTTTTCTCCGGCATATCCTGTCCTATCCTTTTGGTTCCGCCATCAACGACACACCGAATGACCACAGGCGCGTGATCTCCATACATATCACCCGGTGGTTCTCACCACTCCTCACTCGACTGTCCCCATACCAGCACGCCTCATTGAAGGCGAGTAAACGAACTGCCCAGCATGGCCAAGGAAGTCGAGATGACCAACACGGAGCGGGCTCTGTTCGACTGGGAGTCCACCGTCGACAGCATCAACAAGGAATCCATCGCAGGCCCTTCGCAGGCGGAGACGTCTTCTTCCACTCGTTCAAAGCGTCAATCCATGGACATCGCTGGCAGTGTCTTCCTCATCGCTTCCGACGGCCGCCTGCTCAGCCTGCCCATCCCGAGCGAGTCTCCCGCCGACCCTCTCAACTTTGAGAAGAAACGACGGCTGTTCATCTTTGCGACCCTGGTGATCCACTCCGCCATCTGCATGTTCTCTATTCAGTCCCCCGGAAATTTATACGCCGCCTTCCTCCACAAGTTCACCAAGGAGGTATGAAAATTTCCGGATTATCTGGCTCTCGATGATAGCAGCTAATGAGATACTAGGATATGGCACCGTTCTCGGTCGATACCCTGTCCGGAAGCCCGACATTGATGATGGGACTGAGTTTCTTCTTCTGGATCCCATGTTCGGTGGCCTTCGGCAGGAGACCACTCATCATCCTGTCTGCTATTCTCATGTCCATCGGGACCTTGTGGGCCGGCTTCACCAACGACTACCACCAGCTGCTTGGAGGCATATGCCTCACGGGCCTGGCCGGCGGTGCCACACTCAGCGTCGTATGTCATCTTGAATATTGCAAATGACGCAATAACACTAACCCAGGCTCACAGACAATCCTTCAAATAATCGACCTGACATTTATCCATGAACGTCCATTCGCCATCGCCACCTTCTGGTGCGGAGGCGGCGGCCTGCCTCTACTGGTCCTCGCGAATCTGCCCCTAATCGTCGACGTCAAGAAGGACTTCCACAGCGTATACAGGGGTCTCGCCATACCCAGCATAATCCTTCTCATCGTGATCTTCTTCTTCGTCCCCGAGACATATTTCCTCCGCCCGCCCGTCGCCTTCGACGGCCGCGTCCTCGTCCAGAGCGGCACAGAAAAGGTCCGGATGTACGAGGAGTGGTGGGACGTCCCCGGCGGCGACAACCGCTCCATCCAGGCCATGGAGAACGGCCTCCCCAGCTTGAACGACCTCCCCGTGCACACCTGGCGCGTGACCCCGCTCCGCATCTGGAAGCGGTCCGTCTGCGAGCCCCGCGCCGCCGCCGCCAGCTTCGTCCAGATCTTCCTCTGCGTCGCCAACCCCCTCGTCTTCTGGGTCACATTACTCAACGCCATCAACTTCGCGGGTATGATGTCCATCGGCGTCGGCTTCCCGGTCCGCATGGCAGAGGCCCCCTACTTCCTCCCGCCCGAGGCCGTCTCCCGCGTCAACTTCTCCGCCGCCACGGGCAGCTTCCTCGCCCTACCGGCATCGTGCTACATGCTCAACAACGTCATGAAGCGCCTGACCCTTCGCAACAAGGGTATCCGCCACGCCGAGTTCTACCTCCCCGCCTTTGTCCTCCCCGTCGTCAGCGGCGCCGTCTCCGTCTTCATCTACGGCTTCGCCGCCCGCGATAAGTGGCATCCGGCGGCATACCACGTCGCTTATGGCCTCAACGCCTTCAGCTACGCCTCCGCCAGTGTCGTCAACACCATCTGGGTCGTCGAGTCCCTCCCGCAGTGGGCCGCCGCGGGCATCGCCGTTGTCGGCGGCGTGAGCTACGTCGCCAGCTACGGCATCACCGCCGTGCTGCCCATGTGGAACGCGGCCGCAGGCTTCGTCGCTGTCAACTCCGCCATCGGCATCGCCATGATCAGCGTCGGCCTGTTCGCCATCCCAATTGCCTTCTGGGGCAAGAGCGTGCGGCAGTTCATCAACGGGCGATTCTCTGCCTACGAGGGCGGTGCCCTGAGGCCGCAATGAGTGAGTCAGTTAGTGAGACTTAGGAAGTCCAAAGATACCTACTACAGCGGCTCCAGGGAGAGAGAGGCTGGCGCAGACAAGGAGATAGATCCGTTTCTCCATCTATATCATCAAGGTTACACAGAACACACTGGGAACAGGACAGGACTGGGCCGGGATTTCAAAACAATTTGTCGAATTTCTTTTATCAAGCGATGGAAAAACCTGGCCAGGTGTATCCTGTGGTGTTGGGGCTGGGAAGGGTGGAATTGGTTTCCTATGTAATACCTCTACCTACCTACTTACTTCTCTTTACTACAACAATAAGCTCCACAGCAGGGTCTGTATTGCTGTGCCTGATACTTAATTGTTAACTACTATTCTCTTACTGAAGACTTCGAAGTGATGCATCCATGTCTCGTCTTTGTGATTCGTTGGGGAGCTATGCCGTCTCAATTCTTCATGTGTGCTTGGCCTGATAAGCCAGGGAGGGAGTGGTCTTCACCACCGCTTCGTCTCCTACTGATCCAATACGTAGTCTTCTGCAGTTTTTAGGCGGATGTGCGCGGTCTCCGAGTACAGTTGTAGGAACCGTGCTCATTTGATAACATGACGAGGTGAGCAGGAGTGCATGAATGCTGGTCGCAGACGCCACTCACAAAACTCCATGAGGCTTCTCAGACGCAGCAGAGATTTAGCCAATCTGTAAGCGAGAAGGGTGGCCATCTTACTATTGGCGGTGGTCGTTCTGGGAGGAAAGCCGCGCACGTGCTGCTGTGGGTATCGCTCGGGTACCTGCATGGGGCCGGCCGATGAGGCTCATGGTGTGGAGAAATGGGCTGCCAAGTCTACAACGTCATGTCATCCATCAGCCGCCACAGACAGCATAGGCTTCAGCAAATGTGGTCACACGCACATCGATAAATCAGACTCACAGCTTTTGCATTTTGAAACAAATTCGTACAATTTGCTCATGATTATGGAGATATGTGGTTGCATGGACATGCTCGAAAATAAGTCTTCTGAAGTGGTGTAGAGGGCCCTTAACCACTGTGTTTGGCCAAGGTTCATGGGAAACAACATTTCCTAGTCATTGTGACTACGTATTTATTGTGAGAGCTTTAAGGAGCCGATTGCCGGCTCAGTATGCCATTCAAATCGTCATTTTATTAGTCGTGAAGAGTATAAAGAGGGGACTTTCCTATTTCTCTAGTTCGCTCACTTGATTGGAAACGCTGAGCACGTTTCTCTGAGCATGGTCATCAGCTTCTTTCTAAATGAAACTTGCTGGTAGTATAGATCGTGGTCGGCCAATACTAAATAATCAGACCAGAGACCAAAATTGTATTGAAGCGTCTTTCTGGCAGGCTGTTTACCGTCGACATGCATCGGTGTGCTGATGCAGGCACGTGGGAGTGGAGTGGGACGTCATGTGCACAGCATTGAAACTGGCCATTTTTGAAAATTTGAAATCAAAAAAACTGCGAGCTCTTGGGGATCGAACCCATGATCAATTTGAACTGAGAGGGCGTGATAGGCGCGACTGATGAAATATGAGTGAATGACAAGCGGCGGGAGGTGCGCACCCTCGACAGCCTCGTATTGTGCGAGATGCTTGTGAGCGAAGGGAACGAGTGCTGGAATTGTGATAGATCCTTATCTTGGGAGGAGACTGGGGCTTCTATGGCTACTGAACACTCGTCTCTGTTGTAGCTCGGTGCAGGTGGTCGGCCTCAGTCGACGTCTGCGTGCCACCTGGCGGTGGCAGGGGTGGCAGGGGTGCGAAGGGGGAGGGCCTACGCCACACCCACCCCAGCTTGACTCAACTATATGGGATGGCAGGTTCAATTGAATGTATCGATCCTGGCACATGGGGGGATGGTGTAGTGGTATATGGCGCACGACTTGACTCTGCAATATTGCCCTCACCTGCGGCCCTGGTGACTTTCGCCTGAACAGGGGACGTATCATCGGTGTTAGAAGGAGTTCTCGGACTCGGCCTTCTGGGCCCTTTTTTGACTTTCCTGCTCTCTTTTTCCCTTCTCTTTTCTTTTTGCAATTCTATTCATTCTTTCAATCCCCCGTATTACCACTCAAGCATTAAGGAGGACTCGTTATTGAGCTGACGGCTGTGTCTATCCTTCCGAAGGGATTATGTATCCTCTGGGCTCGATCAAGCAATTCAGAGAATACTTGTCTTACGAACTTATGAACTGACCCAAGTTGTGATATAAAAGCTGGATCTAACCGTGATCGAACTCACAGCCAATCTACGTGGGAGTGTTTCGTAAATCGTTTGCAAGCCGTTTGTTGGGAAGCCGGTCAGGTCGGTGTGCACCTCGAAACGACGCCTCTGTCGAAGTGAGTGAATTACTACCTTAGTTGTTTTCTATTCACTCCTAAGCACGAACCAGACCGGCCCCACCAGAATTTCTTTCGGCTGCCCTTCGACTGCCTTCAAATAGTGACCCCCCGCCCCTCCCTCCCAACCTTCCACTCGAACAACAACATCGCACGACAAATCTGCAGGCGACAGCCCCCAACCACCATCAGCATGGCCGCTCTACTCAATGTCTCAGAGAGAGACAAGGTCGACGATATCCTCCGTCTTCCGGGCCTCAATTTTCCCAAGTGTAAGCGTGTCATCGGCAACAAGCACACTCCCTTGTTGTTGGCACTGGGAGCTATCAGCACCCATGGCGGCCGCGCTGGTAATCAGCTCGCTGTCATCAAACGCCTGTCCCTGCTGTTCAAAGCTGTCATCTTCACTCAAGATGATTGTGACACCCTCGATCTCGCTAGCGATGGATTCTACGGAGCTGCGATGCACACAATCGCAGTCGCAAAACCCGACATGGCCGAACACCTCACCCCCGAAACCCTTCGTCTCGTCATCGATCTCTACACCCAGGCTTTTGCCCGTAGTGGATGGAAGGTCATCAAGAAGCCCACCAAGAGTCCCAACGGCGGTGAGGAAGATGCGGACGCCATCAAGAAGACTACTGAGATCCTAGAGCCGATTGATCACATCGACGATTGCATCAAGCTCGAGCAGCTCGTTAAAGAGTGGATGAGAGCCCGCGGAATCGCCCGACAGAGCAGCACTTCGAACAAGAAGCCCGTCTTCCATCTCTTCGAAGTCGTCAACGTCCCGCAGCAGAAGCCCAATGAGACTCTCTATACGTACCTGGCACGCCTCCAGAACGACTTCCGTAAGCTTCAGCGGGGCGGAGAGGCAGATGCCCATGTCCAATCCTATATTTCCGATCAGAGGCTTCAGCGAATTGGACAACTGTCCGAGGAGAATGAGGAGTACGAGGGCCTTTTGGACAAGAGACTCCAGCTACTCGACAAGAAACAAGATGTCGTTGACGGATACAAGAGGCTCTTGGAGCAGAGTCGCGAGCGACTCGACAAGAAAGACGATTTGATCCGACACTACCAGGACCTGGCCGAGCAGAGGCGCAAGCGGATTGACCAGTATCTCGACGAGATCAGCGAGTCCAAGATCCGCATCACCAGCATGCAGCAGGCCATTGACCAGTACGGCGACATGCTTGACAACCACGAGGACTTGGTCAGCGTACACGCCGAGCTCGACCAGAACCTCACCCTGGCCACCGAGATGCAGGCCGAGATCATGAAGCTTGAGCTCGACGCGGCCAACATACAGCACGATGTCAACTACAAACTGGACGAGGTTAGGAAGGGACACGACGTGATCGCCGAGATGCGGAACGAGCTGAGCCAGGAGGTGCAGAGGACCAGCCTGATGCAGGACTCTATTGCCGACAGCCAGGCTGAGGTCTTCCGCAGACAGGCGCAGATCATGACCAGGCAGATGAATGTCATGGATGGTGTGCGTGCGATGCTGAACAGGTACCACCAGGGCTAGGTCCTCGGTCAACGTTCTTTGGGATGGAGCACTTGTAGCATACCTCCTATGGGTTGTGTTCTTGTGAGATGACCTTCAATGAGATACCATCATGTCAAAAACTCCTCTGTGATAACTTCCTGTGTGAAAATCTACCACAAGAAAACTTCTTATGGGACATCTGGACCGTGAGGACAACTTCGTATGGAATAACTTGTATGAGGTTATGTTCTATGTGATAGCCTCTTCGAAGAGAAGCTTCTATAGGGTGGCCTTGAAAAGGATGCCCTCTTAGTAGACGCCCTCTAACAATAGATCCTACGACGGAATACCGTCTCACTATACAATATCGTACAAGGCAGGACATAATCATAGAGGATAAACTTCCTTGGACCAACCCATGTGACAATGTCCCAAAAGAAAACGCGGATGAGACAGCCTCCCATGGGATGACCTTTCATGAAGCATCCTCTCATTCGGTCTGAGGTATCCCTTGATATTACCGTCTCCCACCGGCAAGCCTCTTGCAGACTCTCATCCTATGTGATAGATCCTCATAGACAGACTTCATCAGTAAATGTATAGTTTGAAGACAACGAACACTGGCATCTTGACGCTTTCGAGCATGTCAACGTATCACCGCACAGTCCATGGGAATACTTTGTTACAACAAAGACTCCATGGTTCTCAATTTAGTTGATTTCTACCTCATCTATGTCATATCCCAACCCAATATGCACCTATCATGACGCTAATGTACTAGGACTCATCCCCGGGGGCCCTACAGCTTTAGAACACCCCAGCCACAACACCCATTACCCCGGTATAAACAGCAACGCTAACAAATAAATCCCGACTATATCCTCCAGCGGCACTGCTTCCGGGACCCACCACGCTCCCAGACTGCACAACCGACCCGGCCACGGACATGCCCACGAGGAACACGACGATGAGGCGGCCCACGAGCCCGGGGATGGACGGGAACGCGAGGATGGGAGCAGCACCGCCACGGCTAGGGCGATGGCGACGTGGAGGACCACCGGCGAGGCATGGGCTTCTGCCTCTTCTACTTGTCCCTTCGTGCTGATGCTGCTGCTGATGCTGCTGATGGAGGGCCGCTCAACCTTGATCGTCGGAAGGACCTTGGTCGCCGCGGGAGGAGCAACAGCATCTGTCTTCCCCACTGCAGGCGGCGTGCCAGACCTCGGCGTAAATACCCGCGGCGTGATGGCCTCTGAACTCGACCGCGGCCGGGTCACTCCTCGGGGTGTCGGCAGCCCCGCGGACCCTAGGCCCAGGCCTACCAGGCCGGGGCTGGCGCTGTGGCTGACGCTGCTGCTCCCGCGCAAGTGCCCGCGGTTCGTGCGCCATGAGTTGCCGTGCATGGTCCCCGGGATGGGGATGGGCGAGGCTAATGGTTCTTCGGGAAGTGCGGGTGCAGACGCGCCGCTGGCAGTGGTGGGCGCGGGCCCCGATGTGGGCGCAGAAGTTGGTGCTGACGTAGGGATGGGCTGCTCGTTGGCTGCGGATGATGCGTCGAGGGTGCTCTTGAGGGCCTGGTAGTAATGCTGGTCGCGGGCGGCAGCCGCCACAGCTGCGAGTGCGCCGCTCGACAATGGGCTTGGGGTGCGGCTCGGTGCTGGTGATGATGATGTTGTGGTTGCTGTCGGCGGCGGGGCGAGGGTGACGAGGTCGTCGTTGGAATCGAGGAAGCGGGCCTCGATCTCGGTTACTGGTTGGTGGGTTGCGAGGTAGCGGCGGTATTCGTTTACGTCGGAGGTGGATGGTGATGGGATGTCTCGCGTGGCTGTGAAGGATGTCATGGCATGGTCTATAGACGGGTGGTCAGTATTCTCATGTGATACTCGTGGCAACGCCAAGCCTTCTGCTCAGGATAATACTGACTATACTGGCCGAGCTTAAGCCCGATCTTGGCCAAGATATCAGCCTTGTGCGACTGGAGCTCTCCACCAGCCAGGGCCTCAGCTCGCCTGCTCGCGGGTAATATACGGTTCTGCAGCCGTCTCGTCTGGGTATCCGCCGTGTCCAATCTATGCAGCTGTTCCTCCAGCTCGCTCAGCTCGTCCTGCAGGTGAAGTAATAGTCGGTGGTTCATAGCCTTGAACCTCCGGTAGATGGGCTGGATAGTGGGCTCCGGCTCCAGCAGGCTGCTCCGATAGCCAATGTTGCTGGCGCTGCTGTGGCGTCTGGGGATGTGCTCGCGCGGGGTGGCGGTAGACGAGGAGCTGGCAGAGGACCCGGGATGGCTCCGGGGCATTGGGTCTGCCGCTGACGACGCCGAGATGCGCGATGCGAGCAGCTCGTAGCCTGACAGTGGTAGCTTCTCGGCCCGGGGGAGGTGCTTTGGGTGGCCCTGGTTTGGTACCCGCGGCGTCAGGACGCTGACTGGGATGTGTGGTAGGTTGGCCGTCCCCCGTGGCATCTCGGGCGTGCCGTAGCGGTCGATGTCGAAGAGACTGCTGCGGCGCTTGGTGGTGGCCGCGTGCAGATTCGATTCGACAAAGTTGAGGACAGGGGCCACCGGCGTCTCATCGCCGTCCACGCTCCTCTCCGGGCTGGAGCTTCGCTCGGTGTCTGTTGTCCTTTCGGATGATAGATCGCTATATGGACTGCCCGAGGTGGACGACGAGGAGGAGCTTTGGGCGCTGGGCGATGCCTTTCCGTCGTTGTTGGCGCCACTCCATGATGCGGCCTCCGCCATGCTCTGCTCGATGCCATCGACTGCGGCGGCTGGCACATCCTCGTCCAGTTTCTCAAGGAAGTCCGGGATGGAGGGTTTCCCCACCTCTACGGCAGCGTCATTGTCAACGGCTGCCAGTTGTGGCTCTGGTACCATCCCCGTTGCCGGTGTCCTCCGGGGCGTAGGCTCGTCACTGTGTGAGCTTTCACGAGTAGTAAGCTTGGTTGCTGGCAGCGGCAGCCCCGAGAGCCCGGACTGGGGTGACAGCCGCGCACGCTTCTGCTCCCTTGTCGGCTTTCGTGATACCGGTAGAGAGCTTCGAGGGTCGCGATCCGAAGCACTGGGGCCGGCGTGGTCCTCCTCGAAGCCGTGCCAGATAAAGTCGGCCGAGGCGCGCCGGTGCGTATCAGGCCTTGCTACAGGTATCCCACTGCTCCTCCGCCTGTCTCTGCTCCGCGGTCGTGGCTTCAGCAGGGGATGCAGCTGTGGTGAGCCGGTCTGGTGTCTTCTTATGAGAAGATCGTCTTTGATCGAGGGCAGCCAGCTGTTCTCGCGGCTGGCCGTGCCCTCGGGGCCGTGATGATCCTCTGGCCTGTTGTTGTAATCTTGCTGCTCGCCATTGGGCCCTTGGTCTGCGTCGCGGGCCTCGGGAACAGTCTCGACAGTGGGCATGGCACGGGCGGGCGACATGATATCGGACATTCGGGCGCCAGAACTATCAAAGTAGCTGCCGAGGGAGAGTTGTCAGTCGTTTTGAGTGGGACGGATAACTCTTGGGAACATACGATAAATTGTAATATCTGCCGACAAGCGCATACAAAACTGGGATGAGTTTGTCAAATAACCCGCCCAGCCGTTGTCTTGGCAAGTTTAAAGTATGGTCTGGCGGAGGGTCATGAACGCGGCCACGGTTCTAAAGTTGGGCGGAAGGCCCGAAAGGCAATCGGCACAAGCGTTGTGCCTGTGTATGTGTGTGTGTGTGGTTTGAGCATGGCTTGCATGGCGAGAAAAAGGCAAATCCGCAGCCCGCCACAGCCTGAGACTCGAAACCCGCGAGGGCGGGAAGCCAGAGATAGCGCTGGAGATCATCTCGGCGCGCCTTGACAATGGTCTGATTTTTTGTTCATTAGTGTTTGAGATGTTACCGCGAGCGAGGCCAAGAAACGGACCAGCAGGGACAGCACGTTGGCTCAGCCCGGGGGGTTGCCAAACTAGGTGAGATGCCAGAGCCGGTAAAACATCGACTAGACTGACTGGTCAAGGGATGTTCACATATTCCCGACGCAATTGGTTGTGCAGTACCTGTGGCAGGTAACGTTACCCAGTCTCGTCGGCCCGGCTCAAGGTGGTATAGAATAGCATTTCTGCGGCACAAAAGGACCCCAGACCCCAGTAGACAGTAGAGCACTCGCCCCCATCGTGCCTGGCTGGTGGGATTTTGAGTTGGACAAGTGGATGCGGATGTGCGGTGTCAGAGACTGCCAGACTGCCTGCATGTGTGGGCGAGCAGCAAAGTGTTTCAGGACGGTAGGGCAGTTTGGGCCAAGTACCACGGTTGCCCATATCCAGTAGGGCCGCAGCTTGTGTCACGCCCAAAAATTTAAACCCGGGATCCGCAGCAAAGTGCCTAGCCCCTGACTGCCTGAGCCTCCTGAAATCCGGGGGCAACCAGTGGGACGCAAGGTAAGCGTCAGGGGACCCCCCTTGAAACCGAGGCTGCACCCCACCCCCGGAACGTCCGAGGCCCTGCCTGGGTTGCGGCTCCACGGCACGCACAATAATAACATGTGGCTTGAGTGAGAGTGTGAGCGTGTGCTACACTCACTATACCACAGTCTGATGTGTAACCTCTCTCTTGTCCGCCCAGCACTGATCAGCACGACCCTGTGGAGTTGGAGTTGTGCTCTGGCTTACAAGCGGCTTGGCATCAACGTCAATGTTTGACAAGCAGCATGGCCCACGGTCTCGAGAGATAATCACCATCTTCAAAAATAGCACTTGGCACCGCGTGCCGGGTAAACAGGGCCCGGATCAGCAAAGATCAACAGTCGCCTAATACTCGGCAAGGCTGCTTTTCTGAGGCGGAGGCCTGCATGGAGACAATGCATCGTCAAACTATATCTACCGGACAATAGGAGATGCTTAATCAACGCTGGTGCAATTCGCACGTCCGGTGCATAAAGATCGTGACGGCAGCGAGCCAATGACGTTTGTTTCGGTCTCAATCCAAGAGATCGTTCCTGGCGATGCCCGTCTACCTCATCAACAGCCGAACGGACATCGCCATCGGACGAGTCTAGGCGCCATGAGGTCGTTCGGACGCGTGTCTCATCACAGCACCGTGGCCGCGGCTCCGGACCAGAAAAGGTGCACACATCCTTGTCGTTACCAAATGCGCTGACGATGACAGGACCCTGATAGCCTCTTGGTGAACCGCGTCGACTTTCCTCTGGTGCTCAGATAACCACCCAGCAGGATACGGTCCCGCAAAGGAGATGGAGTCGCACAGCACCGAGTTCGAACGTTCAACCCCTTCAGAGGGCCGCGCTTCGGGTTCGGTCTGCTTCCAGCGTCCTCGACTGACACTCCTCATCCCATTGTATGTCTGCGAGCTCCTCGCATTTTGGCCTGCCGCACAGCCACTTGATGTCAACTGAACTCCCTTCGACTCGCTTACAAATGCCCACGCCACGGTGCACAGCCTCTAGACAGGGCCTGTAAGATGAAGACACGCGCCTCACGATTCCGCATGACGGACAGGATGTTTTTACTCGATATTCTGCACCTATCGATGCCGTTGAAGCTCCGTCAGCGAGACTGTCGGATCTGATTGGTGACAGGGATCTCTTACACATTTGGGATATAGGGATACGTCGATACAATCTGAAAAGGAACATATGAGCCCACACACATGTAAGCAGAGAAATTCCGTATCGCTGAGGTTTGCCAATGAAGGGATGTCATCTCGTAGAGTCCCAGACGTTGGAACAAAGGCCGTACGTGTGGCGCATGTTGGCCAGTCGTGTTATGGCCCAACAATCACACCGTACAAAGAACCACAGCACAAAGCCAGCCATGCCCATCGCAGTCGGTCACAGCCACCAAAGAGGGATTGAGGCCCAGTTGAGAGCGTATCGAGGTTGTTTCGTGGACCGAAGCGAGCCAAGGGTCCAGATGACCGTCACAGTTAAGTCAGTCTCCAGGAGACGCCTGGGTTGGGCAACAAACAGTGCGGCATGTCACATGGAACCCTGGTGGCGATTGTCGTTTTCGAATCAAATATCATTGACCCTCGGCGGGTACGGCCTTGCCCCGCCCAGGTGCAGACTCGAACCTCGCCTTCCACCGGTCCTCTTGCTTGAATATGGAGACGCACTCGAGGGCGGAGGGTGTGCCATAATCTGGGTCGGCCCCGCCGTCGACAAGAGCCTGTTGCCATGCATTTTAGTAAGCGTGGACTGATGCAGAAATCGAGTGACATGAGAAGGGACGCTTCAGCGCAGCGTGGAAATGTGCTCCCGGGACAGCTCCCAGAGTCTCAACACAGCTCGAGGAAGCATTCTTCCTGTCAACTCACCTCAATGACGTCATCCTCCTTCTTGAAGACCGCACCGGCCAGTGGACTCTGGCGGCGGTCGTTCAGCCGATTGGGGTCTGCACCATGCTGCAGGAGGAACTTGACGAGGTCGGCGTGGCCATGATATGCCGCCAGCATGAGCTGTCGCACCCTGTCAGCCTTTCATTCTTGTTGCACCACACGGACGAGTCGGATGCAGTGGGGCAAACAGAAAGGGAGGGGCCGCGCCGGGATGTGACCTCCTCTCCAAGGTTTGAGTGTTGACGTGCATACTGTCACTTACCAAAGTGTCGCCCTTGTCGTTGGTCAGATTCGGCGGCAGCCCGGCCGTGACGGCCTGTGTGAGCAGGTCCTTGTCGCCCTGCCTGGCTGCGTTGTACATGCGTGTCGCAAGCTCGATGGCCTCTGGTGGCAGCGAGGGGGCCGCCGACGGGCTGTTCCCTGGCTTTTGCTGGTTGTCGCTCATTTCTGGCTTTTTCTGCAGGGCGACGTGCCTGACGAAGAGCGATGAGAAATGGGCGGGGCTGCTTGTGATGTCGTTGACAGCGACATTTGGCTCCACAGCTCAAAGCCATATCGGTTAGGTGCCAGCAGCTGGCATCAGCCGTCCGCCAGCTGCCACCGGGTGAGGAGGGTCCAAACTACCATCTGCCCGTCTCGGTTGCCATAAAAGGGATTTTTGCCATCGCTCTGACATGTCTTCATGGGAATTGGACATGGTCTATTTTGAATTCTTGACACTTTGACAGCCGGCCGAAGATCCATGCACGAGCATGGATTGCACGGGTTGGCAATGACACCCTGCCTCCTCCTGCCCACGATATAATTCTGGAATGGCCAGCTCGCAACAAATACAAGGTGCAGGACAAGGATGCTGCCATAGTAAGAACATTATCACCGCGGCCTTGTCTTTCTCTTTGAGTCCACCGAAGAGAACGCAATGGCACACGTCCGTCAAGACCTTTCCAGCCCAACTGTCACCTTCCAATGCAAGTGTCGTTCGACGGGGCACCTGACTTGGCGGTGAATGCAAAACACAACATCGAAATGCGGGCACGAGGAAGTGTAACTTTGAGGCAAATTGAACAGGCCGCGGGAGTAACTCGATCAAATTGCAGTATTGGGCAGCTGCCGCTGCATGACCATAGCCTGCCCGCTGGCAGCCGCCGGAGATGATCAGGATCATCCTTCGAGTGCCAACCTCCGTATGCCGAGTCAAGTTGACAACTGCTGGACGGCTGAGCCATCCGGCTCAGTTTATGCTTAGACGTTACCTTGGATCACACTTCGCAGCCAAGCTGCGTAACGCAATCACAATTCAGCGCCAAGTAACTCCAATAATCTTGTTCAGACTTCATGCTTCTGACAGTTGCATCCGGCCAGTTGCAAAAGCAACGCCCTACAGTTGGTCTCTCTGGGCTTCACAACGAGCCGTCAATTGTCACATTGCCGAGGGACGACAACGTGGGGATAATGAACCTTCTCGGGCTGGGCGGCGGATATTGATTTGATGTCAAATACTTCAGAAAGGACTCTTTTGACATTGCGAAGATGGCTGATCTCTCAACCGCCTCCTCTCAACACTGCCTAGGTATCAGCCTCTCAAAAAGACATCCAATACGATACCATGCACTCCATCGAGAAGAAGCCGGCTGTGGCCGAGCATGATATCACAATTGAGATATGCCCAGATCCAACGGACTCCCCTGCCACCAGGCAGTCTGCTGAAGAGACAGCCGTCAAAGTCGACTATTCGGGAGCGTCGCCGAAGACAGATCCCGCTGAGATCAAGCTGGTCCGGAAGCTCGATATGATAATCATGGTGAGCAGGTTTCACATCACTGGAAGATGTATTACCCCGGAATACGAGGTGGTAACACCAACCAGCCCGTCGTTTGGCTCCTGGTCTTCCTGAACTTCTTCACCCGCCAGTCCCTCAGTGTCGCGAGGCTCGACGGCTTCGAGCGCGAGCTGGGAATCACAGGGACCGACTTCTCCCTCGCCATCTCAATCCACTACACAGGCTACCTGCTTGTACAGGTGCCCAGCAACATGCTCCTCACCAAGATCCCGCCGCCCATATACCTTTCCGTCACCATGGGCATCATGTCCATCGGCACGGCCCTCACTGCCGTGCTGCACAACGGCCGCAGCCTGCTCATCCAGCGCTTCTTTCTGGGTTTGATTGCGGCCCCAATCTACCCGGGCTGCGTATACGTCATATCGCTCTTTTACAAGCGCAAGGAGCTCGCAGCGAGGGTTACGATCGTCTACACGGCCAGTATCTTCGCCACGGGCATGAACGGCCTCATGGCCGCGCCCATCTTCCGCTCCATGCGGGGCCTTCTTGGGTTGTCGGGGTGGAGATGGCTCTACATCATCTTCGGCGTCATCTCGACGGTGGTCTCGGCGTTGTCGTTCTTCATCCTGCCTGATGAGCCGCTCAAGACGAAGTGGCTTAACCCGTCGGAGCGCCGCCTTGCCCACGACAGGATCGCCGGGGACACAGTCGAGCGTCGGGAGAAGGAGAGTATGGTTCAGGGGCTCAAAGATGCCCTGAGGGACCGGAGGGTCTGGATGTTCATGGTCATACAGCACGTCAACGCTTTCGCGGGAAGTATCCGCGTGTTCCTTCCCACACTGCTCGAGACCCTAGGTGAGCAATCCATGCCAAACATTTGATATCATTCCTCAGATAGGATGAATAAAATAGTATTAACTAATTTCTTCTTCAAACCTCCAGGTTTCAGCCAGTTCAAAACCCTCGTCATGACCTGCCCGCCATACCTGGTCGCCTGCATCTCGGCGGTAGGCGTGTCTCTCTCATCGGGCCACTTCAACGAGCGCACTTGGCACCTGACCTCGCTCAAGACGCTCGCAGCCATCGGCTTCGCCCTTGCTGCTGCAACCTTGAACCCGTCAGTGCGCTACTTCGCCGCCTTCGTCTTCATAATCGGCACCTGGGGCGGTACCTCCATCACGCAGTCGTGGATCGCCAGCACGTGCGCGCAGACCAAGGAGAAGAGGGCTGTGGCTATTGGGCTGGGGAACATGTCTGCTGCGTCGACGTTGATATGGACTCCTGTACGTGATTTCCTTCACCCCAGCCCTTTACTTGTTTTCTCCCACGCACTCACCCAACCACTCCTTGTGGTTTTGAAGCAGTCCTGGCTGACTAGCATGGCCACCGGCAATAGTATCTGTGGCCGGAGTCTTCTGCGCCGAGATACGCACTACCGTTGATAACGTGTGCGTCTGGCGCAGCGGTATCTGTCATGCTTTTCTGGTTGATGAGATGGGACCTCAGGCGTCAGAATAAGAGGATTCGCGAGACTGATTCGACAAGCCGGCTGTTCTATGCATATTGATCCTGAAAACTGCCTTTCGGACTATTTTGTCCCTACTTGAGCATCAATTCTGCCTTTCACTAGTGGGGGCTGCTGTTGAATATTATCGGATACATTGTGGCCTGTCATTGTCGGGCACTCACTGTCGTTTCGGCTTAGTAGAAATACCATAAAAAATGTAAAGAGCTTCTATCTGGCTAATCACTCAAGGGACTAGAAGCCTGCCTTCGTCACAGACAACGTGATTTGGCGCCGTATTGGTACGTCTCGCGTTGGTGACGGAAGAAACTAGTCAACAAACCATGGCCGACCGCCGCTCGCCGAAGCAATTCGCCCTCCGACAGTGGCGAAATTATGGTACGCCAACACTAAAATGGTTCTGGGTTAATAATGGCAAGATCGATACGGAGCCTCAGAATGTATTTCAAGATTGCCAACATTGAAAGAACATCATGTGTGATAAGCCAGTGTCGACTCACAGCCTTTCTCGTGTAAATTCACTCCAACTTAAACATGACAACTAGCTGCTTACTCTCAGTGGTTTTTATTTGCTTGAAGTCGAGAACGAAACGATACTGATCAAAGCGCATGTCAAATATGAAACGATCTCACATTTAAGTGGTTCCGTTTCTATTCCGTATACCTAAGTACAGCCTGAGCCATATCTCACATTCAACTTATCCAAAGTCTCCGTCGATTGCCAGTTCCGATCAGGCATCACACATTGCTCAAATTCTGCTACAAGGTATATGCGAATCGCATCCAGCAACACGGTCGTTGCTCTTCAGAACACTACAAGTGTGAGTGCAGCTCGCATATCAATGCAATAGTCAATATTGACTGACTACAACTGAGCAAAGGCGAATACTAAGTCATGCGCCGTGTGAAGATCCGTCATACTAGCCAGATCCCGAGTCGACCCCTCAGTCCATCAGACAGAGTTGCAGCACACATCGACCGGGATGGGCTGGTTCTGGGCCGTCGGTGGAAACGAAGACTCTGGGGCTACATCGAGAACGCCATCGGGCGCTGCTCATCTTTCATGTCTTGGGCGACTCCTACCACAGAATTGTGTCGATGAAGCATGGCCCCAGCCGTTGAGGGACAGCACTACCACGGTGAACCGGGGAAATGACGAGAACGCCAAATCCACCACACCGGCACCGTGGTAGGGATGGCCCTGAACGGCGGCTCTTGCTCAGGTTTGGGGATTTCCTGCACCGAAGTCCTTGTGTCACAATGGTGAATCTCCGAAGGTAAGCGGGGAGAAACACAAATATTTTCAACTTTAGTGCTCAAGTGGATCAGGGGTTTTGGTTGTGACAAAAGATAGGTCGTCGACAGGTACAAGCGGATGATCAGACTGGAGAAAGACATCTCTCTAAGGAACATACTCGACGCTCATCCACCTCTCAAGCGGGCACTACGTTCACTCAGGCTATCATATGAGTTGCTGCGAATTTGCTCCCAGAATGACATTTGCAGGCGTTGGGAAGTGGTCTTACTTGGGGCAATGAACACTGATATTTCGGACACCGTCCACAGCTTTGAAGGCCTGGGCAAGGGGCAATGGGTGCTGGAGAGGGGACTGTGAGATGCTGCAAAGGGCGCTTGGGCACTCGGGACCTGGGTGGGCTAGAAGAATACTGCATGTCCGCTGCAATCAAATAGAGGTGCATGCAACCTTCACTCCGAGGATTACAACAGTACGGAGACTCTATGTCAAGTAAAGAATACCCGCAAACTTTCCCGACGCGCTTACTTGTCTCCTTATGCCACTAAAAAATGTTTTGCAGCATCCACAACGCACAGACGATGGCCAACAGACACCGAGAATATTGGGTTGTGCTCTCAAGCAAGGATCCACAAGTCTCAGCGGCATTTTCTTTTTCGACTTTACGTCCGATAACTCCTGAGCACTCCTCAGGGTCAGATTGGTGGGGAATATGTGTCGGATGGCTACCGGTGCATGAGACATTGGTTCCGAGTGGCTCTGAATAATCTTTCAAGGCCTGATTACTGCCTTATCACAACATTTATTTGCCGAATAAACCATCGTGTTCATGCGTCCAGATGTACATGGTGTTGAAGATCTTTCTGATTGACCTTCAGCTGTAAGTGATCGCCGGGCCGGGATTTCAGGCCTTGTGGGGCGACTGATGCATCACAAACATGTAGATCTCTGGTGGATGTGTTGGCATCCATTGCCGAGACCTGAGATACAAGATGCTTAAGTGGCTGAGAATATTATTCGACTGTGCCAACTATCCACCCGGATCTCTAAGCCACGGTGGGCGGAAACAGCCGTGACTGCCTTCCTAGAACAGACACAATCGCGAATCACGTCTGCAGGCTGCTTGACCGGTGAGTGTTCCAACTGCGATATACGCCTTGGCTGTCAGCCCTAACCCACTTTTATCCTGCTTCGCATTCACCGCATCTGCGGCCCCGATAATGCGGCTGAAGCATGTTGCACAGGCTGGGAAGCATAGCGATTTGTTGTCACGCAGCAGGGATGATCTATCTATCACTTGCACGCTCTCTCGACCCCTGAAGCTTGGACCAGTTGACAGCTCGGAAGCGCCCAACTTACATAGAGATGGGCATCTGCAGATCAGTCTCAGCTGCATCAAAAGCAATCGATGGTGGCTCGAGAATTCTTCCGGGCCTGCTGTAGAGACCAAGTGAGACCTGCTTTTGGCCCGATTTGTTGCAACGAACGCGTGGTGCGGGCATCGGCTGCAGTACTGGTCTCGGCAGCCACAACAGCCTTGGTAGAAGTGAGGTCCATCCCTCCTCAAGTTTCCCAACCCTCTCAGAAACTGAAACAGATGGGTATTCCAGTCCGAAGTAAAATGGATTAGTACTTAGGTGGCTCCCCAGGACCTCTTTGAGCGGCTGATTGCTTTCACTCAGCCCACCACGCATGAGTCAGTGCTTCCAAGAATCTCTTCAACTCTTTCCATTTCTGACCATCTTTCAAGATGGTTACATTGGCTCATCAAATCACGACCTCGGATGGAGCTGATGATGACCTCGATCGTCTGTTCGATACCATTCGCCATCAGGATTCCTCCAAAGTCTTCGAAATCCTGAAGGTACACTCTAAACTGGTCAATTGCTTCAGTAAACCAGTGCCACCGGGGTGCAATGAGAGATTCGAATACCTTTCGACTCAAGATATTCTTCACTACAAAGCCACCGGAGAGATTGTTGTGAGAGAACTCTGTCGGCAGACGCCTTTGCACATGGCGTGCATAATTGGAAATACCGAGACAGTGGAAGTCTTATTAAAGCAAGACATCGGCATACACGACAAGAACGACAGTGGAGAGACGTCTTTCAGCCTGGCTTGCCGCTGCGGGAACTTACATATCGCTAAGCTGCTACTGGACAGCGGATTCAAGATCACTCAGGACATGGTGGACGACTATGACAATCATCCACTAGACTACCTTGTCTATCGGGGCATCTATCCGGAATGGTCCGAAAGTCATCCCGACGACCAATCTGACACACTCATAGAGGTCACCCAGAGAGTCGTGTTGAACTTTCTTGATCAAAAGTCCAGAGGAAAGTTGCTACGTTCAACGGTGGTAGGAGGCAATTTGCCAATGTTTGACGCTGTCTTGAAAGTATTCTGTGGCGACGTGAATGGCACAGATGAAGATGGCCGCACAGCGTTACAACTAGCTGCAGCGAGGGGCCATGTGGAAATGGTCGAGCGGTTATTGGACAGAGGCGCGGATCCCAATTCTCTGACCGAGTATCCCGACAAAATGCATGCCGAAGAGGTAGCGATGAAGCTGCAAAAAGATCCTGAGACTGTCCAAGCGATTTGGATGAATGTCATGGCTACTCGATCAATAAAAAGATCAATCGCATGCGCGACCGGAGGATCACAACGAAGTGTTACTAACTTAAGTTGTTGGAGATGGCTGTCCCCTGGTCACCGGCAAACATGTGAGAGAGCCAGAGAAAAGCATCAGGTGATGGAATCGACCACCGCGGAGGAATTTGTCAATGATTGTGGGATCAGGGACAATTTATTGAGCCAAGGCAAAACAATGTGGTGCCATCTCGAGGCCAACTCAGTAAGTCCGTTTTCCGCCATTCCAAATTGCCCTTTGGAAACCGTGCTGTGACCTTGGACCAACTGGATAGCTGAAAGTTTCTCGCTGACACGGAGTGGCCTAGGAATACTGGATCAAGGTATACTGCCCGCCACGTTTTTCACTACCGAACCCGTCATCATGAGCTGACAAGGCGCTTTAAAATTGTCATAGGAACTATGCATCAGCCTTTTCAACCATGATCGCGTCAAATGCAGAGAATATCTTGGGATTGTTCACAACGCCTTTGACTTTGCAAGTCGGACACCTCTTGATCGAGACAGAGTCCCAGAGGCGCTGTTCCGGAACAAAAGCAAGGAGAATGACATGGCTTTAGTGGTATGTCCTATCTGACCCAATCATGCGCAATTACCGTCAGCGGGCTATGCTTATTCATTCCTCGTTAAGATTCCAATGATAGATATCGGCATTCTTGAACCTGGTTTCAAACCCACTTTGACAATCTCAGCCACATCGAATACGCTGATGTCTGAAAAAGACCCAGGAATCGACGAGAAACATATTCAAAGCATGGAGAACCATCATGAAGAAGACGAGCCTCTTGTGCACTATGCCAAATCGCTGGATGGGTACGCTGACCCAGATCTAGAGAACGACAGGCTGCATAGGTATAATTCGGATCAGGTCCTCACAAGGTGGCTTGAGAAGCAGCATGTGCGAAACAATGAGGTTCTACCGTATACATTTGCTGAGGTCTGGAGGCACGCAAACAATATGGCTTCTAGACTGAGAAGATGGTTTGCAATCATGATTGGACGATCATCAACTGCTGGCCTCTCCACTGCCGACGTTGAGATGCAATCACTTCGCGAGCGGAAAGGGGAGCCCAATCGACTGATTCTCATCGTTTCACAACTGTGGCTCTTCAAATTTGGTGGTGAGTCTACCTGCGTGACTCAGAAATAGAGGGCCACGAGTTTCTGTTTCAGGCTAGAAACCGAGGAGCTCCCAGATCGTTGAGAGGATTTTCGAACCACTGACGCCTTTTGCAATCGTCCCAGATATCTTGGTCACATCATACCCCGGGTCCTCCAACCCATCGTCTAGAATACACCAGTTCCCCGAGCTGCTTCAAAGAATGGTGAGAAGCCGGCCTGGGCAAAATTCGGAATCCAAGCTGCTCTTCCACAAGGTTATCAAGGAATCTTTGAGGTTTCAGGCTAGAATACCACCAAAGCATCCTAAGAACGATAGATCATCGGAACATCATTCATCACAAGGCAGTCACTCCATATTACCTTCCCCAATGCATGAAGAAATCGATACAACAAGCTACCTCGAAATTTTTGACAAGGAGATTATGCGCATAGTAAGTTCTTGACTCTCAAATCATCGTGCGCTCTCGAATTCTATAAAAGTCTGAGTATACGAGCCGGGACTAACTATCCCGTGCCAATAGAGTCGAGATTTCGACGAGATTTTCCAGAAGATCCGCGTCGGAGGCGGGTTCGAAGCCGATACGAAGTTCGCCAAGTATACAGCCGAAGCCACTTGGCACCTGCTCACCTTAGATGACATCTTAGCTGAAACAGGAAAGATCAAGGGCGTCCTCGAATACCAGCTGAGTATCTGGAATGAGCTACACGCAACGGATGAGGGTTCAAATATGAGTCAGCCATATGGCACATCAAGTGAAGAAAGCGTCGCCGGGGTACTCTGCAAACAATCATTATCAGAGAAATGTGCGTGGGATCCCGACTGCAAACCGACGGCTACCCGGGAAGGCTTTCTTGTCAAGGGGGCCTTTTCTGCTGCGGGCAAAATCGAGCAAGACTGCAAAACGCTCCAAGAGAGGGTGAGTTACATTTCCTTACCACCGTATCAGTTGAAGGCGTCCACTACGAGCAGAGAGCACTTGAGATTGACCAGCATTTCCATTTTATTTCAGGCAAACGCACTGCTGGAGCTTCTGAACGGGCAAGCCGGTACTGAGAGTTCCATCAAGTCTTACCAACTGAGCCAGGCCCTTGGAGTGTTATCATGGCTGACGGTTTATTTCGTAAGTGCTAGTACTACCCTAGGGTAGTATAGTGCCAGGCCTGACTAGTAAACTGGTGTTGGGCCGTCGTCATTCACATATATTAACAGCGATTAGACGCCTCTTTCCTTCATAACAGGTCTTTTTGCGCTGCAAATTGAATCCATAACTCCCGCGGAAGGCACATGGACTGCGCAGCAATTCCTCACAGCATCTGGTAATTGCATCACCAACGCTAATATGCACAGCACCCGAACCTTGTGTACTAACGCGCGTCAAATAGTTTGTTGCCTTTGCATAACACTGGTCCTGACCTACGGTTACAGGACTAACTCCAAGAGAAGTTCAAGAATTGCGCAATATGCTTTGCAAAACCAGGAGCGGATCGCGCTGGGCGGATCGAAAGTCGCTACGTCAAAGGAATAGCCAGTGTCACTGGTGCCAGAAGCCTTTGAGGTGTGGCTCACTTCTGGTTGTTATCCCTTTTATGATGATGTCGGCTCGCATGTGAAAAAAATGAATACTGAGAGAAGACGATGGGTATCTATAAGCCACTATGCTAAGTATTGACCATGTAAAACGGTCTCCCACAAGACACAGTCTCCAGCCGCCTGCCTGGCGCAGCTAACCGATGTGCATCTTGAATATTTGAGACGTGCAGCCATTTCTTTGGCTGATTAAATTCTATGATACAATCATTGATGGCAGATGTCGATGGTGAAGTGCGACGTGAATCTATTAGCCGACTATCTACCTACTCCAGCAGGTATACGAAGTCGGTGGCGATCTCGCCTCTGAAGACTTTACCGAGCTCCTCTATCGTAAATGGAACAGACTGAAGACAAAAAGTTTATGTAACACTTGATATTTCTCCAATTTTTGCTGTTGCATAATCAATTTCCCTTGTCCAAATCCCTGGTTCCGCTCTGGTTGGCTTTCTCTAGCGCACTGCAGCTCTTGATGGTAGGTATTTAATGGCGGTCTTGACTTAAGTGAATCATCACCTAGGTAGGAGATCATCACAACAACCGAGCACTTCTGGTTTACTTGAACTTCGGCATCGGAATAGTCCAACATGCTTTAGCTACCAAGGCGCCCAGAGGCATTTACGGTATTTACTGTGGTTGGCTTGTTGGTTGTGTTCAGCAATCTGCATCTTTGCAGCAAGGCAGGATCAGTTCAACATCAATAAATATAAATCTAAAAAGCCTTCCAGGCCTTTATTCTGATAGAATATCCACAGCCGAATCTGCTCCAATCCTCACCATAGTCCTGCTGTGTCTCTCGTGAGGAAGGATGGTGGATATGGAGTCAAGTCTCACATCTTTAGCATTCAAGTCCCCAGGGAGTCGGGGGAAAAGCCTGTGTTATTCTGCCCTGAGAAAGTAATGGCCCCCATAACGCTTCCGTGTCGTTTCATAGCACATGCCCGGGGATTCATGCAGACAAGCTTTCTTACAGCTTAAGGAATCCGAGAACCGAGCTCAGGATGCCACCGACGTCAAGGCCGCTGCCTGAGACGGTCTTGCCGACCAGGTTTCCTCCAAGAGATGTGACAACGCCGACAACGCTGGTGAGCGACTTCACGATGCCAGGAGCAGAAATTTGGTCCAGAAGCGTCGTCAAGTTGCCAAGTCCTCCCTTCAGGACGCCCTGGATGACCGAAGAAGACGCGCCAGTGTACTTGCCACCGGTGAGGCTGCCCACGACAGATCCGACCTCACCGAGGATGTCGCCAACAATGGGGATGGAGGCAGAAGCCGTTGTAACTCCAGAGAGATTCTCGACGAGACCGACAATGTTCGTGAGGCTGCCGATAGCACCGGTTGCCTTGTCGTTGCCCGCGAAGGTGGTGTTGAGGTTTGAGAGACCGCCAGTGATCTCAGTCACAATGTTGAGGGCGCCGCCGTTGCCGGCGTTGGTCAGGATGTTGGTGGCGACAGACTCGACTTCTCCAAGGACGCTGTTGACCGAGAAGGCGTCCAGCTCAATACCTAGGTCGGAGAGGAGGGAGCCGACGACTGGGAGATCCAGGAGTCCGCCGAGCAAGCCGGTCCTGCGTTCATGGTTAGTTTTGTATGAGAGATTCCATGATCTTGTAAGACTTACAAGCTCGACAGCTGTCGCTCCTGGACAGGGGCCTCTGCCTTAGCCACTGGTGTGGCCAGAACAGGGACAGAATAAGCGGCAAGCGCTGCGGAAGCAAAGGTCGTGAAACGCATCTTGATCGATAGTGTTGATATAAAAAGGATAGAATAAGTTGGATTTGAATGAATGAATGAAAATTCGATGCGTTTAAGGAACGGCAACTGCAAATGCAGAGAAAAATGGTGAGCAACGGAATGCAGAGTTGGTGAAGAGAGAGCTCTGGTCACTGGGAAAAGCGCCTGGGACCCGTGCTATATACTTCAACACCGCCCATAGATTATGATATTCATGCCCAAAAGCCTTCCTTCAGATCGCCTCCTTTCACCATCCCTTCATTGTTTCAGTCAGGGTCTTGGAGGCCTATCCTGAGCCTTCAGCATGCGCTTCCTCCACATGATATCATCTACTCATTTTGCAACCCGGAAGATTTTCTACAACGACGATCCACCTACGCGCTTGGCATCGCCCTGTCACCCGGGAAGAATATACAGATCGGCACTTGACAGATGTGGATACTTCCACGGTTGATGCGATTGATAAGGCCTCCTGTCAGCTTCGCACGAGATGGGCGATCGCCACTAATCAGAAAGTATTCCGATGTCTTCAATCGAGTACCGGTTGAATCGTTAGATGCAAAGCACTCGAGTCCTTTGAAGAATATTTGAGGCCCATCAATGATCTCACCAGTGATTATTGAAGTTGCGACATTCGGTTGACCGCAGATCTGAAGAGGGGAGCATAAACATCCGTCCTATCCCGCTGAAGATTGTCCGAACATCGTCATATCGTCTCGGCATAGCCCCTATCTGTATTCACCCACTCTGGGCAGATCTGTCGCATCATTGGCCCCCAACCCTTGGGCAGGCTTCATTTGGCCCCACTTGTGAGTCCGGGATTTATGAAAGGAAATGTCACGTGATAAGGCTGCCTCTCGATTAATGGCGACGGAGATAAAGTTGCCTACCTATTCGAAGAGCATACACTGAGAAAGCTTGGCCAAGGCCCCAAGCTTCTAACCCCGGCTCAGTGTAGGCTGAAACACTTTTACTTGCACGCCATGACTCGGATATTTCCATCATCGTGGGGACCATGATCCAAATCCACCGCCCCGCCCGATTCATCTCACGCGAGCTTGGATCATTCCCAGAGTTGAACACCTCGCAATCATGCCCCGGATCCGTAGTGCAATGTCGTCGATCGCCTCTGTCGCTTTCCGAGAGCAATATGGGCAGACATCAATCAGACAGATAAATGAACATCCGCCTTCTACAACCCTACCTAGGTACCCTAGGTACGCAACCCGACGCACTGCTTGCACATGAGCACCGGCACCTCTTCTTGATGATCAGTCCTGCGTACACTATACATCACATAGGAACTTGTTTAGCTTCATCGGTGATACCGGACTAGGGCCCTGGCTCTATCCAAACGTCAAAGCCCAACGTGGTTCGAGGGGATTTATCTTCTTTCATTGCTCAGGTTATTTGTTAGCTTTATACTGAGGTAGTACTGTCATTTTCCTAGATATTGTGCCTTTCCTGTTGTATTTTTAATAGTCGGCATCGCTGATGTGAGGTCTGATCCATCGCTGCTCTCCTTTATACCGAGGCAGCCAGACAAAAGTCTGACACGAGGGTTAATACCTTCATCCGCTGGCATCTATGCGAAAAGGTCGAATGATTTGAGTTGTTGTTGGCACATGCAGGTATGGGCACTTCTGTAGATGCTAGAATGGGTGGTTGCTCTACTTGAAGCGTTTGTCAGCTATCTGCCGGTCACAGCATCCCATGCACATACCCAGCCAGCACTTGAGACATGCAGTCTTTTCTTTATCGTTTGCATTTTGTGACACATATGCAGCTGGGAAAGGTACATCTGCTTTGTCGGTCATTCCGTACCACAAGGACAGTCCTCCATTCCGTTGGAGTCCAGAGAACAGTACATTAGGGCCATACCTGCATGGAGTCACGGATCTATCTGTTTTCTGCTGTAAGTCAAACGAATTCCACCAACAATATCCAAACGAGACGGCACGATAGGGCAAACAACAGCCTCTAGCTTGTCTAGTTCATCTTGGACACTGCAGAGCTGACCGAAATGACTTCGGCTTCCTCAGTTTCAGTCACTGTGAGCGGTGGGACATTCGCGCCTATCTCCATCTATACAAATAACACCCACGGCAACAGCAATATCAGGATCGCCGTCAACACCAATATCGGGATCGTCGTCAATAGCAACATCGGGATCGTCGTCAACAGCAACTGGACAGACGCACAGACGCGGACCACCACGAACGAACTCGACCTCAACATGTCGTACGGATGCACCTGCTGCTCCCGGCGGTTCAACTCGTCGCGCGCCCAATGGCAGCACAAGTTTGACAAGAACCACTTCGACTTCGAGTGCTCCTGCTGCGACGAGACGTACGAGACCGAGTCGATGTGCGAGGAGCACGAGGTCGAGGACCACCACTACTGCGCCGACTGCGACCGCTTCTTCCGCAACCTGAACAACATCCAGCAGCACCTCCGGTCGTCGGTGCACGTTGGTGCCTCCATCACCTGCCCCTTCTGCAAGCGCGGCTTCGCCACCGCCACGGGCGTCGTGCACCACATCGAGGGCAGCGGGTGCCCCAACGCCAAGGGCATCGACCGCGATGCTGTCTACCGGCTCGTCCGGCAGAAGGATCCCTCGGGCGTCATCTCCAAGAACCTGATCGGCTGGACTGGCTCGGACTCGTTTGAGGCGACCGAGAGGACCTGGAACGCCTACGCGGGCGCCTACGAGTGCTATCTCTGCCATCGCACCTTCGCAAAGCTGAACAGCCTCAATCAGCATCTGCAGTCCCCGTTTCGTGAGTTTTCCGGCTTTCTGACCACGCGCGCGCGCGTGTGTTTGTGTAATTGTTGGGTTGTGCTGACAATGTTACGCAGACCAGCAGAAGCTATACAACTGCCCCAAGTGCCGCAAGGAGTTCGCCACACTCGCTGCTATTGTCAACCACTTCGAGAGCGAGAGCTGCGGCTACACTCGCTTCAACACCGTGCAGACTGGCATCAAAGGCCTGACGGATGGCAGCCGCCTGCTGAGCTTCCGCTGAGCCAAGGTGCGTGTTGAATGAGTCTTTGAGACCTGGCTTTTGTCGCTAACTGGTTCTAGATCGGGATGAATGGTCAACTACTGGCCCGAGGGACTTCTCCCGTTGCACTGTTTGCTGCCGACTGGCCAGCTTATACATACTGTGGAGGACGTTTCCCCAATTATTCGCCTCTATTACGGTTCTATCATGGCCAATGTTCAGGCTGAGATTTCGATGGCCCATCGCTTGACATCATGTGTTATCAGAACTCCTTGAGCCTGTTGTTAAGAGTAGAAGTGGGAAAGCTTTAGACGGCACGAATTCAGGCGCATGGGAAGCTGCAGTTGTCTCTGTCACAATTGTATGGATCAACGGCGATGGTCTTCAGCTGTCGGCAGGAAGTTAATTTGTGCTTGGAAGAGGAGGCTTGTCGACCACATAGAGCCCTCATAGGCACTTCGATGTCGTAGAGCACAGCCACAGTGCTGCCCACTAGCTTCGAGCCCAGCAATATCAGAACGAGACCACACAGCCTGACACAACGGCCACAAGTTGAGATCAGGTGATAGAGGAGTATTTGTAGACAAAACAAGGTTTAAGGTTAACTGTTGACGGCGTGGATCCGCTGCTCAGGGGCTGTGCCGCCAGATGCCAAGCCCCAAGCACGGCCTACACAGAAAACCCTACGCCTTCGGCACTCGTCCACTGCAGCTCCACCAATCTTGTCTGCTGCTGGCGCCACCCTCCATATTTGCCAGGCCCCTATACGCCACGAACGGCAATCCTCGGCGCTGCCCACAGGCTGGTTTAGTGGATCGCAATCGTGCTAGGAAGGCAAATACCGAGGGTATTCAGTCACCGTACCTTTCGACCATATGGATAGTGCCCCTTAATACGAAATCCTCGTGTTGAAATGCTGCTAAGGCAAACGCCAACCGCTGCAAGTGGAGACTGCATGAACACAAATAGCATCATCGTGGAGCGACAACCCTCGTCGAGCCGGGATGACACCTGCCACTTCGGCTTACCCGCCCCGAAATGAACCCACCCCCAACGTCGGGACGGCAATATGGGATGAACGCATGTCTCCTATAAACATGACCCGCCGGCCACGGCATGGTAGACGGTGTTCATTTCGGGTGCATCAGCTATCATCGCTGAACGTCTCTCGTTTTCGGTTCTCGGACAGCTTCCACTCGCTCGTGAAGAATGTCGGCCGCACTGCTCTCGCTGGCTTGCTTGCCAGGCGCGCTCTCAGCAGTGCTTGACCTTCCGATATGGCTGAAGAACGGCTACGTGAGTCATTCTTTGAGATGCGCTCTAATGAGAATGAATACATACTGACGTGCACCTCAGTCGGTGGTTGACGTGGAGGTTGGAACACCTCCTGTCACTCATACACTGCTGTTCGACAGCGGAAGCTCGACGACCTGGATGATCGCCGCCGAGTGCGATAAAACAGCCCTCTGCCCAAACAACAGCGGATTTAACCGCACGGGATATAATGAGACGATTTCATCGACATCCAACGCCACCGGCGCGTACGGCTCGATTGAATACCTGGGAGGCACTACAGCGGGGAAGGGCATGGAGGATGTGTTCACATTCCCCTCCGCGCCTGAGACGTCCTGGGAGCAGACCTTCCTAGAGGCCTACCAGTCATCCTGGTTCAACATCCCAGCCGACGGATTCCTGGGCCTCGCCTTCAGCACCATCTCGGATGCGAACACGACGACGTTGGTGGAGACGCTCCTGCGGTCGGGCCAGCTGGACGAGCCCAAGTTCGGCCTGTACTACGGTACCGAGCTGGAGAGCACGGGTGACAGTGCCGGCGAGGGCAGGCTGACGCTGGGCGGCTCGCACGAGGAGACATACGTCGACGGCGACCTCGTGTGGACCGACCTTTCCCCGCCCGACGAGCGCGCCCAGCTGTGGCGAGTCGACATGCTGTACGCGGTCGGCACGACGTCCAACAAGTCCCAGTCCACCGTCACGCTCTCGGGCGCGTGGGGCGTGTTCGACACTGGTGCAGGGCGGATCTCGGTGCCTGACCCGCTGATCGAGGACATCTATGCGAGCATCGGCATGAACTGGACGGCCATTATCGACGGCGGCTATATCCCACTGTGCACCGAGTTCACAGACGCGTGGTCGATCGAGTTCAACATGGGCGACAGCAGGAACCCGAGCACGATCGTCCTCACGGGCGACATGCTCAAGAAGCCTGGGTTCGCGACGGGCGAGGACAAGTACTGCTGGCCGCCATTCGACCCCAGCGGGTCTGATGGTCTGTTCCTGTTCGGGTCAGACTTTTTGCAGATGCACTACACGGTGCACGATTTTGGTGGGTTCGAGCCGTCGGCGTACAAGGCGAGGATCGGGTTCGGGACGTTGAAGGACGAGTACCGACCCGAGCACATCTGAGCATTCCATAGTTGCTTCGTTAGTTGGGGGTGCAATGGATGTTTGGCCAAGAGCCTTACCTGCAGTGTCTGAATTGTGTGTTTTTGTGTTTTGTGTTGTGTCTTGTGTGTCTTGTCTTCTAACCTGAGTGTGTCTTATCCGGAGTCTCTGTTGGCTATCCAAGCTGGCAGCCGCGCTGAGGGCGACTTCCAAAGCACGGGACCCAGCGTTGTCAACCCACAGCAGCTCACACTGACGTCGAGTCCAGTTTCAAAACAGAAGCACAAAGAGGGAAGCGCAACTTTGTGCAGGCCTGTTCGTCCCGACCCTGGCCACAATTCTGGAAAGAGCTGCATCACAGCCCGTTTGCTTCCTCTGTCACAAACTCCCACCAGTCTTTCTTCAATTCTGCGAGCTGTCAATCGGGCTCACGAAGGCATTTGTGTCACAGACTCCAACACCATGGACCATGACTTCAATCACCTTCGCCCTCGAGGCTATCAGAACCTACAGTTCCGGCCTATGATGACGTCGCACTTCCAGCCATCTCACCGACAGACCTACTTCGCTTTCAGCTCGCCGGGGCCGGTAACTCCAGGAAGTCCGATACCAATCACATACGACGCAAACGAGTTCTATCAACAGGTACCACATCACAGAGGGCTTCAATATTATTGGAATGGAAATACAGCTCACTACGCTCCTGTTTCCCAACACCCTCATCAGGGCAAGAACTACGATGCATCCCCTTCCGTCCCAACAACAATGGACAGCAAGCAGCAGCTTCAGGAGGAGTAAGGCCCCACTTCCACTTTCCCTTGAATTCCATCCATCACCATCAGGGTCCTCTGCTAATCATGCTTGAGTGGTCCTGAATACGAGCCGACCCCATTGTACTCGTGGCAGCCGCCGCGCTCACCCCACGAGGAAAGGGAAGACCAGGAAGGACCACTGAGGGAGTCCCCCAACCAAGAGCCTCGAGGCAGGAAGCGGCATCAACGATCACACAGCACACGAGTACGGAGCGAAGAACGACCAGGCAACGTGCCCCACCGCTCGTTCGGACCCTGGAGGCCAAAGCGAGGCTTTCTTCGAGCCGCCTCGCGGCTGCGCCGAAATCGACCGCAATCCGGCGGATTTACAGTGTCACCAAAAAGATTTCTCGAAACATTGTGTTGCCATCGCCAACGCCTATTCAGAGCCGGAAGGTTGACTTGGAAAAGTACCGATACGATGGTCAAGATAGAAGCGGCACGGCCCGTCACCAGGAAAGACAAGAACACAGACCGGTCTCGACGCCAGCCACTCCACCAGCCACGGCCACCGGCTATCGTCCGATCTTGCAAAGGGATACGCCAGACTTATCGCGAGACACCAGGAAAGCATCGCCCCCCACGTGCCCGAAAACACCCAATCGCAGCCATCGGGCCGAGTTCCGCGACCATAGTGCCCAACTAGCCAGCCTTACACCGACCGGTCCTATACACAACACGACGGATGACCACCCATACTCGAGGTCAGGCCTGGGGCATTTCGATGAGAATTTAGAGATACCGAGGATGAATGGCTTGCTCGATGTATGGGACTCTACGAAAAATCCAAATTGGGAGGAAGAGACGTTTGCGCTGTGCGACTTGGAACACTGCCGTCGCTGTGGGAAGTACTTTGTGGTGATGAGGACGATTGGACACAGGTGTCGCAACTGAGGACCTCAAGCAGAACGAGCGCGAGCACGCACACGATCCGGGTTTACTAAATCAATGGTCTTTTGAGGGATTCGAATGCTTCGATCCATTTTTTTTATCCGGGCATGGTGTATCGTCGCAACAAAAAGCCAGCCTTTAGTCTGCTGGTCGGGCCTTCCACGTGAGCATGTGGCAGCGCCGGCGCCTGTGGTCCAGCTAGGCTCAGACGACAAAATTACTGATTGTGGGCTCTAAACTTGATTTCCGATCACACCGTCGGTGTAGCTTACTTACCTAGGTAAAAGGCTGCAAATCATCGATGGCACCGGGCATGAGCTAAATACATGTGAGGTTAGATGCTGATATGAGAAGGAAGCGGCCGCGGTCTACGATGGCCCAGGAAGGGCTAAAACGGGTGACTGTTGTTCTATAAGAGCACAGAACCAGGCCGTGGCTGCTGTATGATTTCCTGCGACTTCCGGAAGAGCCTTCTGGCCAATTCCTTATCCCCGCTGCTACTGCTATTCCCATACCGCAGGACCGACAGACTGCGATACGACAGCCGCGGGCTTGCTCTTGTGATTTCACACCCTACAACAGTGCCGTTGAACGACAGACAGCACATGGCCATCAAGTTCTGCGGAAGTCTCTAGATAGACTAATACACCGTCTCAGCTCAACCTGCTTCGGTCGATCTTGAATCTTTTGGGAGCTCAACCTTAGAAGAGAAGTTCCGCCCCCCCCCCGGCAACACGACCGGCGCCTATCGATCGCAGGCCCACAGAAGTCCACGACGTACCGTGTTAGGCTGCATCCAGGTATTTGATCGGCGACTATGAGCATGGAAAATTCCTCCCCATCGCAGCCTCCCGATCCTCCGTCGCCTCGAGATGGGCAGGGAACACCGAGGCTCACCTTGATGCCGAAAGCGGTCTTGGACTTAATCGTTGACTTTCTCGCGGTCGAACCAAGCAATGGCTTACCTACAAGCGACCAGAAAGTGCAGAGGCAACAGAACCTGTCCGCATTCTCCCGGGTTTGCAAGAGATTTACCGAAATCGCCAAGTCCGAGTTGTACAAGATCGTGCAGATTACGACACAGGCACGCTTGGCACTCTTCTTCAGAACCGTGGCTCTTCGAAAGGAGGTAGCGCAAATTACCCGAGAATTGTCTATAAGGATCAAGCTCTGCGGTGACAGTCTGTCGGGGCCAGAGAACCACTTCTTCTGTTTCAGGTTGTTCTATATATTTCACCTTACACAGAAATTGGAACTGCTAGACCTCGATCTCACAGAATGCAATTGTTGTTTCAGAAACAGCAATCTACAAGATGCTGCCCACGGGGCGAACAGTAAGTCACAGCCCTTGAACTGCATTTCGGCTGTCTATCCCTTTCAGAACGGCGGACATCGCCCCGAGAACCTTTCGTCCATTCCTTATTCACTGTCTATTCTTGATCTGAGTGTGGCATTGGCCTCTTTCGGACAATGGTCAGTTATTGACACATCACAGCCAGCTACGACGGACTTGTCATATCGCTGGCGAAACGCCTCCGGCATGAGAAGAGCCTCAGTCGTGCAAATCGAAAATTCCTACCAGGCTTGCGAGACCTTGAGTATAATGAGGACTCGCCATGCACGGCGCACGATGTCTACTCGGTGTTCGTTCAATTTCGCGATTTGAACAAGGCTCGAGATGACACAGGAACACAGGAGCTTCTCGATGATCCTCGCCTTTCCATTTAAGATCAACTATCGCTTCTAGCATCACGAACTTGGTGCTGAGCAGCTTCGCCCTCATGCCACCCGAGGCGAGCCTCAATGCCCACGCATTATTGGCATTGAAGGTACTCACGGCTCCCTGACTGCTGCTTGGGTGGCTAATCTCCATTTTATCACAATGTCATCGCTCCCCATGAAATGGAAAAGGGCGATGTTACGGAAGAAAATTAAGGAGACTTGAGAACGTCCCCGGTCAGGCTTTCTCCATCCCCGTACTTTCGCCGCCATTTTCTCACGAACCGTCCCTTCGTCTTCTCGTCGCCTAGTCACAACCATGATATTTGGTCATGTTTCCGATGAGGCTTTCAATTTTCTTCCGTTCCCTTATTTCTGGCACCCTCTCGACTTCCGTCCGACTCCTCTTCAATTCGACTTCTCTGAATGGCCTAGGTATCGGCGAAACCTCACTCGGATCGAGTTGCAACTTCTACATCCGGAAAACTTTGCCTCCAAAATTGCCAGCAAACCGTCATTGGCTTGAGATGATGAAAGCCATCGACGCATCATCATTTGTGCCGATATGCCCCCTTCGTGCGCCAATACCGTGAAGATATACCTGCGCGCCAAAGACACATCTACCGCAGCCAAGAAGCTAGGCGGTCCTGTTAGCGACACCTGCCATAAGCGGGAAATCTTATGTCGATCACCTGGCGCGAACCTGGCATTGCGCGATCTATGCAAATACTGTGGTGATATCTGGACAGAGAGGGAGTGCAAATTTAAAAATGGACCAGTTGCCGCCGGTTTTGCCGGGCACCTGCCGGGTTGAAATCCTCACACGAGCGAAACTTACCAACCGGACAAGATGAAGATAAGCTCCGAAATTCTCCGCCTCACCACCACCGCAGCGATGGGCCTGCTCGCCAATACGGCCCACGCGCAGAACTCATCCACAGTCGGGCCTGAGACCGGCTCTCTTGTCGTTGTCGGCGGTGGCTCTCTCAGCGACAACATTTACCAGCGCGTCATCGACCTAGCAGGCGGCAGTGGGCCGGCGTCATCCATTGTGGTGATCCCGACGGCGGACGGCGCGGAATCATACGACCAGGACGCAGCGGGCGCAGCCTCATTCCGGCGACTCGGCGCTGGATCCGTGACGGTGCTGCACACTTACGACCCCGCTGTCGCCGACACGGAGGAATTTGTGGCTCCTCTCCTCAATGCGACGGGCGTCTGGTTCGGCGGCGGGCGGCAGTGGCGCCTCGTGGACGCGTACGCGGGGACCCGGACTGAGACGGCCTTCCGCGACGTCCTGAGCCGCGGCGGGGCTATAGGAGGGTCCAGCGCCGGTGCGAGCATTCAGGGGAGCTTCCTTGCGCGTGGGGACACGGCAAACAACCAAATCATGGTCGGGGACCACCAGGTTGGGTTCGGCTATCTTAAGAACACGGCCATCGATCAACACGTGCTTGTGCGAAACCGCGTGTTCGACATGTTTGACATCCTGCGGGTCCGGCCTGAGCTGCTAGGATTCGGCATCGACGAGAACACGGCTCTGGTTGTCTCCGGGAACGATGTAGAGGTCATTGGGGCGAGCTATGTTGCTGTCTACGATGGAGGTTTCTGGTCGAGGGAGGGGAGTGACCTTAAGAACCTGCCTGATTCGAGCTCTATATTTTACTACCTGCGTAATGGTGATCGGTATGATCTCGGGGCGCGAAAGGTGGTGGAGTAGGATGGTCTTTTCACTCGACGTACAGACACATTCTCGGCGCAGACAATTCTACTACAAAAATACACGTATTCCCATTAGTCTTTGTGCTTGGCTTCAAGTACTCGTATCATACATACATGAGATTCCTGCTATTTCGGGGAAGCCTTTCACTAGAAGCATGGCGCCATCACCTAGTGAGTGGCGAGAGGAGCATTGCAGTTGCGGGACAAGAAAAGCCAAGATTTCTCGAGAACCGATGCGGCAGGTACATATGTGCGCTGACGGCTACAAGACGTTCCCCTCATGTTATCAATGATGTATGCTTGGGCACGGCTAATAAAAAAAAAACTGCAGGGAAGACGGCTGGACGCTTCTATAAGCAGTTGGGTGAGCTATAATTGACTCGGGCCAACCTGCAACCCAAACTAATGTTGGCTTCCGGGTTGTTGGTGACCACGGTGAAGTCTACTTGTAGTACAAGCTCAACACACAAGAGTCCTTCCATCGCAATGCGTCTTCCAACTCTCCTCTGCGCATGCTCAAGCTTTGGTTCCATTGCACTGGGCCAGACGCAAGCCGGCAAGGGACAATACGATGGTCATCAGGTGCTCCGCGTTAGGACCGAGGGGCGGCCTAATCGGGTGTTAAACAGCCTAGCCAGCATATCGTTGGAACCGTGGAACGAGGAGACCGTGGGCAGCCACTTCGATGTTGTCGTCCCACCCGAGAAGCTCGCCGAGTTCGAATCCCTCCAACTGAGGAGCACCATCCTCCATGCGGACCTGGGGAAGTCCATCCTCGCAGAGTCCGCTCCGCAGACCAAATGGAAGAGACAAGCCGATGATCTTGCGTGGTTCGACACGTACCATGGATATGAAGAACACATACAGTATTTCGAAGACCTCCAGGCGTTGTTCCCTGACAACTCGGAGTTGATTTCCTCCGGCACATCTTACGAGGGCCGTGATCTCTTTGGTATTCACCTGTGGGGCGATGCCGGCCCGGGAAAGCGCGCAGTGCTGTATCATGGAACTGTGCATGCTCGGGAATGGATCACAACTATGGTGAGATTGTCTCGCCTCTTCCCTCGAAATACTTGGCTGACATCGTCTACCTAGACCGTTGAGTATCTCACGCTGCAGCTCATTAACGGCTACAAAGCAGGCGATAATGAGACAAGGGCTGTTCTGGACAACTTTGACTTCTATATTATTCCCATAGTCAACCCGGACGGTAAGCATGAATATTCTAGCACTTAGACCTAACGCCCAGCTCACATCCAGCAGGCTTCGTATACACCCAAACAACCAACCGCCTCTGGCGCAAGAACCGCCAGCCCGGCCCCGCAAACTCGACCTGCGTAGGCCGCGACATCAACAGGAACTGGGAGTTCGCCTGGAACCCCTCAAGCGGCGGCGCCTCCCCAGACCCATGCGGGCAGACCTACGGCGGCGAGGCGCCGTCCGACTCGCCCGAGAACAAGGGGCTCGATACCCTCGTGCGCGAGCTCCGCGACACCGTGGGTATCCGGCTGTACATCGACTGGCACAGCTACGGGCAGTACTTCCTGTTCCCCTTCGGCTACAACGAGACGCTGTATGCGCCGCAGCTCGGGAAGTGGAGCCGGACGGGGTCCCTTATGAGCGAGGCGATCCGGGACTATGGCCCCGAGGGCGATACGCGCAGGACGACGTTTACATTTGGGCCGGGTGGTGCGATTTTATATAGGTCTGTGGGGAACTCGCGCGACCATGTGTATGCTGTGGGTGGAGCGGAGTTCTCATGGACGATCGAGTTGCCTGATACTGGGGAGTTTGGGTTCGTCCTACCGCCTGAGCTGATCAGGCCGACTGTTGAGGAGCAGTGGGCTGGGCAGTTGGTTCTGTACAGTCTCCTTGACGAGGTGTTCTTTGATGATGAAGGCCCTGCATGAGCGCTGTGAGGCGGATTGAGATGAAATCTTGGGCAGATCAAACCAGCATCAGATTAGGGGAATCGGAGCGGGCTATCAATTTTAATCTGTTACTTACTCTGCCTCAGAACAACAGAAACCGGCGGCAGACTTTATGGAATCTTGGAATCCTAGGTGCGTTGCTATTTGTTGAAGACTATCGGAAACTACGAATAATACTCGCTACTAATTACGGCTCAACCAGAGCTCCAAGCTTGATACTTTCTCAGACCACATTTCAAGTGGTTGTCTTCGCCCCTGTTCCGTTCTGATCTGTGATCCATGCCTCTAGGAAGAATCTCTGCTCCAATCCTCCAATGCATCACTGCCCAGCTTGTCCTTGATTATCCGCTCGCTCAGGTCCCAGAGGGCCTGGCCCAATGCAGGATCGGATGCCTGCTTGCTCTCCTTGCCAGGCTGGCCGGGGTCGCTGAAATACCAGCCATTCTGGTTTTTCTCCTCAATCTCGGGGGCTGTGAGCGCCCAGAGGGCACTGTATGAGCCTTGCTCGACGTCACGCCCCACGGAAAGCATCGTCCATGACAAGAGCTTGCCAGTGATGCCTGGGTATGCGTCCTTCCACTGCTGCTGCATCGCTGTGTTGACCTATTCAATTTTCGCATCAGCAAGGGTAGCCTAATCCCGTCATCAGTATCACAGGATTCGGGTGTGGTCACTTACCGCTCCAGGGTGGACAGACAAGGCGTAGATGTTGTCATTGTTGTCCTTGATGACCTTGCCAGCGAGGCCGTACTTGGCGAACAGGATCATGGCCAGCTTCGTCCGGCCGTAGACCTCGGTCGGTCCGATGCTCTTGTCGTTGATCTCCTCCAAGCTCGCAAAGTGGACGTTGCTCGGTGCCGTGCGATGCATCTCACTGGCTTCAAACACGACTCTGGGTGCCGCGGTATCTGGCTGCTTGCTGGTCTTGCGCAGCAACGGCCATAAAAGGTTGCACACGTAGAAGTGTCCCAAGAAGTTGACGCCAAAGTGCCTGTCGATGCCGTCGGCGTCATCTCCCGGCTGGTTGACATTGATGCCGGCAGACAGCACGAGGAAATCAAGGCGGCCGAGCGACTTGCGGAGCTCAGTGAAGACTTCCCTCACCTCTTGAAGAGAACCCATGTCACAATGCTTCCACTCGACTTCGGCGTCGGGTGTCTCTTTCTTGATGGCCTCGATGGCGTTCTGCCCCTGCTCCTCGCTCCGGTTGATCATGATGACTTTGGCGCCTCCGTGTGCAAGTGCCCGAGAAACCTCGTAGCCGATTCCCAATGCGCCTCCGGTGACGATGGCGACACGTCCTTGAAGGTTCTCAGGCTGGACCTTGGTTGGGCCTAGCCCTGTGGTCTTTTGTAGGATCGACTGCATGATTCCAATGTTCTGGTTCCTTCGGCTTGATTAATTAGGACTCGAGGATATTTGATACTAGGTACCACGGTCGGTAGGATTATGTTAAGGAAATGTGCAAGTGTTGATATTGTTCAGAAGTTGGGAGAGTTTGTTGTTGCAGTCGGCCACCTCAAAGCACTCAACTAAACATATGTACAATCTGCCCATGACCGTTTGATATGATGTTCGCCCAGGCGAGTCTCACACTTGCGTCATTGCTACGGCCTCTTTACACGTGCTGCACTACTACCTGTAATGACGAAGCACTTATTGTGTGGCCTTCGACACCCACGCATGAATGACGACATCACATTTATAAGTGGGTTTACTTTTGGACAACACTTTTGCTTCCTGCATATAACAGAGCATCTTGTTAAGGCCCAAGCGATCCATATGTGACCAGAGTTACCTTATCCAAATGTAACTCAAAGTCGTGAAGGCCACACACGCTGATGCAACACCATGAATAGCTAAGTGTGAACCGACCGAGCACTTTGAGGCCAAATACCGAAGCTCTGAGCCACTCAACACGATTCATAAAAACACATCGCTACCAGAATTTGTCAAGATCCATATAGTTCATGAATTATGTATTGACTGGATTAGGTGTTTCCTATCTCCACACCGCGGTATCATACTAAGCTGTTCCAATCGAATTATGTGCTCGCTGCTGGCGCACAAAGAGAAACCTCTTCAGAACCATCTCACCACGATCTCCATCCCCGTGCAAGCGCCTCCTTGTACGGTTCGCTTAACTGTTCATCCTTGAGCAAAACCATGTCGTACATTCTGCCCTGCACCGTCCCGGAGCCGTCGTACTCCTCCGGGTCCGGACATACCGGGAGCCTCAGCGTCGCCGTCTGCGCGACAATCTCGAGCGTCTCGTCCAGCTTCTGGTCGCCATCCAGCTCAATTTCCTCCGGCGTGCTGGCGGGCCGGAACTGCACGAAGATCAGGTCGTCACCCTCGGGCCACTCCGGCTCGTCGCAGATGAAGAGCACGTCGTGGTGGCACACCGTCGGCGGGCGCAGGTACGACGGCACCAATCCCGGAAGACGCTGTCTGGCGCCGCCTGCTGGCTCACTGCCAGCAACGCTGCCCCTCCAGCCTATCGGGTTCCGGAGGGCCTCGGTCTGGTCAGTGTAGAGGCCCCTGGCGGCCTTCTCGGCGTCGTAGTGCTTCTTGCAGTGCTCCACGGTGGCCCAGGGCGCGAAGTAGACATCCAGGCGGTAGGCAGCTGTCTCGGGGGCGTAGCTGGACTCGCTCAGTGCTCGCAGGAGGTCCGCGGCGTCGAACAGGTCCGGCGAGGCGATGTCGGCGCATGTGACGTAGATTGCGAAGCTGAACAGGGGTGGAAGCGGCTGGTCCGAGGGCGCCCAGAAGACCATGACAGACACATTGTTTGCGTGGTCGCGGAATGGCACCGAGTGGATCTTTATGCACCGACTCATCTTTGGCGGCCGGGTGCCATTGACTTTTGGGCGAGTGAGGGGAGCACATGTGCGAAGGAGCACCGGCCGGGTGAGGTCAGATCAGACCTGTCATTGTCTGTTCCTTAAGTAGATAGCTGGAGCTGATGTGCTTAGGCCGTGCAGCTAGAGATGCACGTGACTTCCAAGGCTCTCTCACCTCCCTAGGTACCGCCGTCGTTGGTGGTACCGCAGGATCTACATGCAAGAGGGCCTGTTTGTTACCAATGGGGCCATCCGCCGTTGGGAATGCCCCGTCCGAGGGGGCTCGGAAAAGACAAAGCCTTGCTTCTTCTCGGACTTCGAACCGCAATATTCGCGGGCTCCGGGCCGCATCTCCTCCATTTTTCGCGTCCCTTTCCCCAACGTTTTTTTGAAGACCGTTAGAAGAAGGATGCGTGCACAAAAACAGTCAAGGCTATGTGCGTCAAGTTGGCGTCCACGGGAGCTACCGCTTGACGTTTGCCACAGTCTCCACACCTTGTCATCCTGTCCCAATATCACTGCCCATTCGGGCTTGCTTTGCTGACTTGAACCACATTTGTTCTCTTCCCCACACAAGTACACATCAATAGCCGCGGGGACGACTTGCCTGTGTTACCTCATCAGTCTTCGCCCGATTTCTTTTTGGTGTCCAATGATCTCACCATAACTAAACTGGATAGCCGGGCCTTGGTACGTACATTAGCCGAATAAGTGCACTGCACTCATGCTCATGCCATAGCACCGCAAGACGTCACGGACTGTTCACCGGAGAACCCCGTTGTGTAACCACGTGTGCATGCTTTTTCGCCCTTGGTCTACCCCTGCTCCGACCACGCGTCGCCAACTGTGCCCCGAGAGAACGGTAGAACAGCTCCGCAATCTGGAATTGGGAGGGCTGGCGTCGTTGCACAGGTCCCTTCCGTCTGGACTCGCGTGTACCCTTGTCTCATCCGGGAGGAGCCAAGATCTGCTACCTTGGTAGGGCTGATTACTGGCGGCTGCCTGCCTACAATTATATGGCAGAATTACGGCTTAGTGGGCACTCGCCAGCTATAATACATATGGGCAACTGTGACCTGACCTAAAGCCGCGCTTCTTTGCGTATCTTTTCTGCCACCTGGAGGCCTTCTGGTATGAATCGCGTCCAATATTCGGCTTCGTATCCTTTTTGCCAGCTCTCGCCAGTTTTCGAACTGTCGCCAGGCGTTGTACCTCCTGAGGTAGCTGAGGACACTTCCAGCATCGCAGCAAGGGACGCTTCTTGCCATTTGGCCCGGTCTGCAGACACTTTCAGGATTGGATCCATCCACCGCAATGCCTCTTCATTGAGTGAAAGTGGGCAGTGCCCTCCTTCCGTCGGACTTCTATCCTCTTTGACAGTGTCTGGGTTCAACGCCATTATGGTGTTCAGCAAAGCCCTTCTAGAGCTCAGTTCTGTGATGAATCGCTCCATTCCGAGCCCGGCGGCCTTGGCTGAGCCGTCGCTCAAAGCGTGGTTCTCAGCCCAGTGACCAACTCTGGCATCAGATGCGAAGACGACGGAGTTGGCCACGATACAGATTAGGATCCAGAAAGTAATGACATAGGCGTCCCAATCTTGGGTAGTAGCCGCGCCGACCGCCAAGCACCATTGTGAGAGAAAAAGAAGCCCGAGAAGGTTCTTGGTGATCACCTTGGGAGGAAAACTGTATCGTCGCTTCCCGCGCAAAGGCCAATTCAGGAGTGAGTTGATGACGGTGCTTTCTCCGAAGAAGAGCCGCCACTCACTCTCATTCATGTGCTGAGCGACTATGACAAGCCGGTTGAAATCACTGCCGTCCGCCTTCCCGAGCTTTCGGGGTTCGCAGCTGTGGGCTATGTGGATTGTGATACCAGTCAGGGTGACCACGATGAGAAATGATGAAGAGAGATAAAGGCCCGTGGCGATGCAAAAGGCAAGGAGGGAGATCAGAAATACCCAGCCAATTATCGAAGTCGCGACGTAGGTGCCCTGTTGCTTGATTATGCTTGTTTTGGTCGAACGGTAGATTCGGATGATCTCTAGCCTCTGCAGCCTGTTGTCACCACGCTTCATGTTCTCGTGATCATTAGCGATTGTGACACTAGGAAGTGATCTCAGAAGGAGACGGATAGTCTCAGGGCTCATCATCGGATACGAGTCTCCGTAACGTCCATCAAGACAGATCGGCGCGTGGCCAGGTTTGGAGTTGTCGAGATAACAACAGTCCTCAATTCTCCGATCTGAGAGTAGAATCCGGCCTCCAGACGGCGTAACGGGAGAACACCAGGCCGGAATAGCACCAGTGAGTTCGAATATGTGAAGGAGGCGGGGAGTATCGATGAACTCGATCAATGCTGAGAGTGGTAGGATGCCGGCAAGCTGCTGAGCCCATGTAGGTAGTACAGGCAAAGAGAGATTCATGTTGATTGACAGTGATCTGTGATCGGCCAGAGAAGTTGATGTCTGAGAGAATTTGGCTCAGCTTACCCCGGAAGTTACCCAAGGCCTGCCTAAATACGAATTAATGCAGTCTTGCAGCGTGCCTGGATAGTCACGGGCAATGTCGCTTTAGCTCGCAATCATGGTAAGCACTGTCAGCACTTGGCCGAAATGGCATGGGCCATGTGTGGCCTAGTCTGGCCTGCCCAGGTGCAGGAGGAGTTTCAGTTGCTTATGGGAAAAGGGAGGGGTGAGATTTGCGAGAACAGGCTGCCAACACATGACACGATGAAGCCGCCTGCTCAGGTGATACAGACTGTCTTCATAAAAGTTACTCCAGAGTTCCGCGAAATACAGATCCCTTCATATGTACATGATATACATAGCTCAGATCACACACATTTTTCAACTCAAATAGATTGCGCCTGTTGTCCTTTTCCAAATTTAATCACAGAATTACGATGGACCACATCCCCCGCCCCCAAAACAGCCAAGCTTCTCTGGAATTTCCGTATTACTATCCGGCAGCATGGGATCATGATATAAACGATTTCTCGTTCTGGTTTAATTACGGTAGACGTGCCCAGTGGAAAGTTCCCCGTTTTACAAGGACGAGCGTAGAGCTCGATACGTTTCTCGCCGGCCGACCATTCAATGACGTCGCTACGGTCCTTCAGTCATGGCTGTATTTCGGCATGCTGGCCATTTGTCTGGGGCAAAGCGATCTGTCAGGATTTGTAGATGTCAACTCTGCGGGCGAGAAAATATTAAACACAACTCCACTTCTGCCACTTACACAGCAATGGTATGAGCGGACATTCCAACGCCACATGCAGAGTCCCAACCCATTCGACAGTTACACCCACGAATTTACCAAACTCAGAGGCGCTCTCAAATTGGCGGAAGGGCACACCGATATACTACTTGCTCGTTTCGGAAATCAGGATGCAGGACCTCAGGGTAGAGCTCTGTTTCGCATTGGCGTCTCCATAAAGCTTGTGTGGTCCACATTGCGCGAGGCCATCTATCATCTGCGCAGGTCGTTACGCGACGCGACGTACATCGGTCCCATGACGGATTCGTTGAATAGTCATGGTGCGGTTGCATGCGGAGCTGACGATGAGCTCTTGAACAACATGGTCCACCGCGGTTGGTGTCCTAACACCATACGAAACATGCATGGGGTTCTAGGTCTTGAAGGGATTTTGATGGCCAGCATGATAGAGAAGGACACAAACGCGTGCAAGTCACATGCGCAGTGCTCTCCTGGCGTGTGTCTGGCAAATCAAGTGCAGGTGGGCACCTACGTGCCTAGGCACGCCTATGAACACCACGACTCGGATAGAGGCGCCTGTGGTGGGGTGGGATTGCCCTTGGGCACTGCCGAGAAGATTCTCCTGGAAACTGGTTCATTCCCAATCGTTCGGTTATGGCTCGGTACGGATAGGAAAGTATCACGGCACAGAACCATGGAGGCTGTACCCTTTCATAAAGGGCTGAAATACGTTGCCATCTCGCACGTCTGGAGCGACGGGCTGGGAGACGAGAAGGGGAATCAAATTCTGGCTTGCCCGTATGACCGACTCGGTATCCTCCTTTCAGAATTCATGAGTACGGAAACCAACAAGGGCAGGGACACCAAGCCTGCTGACGAATGGTCGCCATTTTTCTGACTCGACACAATTTGCGTACCGCATGACAGGGCTGCCCGTCGTCTCGCATGTGCTCGAATGGCTTCATCATACGAATGTGCAGATACTGTTCTGGTGCTTGACGCAGAACTGCAAGCATGGTCATACACTTCAGGAACCGATGAGGAGGCCCTACTTCGTATCGTGACATCGGGGTGGACGACTCGAGTCTGGACTCTCTCAGAAGGCATTTTGGCCAAAAAACTTGTTTTCAAGCTTGCCGACACCATGTTTGACTTTGCCTCTTGCGGGGAAAGGCTCCTGTTCAGGAAGATGAACGGGCTAGGCCGCTTTGTCACGCTGCCGACGTCGCTGTATGAGAACTACCTCAAGAAGATGCGCAATATTAGCAAGTTGGATACAGCTGAGAAATTGCTCAAGGCTATAGCTTACACCCGGCCACGAAGCACAAGCCATCCTGGCGATGAGATCATATCTCTCGCTGTGCTCATGGGCATGAATTGCATCGAAGACATATACGACCAACCGACATGGGAGGGGAAGATGATGTCGTTTCTTAAGCTTTTGCCAGAGCTGCCGTTGTCTCTCCTCTTTACCAGCGGTCCCAAGCTCTCGGAGACAGGCTTTCGCTGGGCGCCAGCTGCCCTGGACATGGACTTGTCCATGTCGCAGACAATGAGGGGTTCGGAGGAAATTGCTCACCTTGATAGAAAGAATGGGGGCTTAGTGTTCTCCCACCAAGGAATGCTGCTTCACGGTGACTGGACCAGCATTGTCCTTGAAACATCCTACTTGCACGACTGCAATACTACCACGAATAGCCCTTACAATCCATTCACCGCACTTTATCGACAGCTTCCAATTGATTACGACCTCGACTACAGCATTAAAATCTTCCCAGGAGAAGAATATTGGTGTTTCATGGAATCAGCGGATGAATGGGATGTACCATTCGGACCATATAGCTTCGAAGAGAATTACAGGAAGAACAACGAGGCGCGAGCAACCACCGCATTAGCAGTGATCATAGATGCTCCAGATTTCGCTGCAGACTACTTGGACATCGAATTGGTAAAATTCGATGGTGTCCTGGTTTCCAATGTTACCCTTGAGGAGAGCGGGATTATCTCATGTCGATATCATTCATTGGTAAGGCTCACAAAATATTGGCGGACGCCAGGACCCATCAGTAGCGATCCCCGGAAGATTGAAGTCCTTCAAACTCCGCCCGGTGCTTCAATTGAATGGTTTGATATTACTGGAGCTGATCAGGCCATGTTGGGGACGTACAGACTTACGAAGAGTAACCAAGTCTGGCGCGTAATGTAGATGGTCATTATTTAATCCTAAATCTGAGTGAGCACTGGTTTCCAGAAGATTGCAAAGTCAAGGCCAACAGCTTTGCATAGCGGAATTACTGCATTTATCTGAAAAGGTGCGTCGTCTCTCGTCCTTATAGGACGCTTATTATCATTCCGGCCTAGTAGTGGAACTTGAAGAATACAAATGGTCTCTTCAGCATTGAATCAGCAACAATTCGGATAGAATTTCAACACACCGAGACATAGGCAGAAGCACTGGCACCTCTGCCCGCGTGGGCTTTTTAGCCTTCATTTGATTATTACTGGCTGTAGCTGTGACGAGCCATGCCTAGAGCAATCAAGACTAGTGACTGTTGCAAACCCGCGAATATCTCACTTGGGTCCATCGTGGGCGCTCTTCACGCTCGTCGAATTCCTTGCGTCCTGCATGCCTAATTACCTAGCAATACCACGTCAGAACAGCTCCGAGTTGCTCCCGAAGAAGCACCTTACCAGAGTCTTGTGGCATTACCTCGGATTGTGGTCAACTACGGCCGATACTTTAGGCCAAGAACAGTCACCGAGGTGCAACCATTCGGGATTCCCGAAGTCGGTCAATCTCATAGCGGTCCAACCCGGCTGGCCGGGCGTCTTGTGGGGTCGCAAGTTTGGTTACGGGCCGCGTCCTCTAGAGCGATTGCAATAGGAACAGTCGGCTCAGGCCGACGATTGAATACATGAGTGATTGGCTAAAGGCTCTGTTCGCGGTTTGGAATTGCGGCACGATGTAGCGCTGCCTGGGCACCGTCGAGATGGGGTGAAACAGGAGCGCGTCAAGACCCGTGCGGTGCTGGAACAAGACTCGGGCGTGGGCGGACTGAGCAGTTGAACCATGGACACGGTATCGTCCGAACAAGACGGGCAAGAGATTGAACAACGGGTAACGAATCCGGGGGATGCAACCTTAAGTCGGCAGACTTTGACTTTTTCTATCAAAGCTTGGAATACTACGTAGATATCGGGATTGTGCGACGCAAACCAACGTATGTTTGGGCAATCTGGGGTACCTGAATTGGGACCGATAGGGATTACAGGCTGCAACTGGCCGATAGACTGGAGATAGTGCCAAGTCGAGATCCAATTCTCCGCCCTCCGAAGGGTGTGACCTAACATATGGGGGAGGTCGGTCTGCGAGGTCTCCCAGAAGGGAATGGCTGGGTGACGGTTGTCTGGTTCGCTAAGGTTGACAGCATGCGCTGGTTGGGAACATAGCCGTCGGTAGTCATGGCTCCATCAGAGCAACAAGTGACCTCTTTGGCTGTCAGCCCCGTTCCCCTGGCCCGGATTTATATGAGGGGGCACGGAGGCAGGTGCGACGGGAGCTGTTCAGGAAGGGCATTCGAGGGACAGGCACCTTGGGGCTGGGCTGGGCTGGCTGGACTGGACTGGGGTCCTGGGGTACCGGGGAGGAAGGAGAAAAGGCGGATGCAGTCTTGCGGGCGGTACGTCCCTCGTGCCCCACCCCCGCCTTGCGACCCTTACCCCACTCGCCTGCCTTCCCCTTTCCGCCCTGGAGGAGATTTTTTAAGGTTCAACTGAGGACAAGTACCAAGGTACTTTGAAACGGTCAGGCCCTTTCCTGCCGTGGCCATCCGTCCCATCGCCCCCCAGTTTCTCGGGTTTCGTTTGGCCCTGCTCTTCTTTCCTGAGGCTACGTTGCCGAGCACTGTTCATGCCTCGATTTTCTCTTATTGTATCTTGGACGATCTGAATCAATTGGTGCAGCTTTTCTGGTATTGGATTGGACTGCAGTTGACTGGACTGTACTGTGGACTTGGTAGGCTCGAACCTGCTTACGTGTGCGCAGGCCCAGGCGCAGGTGTCAACATCCATCTCCACCCGCCGTTGGAAACCAGATCTCAGGCCGACCCGACCTCCCAAGCCGAGCGACCTCGATCCAGTTGCCATCGCCCGTAGCTGCTGTCACACACCACACCAAAAACAAGCCACCCACCGGCAAAGCTCCCGATTAAGCTCGGTCCGACTGCGTGCGGCTTGACTCGATTTCGACTCGACTCAACTCGACTCGAACTCGAAGTGGACTCGACCCCCAAGCCTCAACCTAGCATGGCCCAGCTCAATTGACGACTGCTCTCATAGACCCGGCAGACAGGATTTGGCGCGTCTGCCACACGTGCAAGGGACAGGAGTGTTCAGTCTGCCCGTCTCTCCCGGGGTGGTGCACACGAGTTCACCTCCCCAGTCCCCACTGCTGGGAAGCTGTCTCTCTTGCACAGCCTCATGATCCAATCTGCCCACCCTCCGAACTACTATTGCACAGTACATACCTGGCACTACCTAGACTCCATGACCAGGCAGGACAGAGTGCCCAAGCCCCAAGTCAGGCGAAGAAGCTGCTTGCCTGCCTCTGCCTGCCCTGCCCTGGCCCGACCTCTTGTACATCCCTGAAACTTTTCTCGATTCGTCTTCCCCCATCACTTATCCATCGCCTTTGCCTCACCTCGGCCCTCACTTCTTCACCCCGGGTCTCGTTATCGGACGCACAAGATCCACTCCCGCGTCCAATGGATCGCCCCAAGGCCTCAGCCGACTCCGTCACTGTCAAGCCGGAGCAGCACTCCCCTCCCATAAACTCCACCTCCGCCAACGCCAACGGCAACTCCTCCGCCCATACCCCGGACCTCACTCTCGTCACGGCCCTCTCCCCGAGCCAGAGCCAGAATGGCCAGGCCAACGGGCCCCAGAGCGCGTCTCCACTCAACGAGCAGCGCGCTTCCAAGATAGCCGCCTGCCTGTCCTGTCGCAGGAGCAAGGTCCGCTGTGAGAAGGGCGTCGACCCAGCCCGCTGTCGTCGCTGCGCACAGACCGGGTCCGAATGTGTCCGCCCGACCTTCAACGTTGGGAGGAGGAAAGGTGTCAAGAAGTGAGCCATGCCAGAGCACCTGCTGTGTAAACCATGAGACAAACCTCGATGATACTGACAATCACTTCAGCAAACGCAAGGGCCTGGAGAAGGCCCTCTACCAGGTGGAAGAGGCCCTCCGGAGGGCGGGTCCCGGCGTGCAAGGCGCCGACGCAGGCAAGGCCATTAGTGAGCTGAAGTCCATGATAGCGGCTGGCCAGGGTGGTCACCTCAATGGCCCTGCCGACAGCAACAAGCGCCCTCGCCTCAGCACCGCAGCCTCCAGCGAGCTTCAGGACTCGTCGTCCGAGGAGGAGGAAAGCCCCAGGCCGCGCAAGGGCTCCCACCGCCGCCGCACATCGACCTTCTCTCATTCTCATCATCCGGTGAAGCCCGAGGAGCGGCTTGCCGTCGACGATGCTGAAAACCCGCTGCAACTGCTGGCGAGGGCCTCCAACCTGCACCTATCTCCTGTGTCCAGTCACAGCCAGTCGCCCGGGACAGCGGCCTCGCAGGCTCCGGCAAGCGTCGTTGTCGAGGAGAATGACCCCGAGATGAGATACGTCGAGAGTTTCTTCGGGACAGTCCACTTCAATGTCGACCGAGGGGAAGGCTATGACCCAATCGAACTGGGTTTGGTGACAGAAGATGAGGCCGAGAGGCTCTTTGACTTGTGAGACATCACCCCTATATGGGTGTGAAGAAGTGACCCCTGCTGATTTGCCACTTTAGCTTTCATAGAAACCTTGCACATACGCGTTGGGGCTTAGATCCTGTCATCTACACTGTGCCTTGGGTGCGGTCTCGTTCCTCGTTCCTTTTTACATCAATCATGGCCGCCGCCGCATTGTTTATTGAATCCGCTGGCGCCTTATCAAAGCGGCTGTCCAATCACTGTAGGTGGCTCACCAACAAGGTCATCGAAAAACGGCACAGGTCAACAGAGATTGTTCTCGCTTTCATGATCAACGTTCCTTGGATGGGCCCAGGCGTACACAGCACCGACGACGAGACATGCTGGTACGTCTCCTTGGCAACGACTATCGCCATCGATCTCCAAATGGCCAAGGTGTCCATGCCGATGGAGGCATTCAAGAACGGGAGTTCCGGAGACCTGGCAAGGCAGGACTGTATGGACCCGGAACTTGCCCTGAGGCTAGGCGGGTTCAAGAGCGTCGACCCTAACTCGGAACTTGGGCGTAGGCTTGTGCGACGGAGAGAACGGTGCTGGATTGCACTCTTCGTTCTTGAACGAGGAATGTGTCTAGCAAGGGGCCGATCCTCTACGCTTCCGATGACACCGCTCATTAGGAAATGTGATCGATGGCACATATCGGACATAGCAGACCCTATGGACGGGCACTTGGTTTCTATGGCCGTCTTACGGAGGGATCTGGACGATCTATTCGCCACGATCCGTTCTTTATGTGATGGCGCCAAAAGCGGACTGACGGACGGATCCCTTATCGCCCAGTCGTGAGTGACCCCACTGTGTATTCCGAAGCTTGCAACTGACCCCCCGAAGGATCCAGAGCACCGTCGACAAATTCTTTGAGCAGTGGCACCTGGAGTGGGGCATGACCCTGGGCGGCACAGGACCCCGTGAGTTCAATCACATCACATTGTGATTTGATCGTTGCTGACTTGGCAGAACATCGCCTGCCTCCTTACGTGGAGGTGCTCGTAACGCACACCCGTCTTTCTATCTATAGCAGTGTCATTAACCATCCTACCGCGCCAATGGAGGTGCGCCACTTCTTCAGGACGGCCGGCCTCTCAGCAGCATTGAATGTGATGCGTGCTGCGGTCCAAGGCGAGGTCCAGCTCTTCTCGATGCCTAACAATACTGCCATAATGGTGTCGTTCGCAGCTTGTTTCGCCCTGAAGCTGAGCACACAGATGTCGGGAGGGAACAGTAACAGCGTCCTAGCGCCAAGTGTGAGGACGCTGATTGAGGAGACGGCCGACATGATGGAGAAAATAGGGAACATCACAAAGCACAGGCAGGGGATGGGCCGGCTCTACGGAAGGTATCTAAGGCTTTTGGTGAAGAAGGAGGCTAGTGCTGCAGAGACTGCGGGTCCTTCACGACATGGACAAGGCACCCCAAGGCCGGCCGCTACGTATTCCGAGTCTGCTCGCCACGCAGCAGGCAGCGTGGGTTATGCGCATCAGTCCAATTCACGGACGGGATCGGCCGCCAGTTTGAACCAGAGCGGTTTCGCCATCCCACAGCCACCCTCGGCAGGCCTGACCTCGGCGTATGACACGCCGGGCTGGTCGGCGCACCCGTCAGACCTATTCCAGTTCTCGGCCATGAGCGACGACCAGATCGTGGAGGCGCTCAACCGGACAGGGGGCGAGTTCGACCCGGGCGGGTTCGCCGGCGGTATGGGCGGGGTCGGCGCGAACGGTGCCGGGACCGGGTTCAGCTGGGAGGACGCGACCAACTTCGATTACATGTTGAACTGGAACAACCTGCCAGACTATGGGCTCTAGAGCGAAAAGGGCACCGGGCATGGTGTCTGTATAAAAGGTGGTTGGTTGGTGTTGAGATGTGCACGCTGTTGATGTTTGAACCGTTCACATGTTCTCCAGCTGGGCATTCAGATGAGACTTGCATATAGCATGGTGTATTATATTCTCACATAATGCATTTGATCTAGGGCCGGACAAAAGCCAATTGCAATATCTTGGAAAGGGTGCCCTGCTTACCATTTGCAAACAGACAGATTCTATACCAACCGGGACGCCACGACAGCGAGGAATGTGTGCAGACATGTGTGAATAGCAATCAATAGGGAAGCGAGAATCGCACCAGGGACGTCTCGCGGGGAGAGAGAAGGCTCAGACCTTGATCTCGACTGGCGGGGCCTGTATTGCCCTCCAGTTGACCAGGTCCTGCAGCTTCTCCATGAAGACGAAGGTCAGGATCGTGTGTGGTCTGCGTGTGGATTAGCGAGGAACAATGGGGACAGGCCATGGGTTGTGTTACTCACGTCAGGCGTAACCACGCGGGTGTCCAACCCTTCATTAGGAACAGGGGCCCCTCGTTGCGTAGGCCCTGGGTTGTGATCTGAAGGAGGCTCTGTTTTGTTGGACACGTGGGGTTTATGTCAGTCTTCTCTGTGTCGTTCATCATGGATGCGAAGGGGGCCTTGAGGAACATAGAAGGCGAGGCGGTGGCTCCTCTTCAGGGAACAGCACGGGTGGGTGGGCAGAGGACTTACCGACGAGCCGGCGCCGGACTTGCTTGCCGCCTGGACACGGCTCTTGAGCACGTCGGCGGGGGCGCAGATGGTGGTGGCCACGGTGCCGGCGACGAGGCTGGACAGCATGTGCGTCTTGACGTCGTCTTGCAGGGAGGTGTTTGCGAGGAGGGCGCGCTTGGCGGCGGTGTACCTGGGAGATATATGTCAGTCCGAACATTGATTCTCAACTCGCCTTTCTCGTGCTTCCCAGCCTATAGCCACCAAGCTTGATAAGGAGAGCACAGCATGACCTACGGCGCAATCTGCCCAACATTCATCAACACACTCCTAACGACAGTAGGACCCAACCCCCTCGCAAACGTCCCCAGCCCCTCGTCACGTGCGATCCGCCACAGTCCCCGGATCGCATCAGGGTGATTCGCGCGCTCAGCGGCGGGCTTGGCCCCGTCGGCGCACATGCGCACCAGGATCACCTCGGCCGGGTTCCCAATCACCCCCGCCGAACCGCCTGCCACCGCCGCTGCGCCGATGGTGGCCCCGAAGGAAAGCTGGCCGTTTGGGGATTTTGACTTCAGGTGCTGGGCGAGGATGCTGTAGAGGCCGAAGCGGGCGGTGCTGTAGGTTGACTGGCGGAGTATAGAGGCTGAGAGGCCTGTCCAGAGGGAGGGGATGCCTGGGTGTGGGTGTCAGCATGTATGTATTTTTTGGCGAGGATTTGAGGGGCGGGTTTACCGTCTCTCGCTGCAAAGGTGGATAGGGTCTTGAGCATTGGGGCTCGTGTGTGCATTACTTGCATGCGGCTTTGATTTTTTTTATTAGTTGTCGCGTGGCAGGTGGGACTACCGTGTTTTGCTTACTATTTTGTCTGGTCAAGTGGGTGTGCTGTGTGAGGGTATCGTCAGCTCCAAGTCGTCATGTTAATTAATGTTCTTGGCGCTGTGGGTGACAAACTCACTGAAGCATACTGCCATTGACGCAGCGGCGCCGCTGGAGATTGGGATCCAATTAGATTTTCGCACTCAAATACAGTTAACTCTTTGTCGTGAACTCACCCTAGCCACCAGGGCTGCTTCTGCTTTTCTCGTTGTGATTTACTCATGGTTGCTCCTCTTCTGGGTCACGATGGCTTCAGTTCAGGGCATCACATGTAAATTGTGTCAGGTCAGGATCGGTCAGGACCCTGAACTTGAGAAGGATGAATTACTATCTCTCATATCCAAGGGCTATCATATCCATTGCCCGTCTACTTCAGACACCCGGTCCTATGTCCCCTGGTCGTTCAGTCGGTTCTTACAAGTAGGATACAGAGCGGCAGGTCCGACTCGCCCGAGGCCCGGCCCGACACAACCAATCTCGGCCGTGTTCCATCCCCAGGCTGCCAGGCGTAGAAGCCCACCAGTTCTCAGCCCAGAGCCAGCACCAGATCCGCGGCTTTTCCGGCCGGTGGTTTTTCTGCCCGCCGCAAAATCCCATGTGCAAGTCGCGGTGCACGCAGCGACAACCACCAGCCCCACAGCAGCTGTTCAGCTCCCTCCCCCACCTCACCCTCGCTGCCGCTGCCGCTGCCGGTTCGGCCCAACGGCGAGCGATGAGACGATGATGCAACCAACAACGGGCGCCAGAACAACATGGTGCCATGCTGCCGTTCCTCGGCCCCTTTCTTGGCCCTTGCTCAGTTGACTTGATTTTTTGTTCTTGTCTCGCATCCTACGCTCACACTTTTATTGATTATATCTGGGTCCAAGTAGGCTATTTGTCCGTGGACACAAGAAGCCGAGACTTTGTCAGATCTGACAAGGTCGATCTGCAAACCCAATTGGAGACTGCTGTCGCATCTGAAAGTCCACCCAGCGTCTGCCGGGACTCGGATAACTTCAACACCACAGGGTCTTGTCATACCACCACACCATTACACCATACACAGACGACGAGTGCATACATACACACAAGCCACCATGTCGAAGCTCTCCCCAGCCCTCAAGGAGCTCGTCAATGCCCCCTTCTCCCGCCCAGGGCCCGCAAAGGCCCCGATCGGCATCTCCAAGATCTACGAGCGCATCGCCAGCGAGGCGCACTCCAAGAACCTGGGCCCAAGGCCATGGATCGTCCTCTCCGTATGTCGCCCCTCCTTTTACTTTGACACAAGCCCATCCGAATACTGACATCTGAGCAACAGTCAGCAGCAACATTCACCCTCAACTCGCCAGACTCCCTAGCAGCCCTCCAAGCAACAGCCTCCAACCCCTCCGCAAAGACCTACAAGCCCCTCTCCCCCGTCCCCTCAGCCGAGCTGATCCGCGAGGTCGGCCTGAAATGCATCTCCTTCAACGGCATCCCCCGCTCGATAAACAGCCTGGGCGCATTTAGGGCCTCCCTGCCCAAGGACGTCCAAGACGGCCTAGAAACCCGCCCCTCGCGGATCATAACGCCGGAAAACCTAGTCCACCGCCACAAGACGGGCCTGGCGCTGTGGAAGAGCGTCTACGACCCCTTCGACGAGAAGCTGACCGCCAGGCTGGCCGACAGCCACCCGGACCTCCCCGTGCACATCCACGGGAGCCACTACGGGCCCTTGCTGTCGAACCCTACCACCCCCGACGGAAAACCCGAGGAGCGCGGGGGGCTGGCGAGCGTGGGGAGGGTGCTGACTAGCCTCGTGGCGATCGCGTGCCTGCGCGCGCAGACGGGCGTGGGCCCGCAGGTGCTCTCGCATGTGTTTGGGCTGCGCAAGGCGGTGGACCAGGGGTTGCATGTTGCCGAGGCGGAGAGCGATGCCGAGCGGGAGGGGATCGAGTGGCTTGCTGGCGATGAGGGTGGGGAGTGGGTGCTGCGGAGTGTGGATGGGATTGTCGAGGCTATTGGGAATAATTTTGCTGCCAAGTTGTAGATATTGGGATGATTGATAGATCAATTGTAGATAGAGCCGGCATCCTAAACTTTTGAGAGTCTACATGAATTTTGTGGTTTACATGAGCAACTCGACAGCGCTCGCGAGGTCACAAACTGGTGTTCTGGTGATTTAAGTCTCAATTCGTTCTATATACACTCGACTATCCATAACACAAGCACCAACTCCAGGCGAAATGACCCAAAAGACAAGATGCATTATCTACAGAGAAAATTGGCAAAATTTCCACACACATGTCTATCTTCCTACTCCATGACCTGCAGGTCATCAGCCACCTCAAACTTAGCATCCGTCTTAGCCCGGATCTCCTCGACCTCAACCTCGGGGGCAATCTCGGTGAGCGTCAGGGTGCCCGCCTCGCGGTCGACCTGGAAGACACACAGGTCCGTGATGATGGTGCTGACGACGTTGGCGCCCGTGAGCGGCAGCGTGCACAGCTGGACGATCTTGGAGGTGCCGTCCTTGGCGACGTGCTCGGTCGTGACCACGATCTTGGTCTTGTCCGGGTTGGACACGAGATCCATGGCCCCGCCCATGCCCTTGAACACCTTGCCCGGGATCATGAAGTTGGCCAGGTCGCCCGACGCCGACACCTGCAGCGCGCCCAGGATGGACACGTCCACGTGGCCGCCGCGGATCATGGCGAAGGACTCGGACGAGTCGAAGGTCGCTGCGCCGGGGAGGAGGGTTACCGTCTCCTTGCCTGCATTGATGATGTCCCTGGGATGCGCGTGTGAGCTTTGAACGAGGTATGATCTCAGGGTCGAGGAGGGAAATGGGACAAGCAACTTACGGGTCAACCTCATCCTTGGTCGGGTACGGGCCCATACCCAGGATACCGTTCTCACTCTGCAGCCACACCTTGCGGCCCTCAGGCACGAAGCTAGGCGCCAATGTAGGCAGGCCCACACCAAGGTTAACATAGAACCCATCCTTGAGCTCCTTAGCCGCGCGCCGCGCGATGCGGTTCCGCTTCTCCTGCGCGGGGCTCACCGCAGCCGCCTTCCCATCACCGCTGCCGCTCTCCTCCTCGCGCAGCTTGAGGATGTCGATCTGCTTCTCGGCGGTGGCGGGGACGATGCGGTCGACAAAGATGCCCGGCAGGTCGACCTCGTTGGCGTCGAGCTCGCCGATCTCGACGATGTTCTCGGCCTCGACGATGGTCAGTCGCGCGGCTTTGGCCATGATGGGCCCAAAGGCCTTGGTCGTGTACCGGAAGACGCAGTTGCCCGCCTTGTCGGCCTTCCAGGCGCGCAGGATCGCCACGTCGCCGGGCAGGGCCGTCTCCATCAGGTACGTCTTGCCGTTGAAGATGCGCGTCTCGCGCGGGCGGCCGCCCTCGAGGACCTTGCCCGAGGGCGAGAGGCGCACGGGGATCTTGCCGTCTTGGAGGAGGGAGTCTGGGGGGTGATCATGTCAGTCTTGGTCGATGCGCTATGCGCGAGAACAGGGACATGTATACTTACGAGCACCAGTGGCAGTGAAGAAGGCCGGGATACCAGCGCCAGCGCTGCGGATCCTCTCAGCCAGTGTGCCCTGGGGGCAGAGCTCGATGGCGATGTCGCCCGTCAGGTACTTCTTCTCCAGGACCTTGTTGCTGCCCAGGTAGCTGAGAACCAGGCGGTTGACCTGGCCCTCCTTGGTCAGCACCGACAGGCCACCTTTGCCCTCGACGCCAGCGTTGTTCGACACAGCCGTCAGCGAGTGCAGGTTGTCCTTGCCGCGGCGGTGCAGCGCCGTGATAATGGTCTCCGCCACACCACAGAGACCGAACCCGGACGACAAGATTGTCGACCCAGACTTCACGTCTGCCACCGCGGCGTCGGCATCCTTGAACAGCTTGGACCCGCCGCGGGTGGGCGCCGGCGCTTTGCTTTCTGAGGAGCTCAGCTCGGCCGAGCGGCGGGCTGTCGAGGACGAGAACAGGCGACGTGAGGATATCGCTGATGTAGAAGACGCGAGGGCGACTGTGCCGTTGTTTCTCCTCAGGCAGTTGTAGCGGCCGAGACATAATGGCGCTGCTGCTGCTTGTCTTGTTGATGGTTGCGCGGAGGCGAGGAGGGAGGGCATTGAGCGCCTCAGCTGGCGTGTTGTCGCAGCCATGTTTGGTGATATCGCTGGTGGCGCCTCGGGTCAATTGACACAAAAATGACGGCGTACGACTTAGGAAGCACACGATAAGTCAACGATAAAATCACCAAATAAATGCAGAGTTGAAGTTTAGCCACGGACAAGGTCCTGGCTCCCGTGGTTGTATGGGTCGGGCGGCATTCGGCTTCTCCATATTCATGTCGCCGGAATAGCCCGTTGGAACCAATGTGTTCATGGTTCATCATCGAGGCCGAGCCTCGGCGTTACCCTGACGTCAACCGGTCGGCGGTCAGAACAACCACCGCCCGGGTCAGGGTCAGGGTCAGGGTCCAGCTACCAGAGAGGCCCACTCCTTTGGGTGTACGCAAGCACATCGTCTGAACACGACTGATAGAAATCAAGAGAAGAGAAAGAGAGAGAGAAGAGGGACGAACGAGTGGATTTGAAAATGAAATACGAGGTGCATTGTTGGCCGTGGCATAAATGCAAAGTGTCGAGTCTATCTAATTCTCTCCGCCACAATGTCTCTCTCATTAAGAGCTTATTTCCCCGACTCCCTTCCCTTTCGCTTCTAAGCTCCTGCTCTGTCTTCCCCTGTACTTACAAGTCTTTCACCGTATAGTAATTGACAGCAAGCGAGTCAAGTCACACTCACCGTCTATCGTGTGTACACCAGTCTCCAATCCCCTAGTCTCACTCCAGTCCCGACACCCTGGCCCTGGATTCAGGTTCAGCCTCCCAAAATGGCCTAGGCCCGGAAAAGCTGTGAGACCCCCTCACGCCCTCAACAAGAGCAGTGCTTACGAATGCCGGAAAAGCAGACTGTGAGTGGATAGCAGCAACAAAGAGCTGCGGGGGCCAACATCGATGGATTGCGGGGAAGTGGATTCAGGTCGGTGGCCCTGGTGGGTTTTCTGGGGTTCTCCTGGAGAAAAGCTTGACAATGACAAGCTTCCTTGGGGGACCTGGGGAACAGACGCTTCCCCACGCCCAGAGATACGGCGTGGCCAACCCCCTTTGCTCCCATTCACTCGGCTACTCATCATGGCATTCACTACTGGAGGCCCGATGTCTCGCGTCACTGTGACCTTCTTCCCGTCACGTCTTTCTCGTGCTCGGTCAATTTTCTGTGGTTACACGTAGACTATCGGGCCTATTTATCTTTGTTTCTGTCATCTCCGGCCCGCTGTAAAATAAATTTCGGCCCCCGATTCATTTCTTCCGCTGTCAAATCTATTCTCCTCATCGGCTTCAATCCATAACCAGGCAGTTGTTATCAGACCTCCAAGATGAAGCCGTCATCCCTGGCAGACGCCGATTTCGACAACGACGTCGACAAGCCCTCCGAGGCCGTCATCGAGGACTCCCACCTGCATCACGAGCACAATGCCCGCATGACCAGGAAGATCCTCTTCAAGACAGACACGCGTGTCCTTCCCATCCTCGCACTGCTCTTTCTGTGTTCTTTCCTTGACAGGACAAATGTCGGCAACGCAAAGATTATTGGCCTCGAGGAGGACCTCGAGATCTCCAACCTGCAGTACAACCAGGGCCTGGCAGTCTTCTATGCAACATATATTGCGAGGTGAGTACATGATTGGCACGACATATCGCGCACCACCCAAAGGCGGTGCGACCTTGGCATGTAACCCTATGGTAGAGTTCACGACGGCATCAACTACCATAAAGATCAACCATGAGGCTTATTGCCTACCCAATTGTACTCTCAACACTATTGTTCCCGAAGAATTAGCTGACCACGTGTCACCCCACAGCGAGCTCCCCTCCAACCTGATCCTCAAGCGCCTCACACCCCGAGTATGGCTGGCCGCCCTGGCCTGCGCATGGGGCACGGTGACCATGTGCCTCGGCTTCGTGCGCAACTACGGCTCCTTCGTCGCCGTCCGCGCCATCCTGGGCGCCACCGAGGGCGGCCTGCTGCCCGGCATGGTCCTGTACCTCTCGGGCCTCTACACACGCGGTGAAATGGCACTGCGCATTGGTATCTTCTACACCGCGGCATCACTCTCGGGTGCCTTTGGCGGCCTGCTCGCCCGCGGCTTGTCTGCTATCGGACCTCGCGGGGGGCTCGAGGGGTGGAGATGGATATTCATCATCGAGGGCTTGCTTACCGTTGTTTGTGGTGCTATCTCGTATTTCTTCCTTGCTAGCAATTTGCACACTGCGTCTTTCCTTACCCCCGAGGAGCGTGAGTTTGCTGCGAAGCGGCTGTCTGGGGAGGTGCCTAATGCAGAGAGATTCAAGTAAGTTAACTCATGTCCCTTTCTCTTCACACAATTGCGTCCTTGCGTGCTCTTGTATGCTGACTTATATCTGGTAGCCCTTCCGTCGAGAGGGAAGAGAAGTTCAGATGGTCCGAGGTCAAGCGAGGCGTCCTGAACATCCAAGTTTGGCTCACGGCCACCGCCTACTTCGCTATCCTGTCCGGCCTGTACTCCTTCGGCCTGTTCCTCCCGACCATCATCAACGACATGCACATCACATCCGATGCAAACCAGACCCAGCTCTGGTCCGTTATCCCCTATGCGGTCGCCACGCCTGTGACAGGTGAGTTATTTACCCTCTCCACTCTTTCATACAAACACAACAAATTGACATTGGCTCGCACAGTCTTCGTCGCCCTGCTCTCCGATCGCTTGAAACTCCGAGGAACAATTATGCTGTTCACCCTTCCCATCGCCATCGCCGGCTATGCCGTGATCGCCAATGTCACATCTGCCCCCGCCCGCTTCGGGATGACCTGCCTCATGGCCATCGGCATGTATGCGAGTGTCCCCTGCGTGCTGGTCTGGAACTCCAACAACTCGGCCGGCCACTACAAGCGCGCCACGACGTCGGCCCTACAGCTCGCTATTGCGAATGCTGGAGGGTTCGTTGCCAGTGAGTTCTCCCTCTTCTTATCTATGTCATCCTTCTCAGAGATTACGTGTAACCTTCATCATGATCTCACTGGCCTCGGGTGCTGACGATAATTTTCCACCCTAGCGTTCATCTATCCCAAAGAACAAGGTCCCTTGTACCACAAGGGCCACACGGTGATTCTGGGCCTGTTGTGCTACGCCTGGGTCGCCGTCCTGGCGAATGTGCTTTACTGCAGGAAGGTCAACAGGGACAAGCAGGCTGGCAAGTACGCCGAGTTTGAGGGCTGCGGTGATGACAGAGACCCGCGATTTATCATGATACTGTAAACGAGTTGGTGTTAATATGATTTTTGGCTATACATTGGGCATGTGTGCCTCAGACGCCTGTCACTGCTGCAAGGGTTGAAAGAAACATACGAAAGCGTTGAATAGTCAACAGACCGGCCCACACACCGCCCCACCCACGCACAAGCAGAATTCGAGCACCCATTTGAGCACCACCTAACTTCAACATTGAATTACTTAACCACCAATAAAGCTATTCCGAATCTAACAACAATACAATACTCTCTAGTCCTTAAACTTTAATATATAAATTTTACTCTTCCTTATCTCTATTACTAGACCTACTATTATTAAATATTAGTAGATTTACCTCTATATCTTACTTTATTACTACTTTCTCCCTTCTAATTACTATAATATTAATAAATACTTAATTTAGGTTTAAAATAACTTTTTTATATTTCTTTAATTACTAGTAATTAAGGGTAAGGAGGAGAATATCTTATTTTACTTTAATAGTAACTATATATATTATTAACTTATTAAGACCCTTATTAAGCTTTTAAAAGAGAAGATATACTATAAGTAACTAGTATACTTTATTAAGTTTATATAAATTAGCTTTAATTTAATATATTTAATAAGATAAATAGAAGGTTTTTAGAGCTATTATAGCTAATTCTTTATCTAAAAATATTAATTTATATAATATAGGGTAATCTAGTTTAGTAGTAAATACTTAAATATTATTATTAGCTACTATTAGCCTTAAATTTAGTACCTTTTAGTAATTTCTTAACTATATACCTATAATATATTATATCTTAACTATATTTAGCTTTATAAGAGTATTTTTATATAACTTTTAATAGGTATAAAGAAAGAATTCCTTAAAGGAGTCCTCTATATTATATATCTAAACTAATAAACTAAAGTTTTAATAATATCTCTACTTTAGAAGTAAGAATAAGCTAATATTAAATAATTATAATATATAGGAAGTATATATTAATAAGAAAATAAGTTATATTTAAAGAAAAAAGTATTCTTATAAGAAGTTATTAGTTATATAAAATCTATAGTTATTAAGAATAAATATTTATTATTACTTTTTCTTTTTTAACTTATTAAATAGGTTAAATATAATCTTTAACTACTTTAGACTAATATTATTATTAGTCTAGTTAGAATTTAAATAGGTAAATTATTAGTTAATAAAATCCTCTATTTTTTCTTAAAGAAATTACTACTATTAGATTAACTTTTTATAAAAGATAACTAATAGTAGGTAATACTTCCTATTACTACTAATATACTTAATTCTTATAAACTATATATAGGTTAGGGAGTATTTCTTTATAATAAATAATTATATAAATAAGCTAACTACTTACTTATTATCCCTATTACTTTCTTAGAAGCCTATCTTATTACTATACTACTAATAATTATATAGGATACTCTAAATATTTAAGATTTTAAGCTAATTAAAGAACTTATTTAGATTATTAGGTATTACCTTACTAGTATAGTAATAGTTAATATATATAGCTTTAAGTAACTTTAAAGATAAATTTCTAAGTAGAAAATAGTTAATCTAATATAACTTAATAAGTATAAGTATAGTAAATAAGGGATTATTTTAGTAAGTAATTTAGCTAGTAAAGTATTAAAGTAGGACCTTTATAGGAGGATAAGCTAAGTAACCCTATATAAGTATTTAGTTAGTTAGAAGCCCTTCTTATATTAATAATAACTTCTACTAGCTTAAATTTATATCTTAATAAGTTAGTATACTTAAAAGATAATAGTATAAGGACTATTAGGAAGTATAGTATTATTTATATACTTTCTATTAGGGGGTATTAGTAATCTAATTATCTATAATATAAAGAACTTTAAAAGTAGAAATAATAGGTATATTAATATAATAAGAAGAAGCTAATAATTTAAATAGTCTAATTTATTTATGTGTATAACTTTTATAGCCCTTGTAAAGTAGGTATATATCTAAGCGATACTAATCGGGATTATAAGAATTTGGCTTATATGTGGGTGGGGCGGTGCGTGGGCCGGTCTGTTGACTTACTCGATTTCATTTTTGATGATGCATTTCAAATGATGTATCATGCATTATCATTTACACACTTGAGTTCCTCTGACTCTGAGCTGCTGAGTGGAATTATCATTTGCAAGTATGTCTCATCTTCAAGCGCCCTCAGTCACAGTGAGGAAGAGCGTGAAGTCAAACAGAACTGAGCCAGCATGCAGGTAGCAGAGCGGCACCATCTCTCCACACAAGAGTCCCCATATAGACCTGTCCTAGTCAAATAGTTTAGAGTGGCATTGTGATCGTCCTCACAAATAGAACTGACTCGGAGTAGATAGCTAGTTAGTGATCCAATAGTCAAGTGTGTCATTCATTCCTGGCCCAGGGTGCCTTAATCTGCCAATAATGTTAATACCAAAGATATGTCTCAATGCACCGAGACTCTGTTAGATGTCTATTGCATAGTTTTATCTATATAGACTTTGTATTTCTTGACGCAAAGTGCCAAGCCGCCAGCCGAGAGTTGCGCTGGGAGAACTAGAGATACTAAACCACTCGTCCCGTGACTATTTCCAGATCGTGATTAGTAGACCTGCCCGCCCGACGTCTGCCCACTTCCCGCACCAAATCCTCCGCGGAGTCCATGAAGTCCAAAACTTGGCCGTGGTCCTGCACGCTCTTGGTCACGTCTATGTATGTGTCAACGGTGAGTGGGTGTGCAAGACGTTGCAGCCCGTCATGCAGGGAGATCTCGCGCGGCTGCAACGTCGAAGCGGGGAACTGCTACTAGCCAAGGAGGAATCAGGATGCTCGAGGCTGTCCGCGGACACTTTGACATGTGCCTCGAGTGATTGGGCAATTGCTTTTTCGAACAATACCGTAGAAATATGCATAAGCTGGACCCTGTCGATCCAGATTATCATACTAGGATGGGCTGGTTGGCCGTGGCTGAGCCTACTGTTTCCCCTAACCAGTATTATCGTGGATTTAGTCGTGAACTCAATGTAGAAGATTGTGACCTCACATCCAGGCACGTGGTATGCTTCTTCTACCGAGCGATTAACTTTATTTACCCCTCCCAAGTCCCGAGCACCCAGTCCATGGTGATGTCCCGGGTCCCTTCGTGAACGCTTCAACAATTGCATGCTGCCGTGGCCATGTTCTGTCAACCTTGTTTCATTGGGTGTCACCTGGTGGCTAAGCTGACAGCCCAAAGTAGCACTGATAATAATGAAGGACCAGGGCGGATGAAAGTTACCTGTCCACCGGCTCCGTGAAACCCGCTTGAGTCTTTTTTCTGGCGGAACATGACTTACACGGGTGGTATCCAAGACCGACCCCGCCTTCCGGAGGCATTTCCAGAATGGGATAAACACCTAGGTAGGTGGCATCGTCGACCTCACCCCGAAGCCAATGTTTTGGTCACAGGCCAGCACGAAGTGCAACATGCCTCGACGACTCGACCGTGCGTCGGTCATGAACATGCAGAATTGCTGTGCGGCTTGATGCCATTTTGGAATCCGCGGGCGCCGTTTCGAGGATGATGAGGCTGTGGAACATCTATAAATTTGAGGGGATGTCTAGATGTAATCTCGAGAGGGGGAAATAGCCAGTTCCTCATCAAGTCACAAGCCAAAATTAAACAATCTCGACAGAAAAACCGCCATCAACATGCAATTCTCCAAGATCGCCATGGCCAGCCTCCTGGGCCTCGCCCTCGGCAGCCCAGTCGACAAGCGGACGCCCGCCCAGGTGGAGGCTGACATCGCCGACATCAGCTCGGACCTGACCTCCTTCAACACGGCCATCAACGCCTTCACCGGATCTCTGATCCAGGCCCTCTCCCTGCTGACCAGCTACAACACTCTGGCCTCGTCCATCACCACGGCCACCTCCCAGGTCACCTCCACTGGAGCCCTAGCTGCCTCTGACTCGGCTACCATCTACGCCGACGTGGAGAGCCTGACTGCCCAGATCACCGATACCCTGGGTGATGCCACCGCTAAGGTGAGTCTGAGAACCGCCTTTTAAGGCAGCACTTGGTTATGTGTATTGTGACCCTGGATACTGACCATACGTCTTGTAGGAATCTGTTGTCGCGTCGTCTGGCTATACCAGTGCTGTCTGTGACGCTCTGTCGACCCTCTCTGTAAGCTTTTACCGCCCAGAGCTCTATACCGGTAGACTACTGCCATGAGACATATACTAATATCGCCTCTAGTCTGACGCTGATGCATTCTTCACCGCCCTTGAAGGCACCAGTAAGTCTATGAAGACCTTTCCCGTTGCCTGTAAACCCATTGCTGATGATCCGTAGTCAACTCCGCCTACACAAGCCAGGTCGATGCTCTTCAGGCTACCGTGGCCTCCGGTTTCGCGAGCACAATTTCCGCCTACGGATGTTAAAAGGATATACGCCTGGCCGTTCTCTGGGAATCCGTTCTTGTGTTGTTGTTAGTGCTCTAAGGACATTTGGACTTTCCGGAACTCCGAAGGGGCTTGGGGGAGTGGTTAAATGGTGCCATTTATGAGTCCAACAACTAGTAGTGGATGTTCTATTCGTGTACTTATTCTTTCCATCTACTTGTCTTCCAAATTTCAGGATGAGTTTTGTAGTTTGTCCCGGCTCTCACATGTGTGTGTCTTCTGTGATTAAACTTTGAGACAATAAGTGCACTCGTACCCAAGTGCAACGTTGAGAGCCGATCAAAATGTAACCACAGAAGGGCTGCCATGGGATTTATCGAAGACTTCGGTATCGCACAACCATATTGGAATAGACATCCTCCGTAGCATAAAGTCGGCAAGGATGCTTTAGGCAAGGTTGAAGTCACCCCGAAGTCAATTATACTATTCTCCCTTGTATGCATGAACTGGTAAAAAAGAGCTGCCATTGCACTTCTGGCAGATTTTGTAACTCGCTAACGCATCACACATTTGAGAAGGCTCACAGATGGGCCTGTCAGTTCAACCGGGTCTTACGGGTACCCTGCGCCCTCTCTCCCAAAGTTCGGCAACATAAAAATGCCAGAGATATGTCATGCACGGTCTAACATTCAGTGCTCGACACCTGCGTCATTTCTTCAGAAACATTTGGCACGACGTCTGGCTACTAACCAAATCGGAGGGTGTGGGTGCGATATGCCACGAAGGATATTTGCATTGATCTTTTCCAGAAGCAATCAGGACGCAGTGCTGGTAGACTGATTATCGTCTCCCTTATTTCTAAATCGGTTCCATTAGCGCCCATAGATCGTTTACAAGCCAAGGAGAACATAATGCACACTCACCTCGAAGCCTGCGCTCCAGCAACCCCACCGCCGATCGCAGCGGCAACGACAACCACAACGAAGAACAGAACGATGATGAACGTCGGCCTTGAGCACCCACAGATCCTCCGCTTCTTCTCATCCGTCTGCTCGGCGAGCTCGGGATCAGGCTCGATCAAACTCGAGTCCCGTTCCGGTCGCGGCTTTCTATACCAGGCTGAGTGTGGCGTAGGCGAGCTCTCTCCATCGAGGTCCCGGACGTGGTCATCGTCGTCTTCCTCGGTCAGGGCAGAATGAGGCTGCGTATTCCGGGCTGGGATATCGTCCATCCTGTGAGGGCCATCTGGCTTGCGATACCATCTGGATGATGATGATTGTGGCTGCTCGTCGACGTCTCTGACCAGGGCAGTTTTGTCCATATTGTCTGGAATTGATGTGCTAGGTCTAAGAACCTAGCAGCAGACCACGTTGGGTTCAATATCGAAAGAATAGGCGATTTAGAGGGAGCCTAGACTGGTCCAGCGTCAGAGTATGCTTCCTGAGTTCGGCTCCCGCTGCAGAGGGCGTGATGTAATCACCACGCCCCATGTTTGAGCCTCGTGGCGGGCAGTCTGTACATACGGAGCACTACATGCATAAGCAGGTAGATTTCGGACAATCCAACTGGTGGCTAGGGCTCGAACAGCGCATGAGACAGGTCGAGCTCGAAACACGGCTAGTAGGCTTCTGCCAGCTGTCCAACTACTACCGCTACGTGCGAGAAAGGGAGGGAGGATCGATCCCGCGGTGCGATGGGCAGTTTTCACAGAGCTCATCATCCTGCATATCCCTCTCACACTCACCCACTCTCACTCTCTGGCTGCCTGTCCACCGGCCACAAGCCTCACTCATCCCAACCCCATGCGGGGCGCCGGGAGGCACGGCACGGGGAGAGAGGGCTGATCATACTTGGCGCAGCTTGAAACAGAACAACGGGGCGCGCAGCTGTTTTAGCGAGGGCAGGTAAGAAACAGAGCCAGAAAAAAATAAATAGGTGTGCACACATGCGGCCAGGCGGCACAGCATCTCGTGCGCGGGAAAGGATCAGCGCACCCTGCCTCGCTGCAGGCATCGGAGGAGAAGGGGGAGGGGGGATTTGGGCGCCTGTTGGTGTGCGCTGCGGTGGTACACAGCCTACGCACTTGCAGGTATGTGCTGCTTCTGCGCGGTAATATTTGTGGGGCGTTTCCAGTGTAAGACAAGTCGGGCGCGCGCGCCATTTCGCACCGCCCGGTGAAAGATGCACTTTTTTTTTTCGGCCTTGCGTTGCGGGTCGCACATGACCCGTGGCGCTCAGCCACGGCAGGATGCGCGCTGCGCAACGTCGGCATTTGTGTGGTTGGGGGCTGCAGGCAGAGACCTGCATGAGCTTTTTGCTCGGCGGCAAGGACTCTCTCGTGATGCTCTGTTCAATTTGTGCTAGGTGTGCATGCAAGCGCGTCGAAAGTGTTGCGATCGTCGGGCGCTTGGGAATATTTGAGAGAGAGTTGTGATTATGTTTACTAATGTTATGCGGAGCTATGTTGCCATATTGAGCCGTCTTATGTCTCCGTCTTCAGGTCTAAAGAACCCAGATGCGCCTGACTGAACCTGCCTTCTTCCGATTAAATGCAAAAGCCATGATTCTATGCCGTTACACATCGCCTGGTATCATTGGTCGTGAAAGAATATCCAACTGCACCTCATCCATCGTACATGCATGGGGAAAGTCTCAGATCTTTGCCAACTTGAACCCGACCTGCACCCATCTCGCAGCGACGTAGACAAAGGCCGAGCAGGCCATGGCCAGGCCACAGAACAGCTGCAGACCGAGGTAGTCGCCGTTCTGGCGGGACACAATCGCACCAGCGATGGGTGACCCGGTCAGGGAACCGAAGCTCATCGCGACAAAGGCAATACCGTTGCGGTTGCCGATCTGGCGAATGTCTGAGATCTGCGCGATGAGCGATGGGCTGATGGAGATGACGCCACCAGAAGCGAAGCCAAAGAGGACCGCGAAAACAATGATCGCAGCTGATGAATTGTTGGAAGGGATCCAGACGGCGAGTGTGACGACTGCTGATAGCGTGGCGATGAAGATGACCGTGTTGTAGCGGCCCACCTTATCTGCAACGAAGCCGGGGGCAATTCGTCCGATGATACTATCATGGCACATTAGCATCAGGTACCTTTGATGTGAGAGCAGCATGTTGTCTCTTACCTGAGAGCGTTGATGATAGGCAGGAGGTATTCGACGAGAGTCGGATTCATGCCGGCCTGCTGTGCCTGTAGGATGACATAGTTGAAGGGAATGAACATGCCCCAGAAGAAGAGGAAGTTCGCCGCCAGTGTCAGGGCGAATGCAGGCTCCTTGAAGCCCGCGAGGTAGTCGGCGATGACGAGCGGCTTTGGCGAAGGAGGCAGCCTGGTCTTGATGGTCACGCAGCTGATGGCTAACAAGCCCAGGTAGACGAAGGCGACAGCACGCATCGTCCAGGGGAAGCCAATCTTAGGGATGAGCTGCTGGATCATGATGGGCATGACCACGCCGCCGACGGAGCTCCCGCTGACCATGATCCCGAGCGCCGCGGCCCTCTTCTTGAAGAACCACGAGAAGACACTCGTCATGCAGGCGTTGAACACTGCAGAGGCGGCGATGGCGGCACACACGCCCTGGGCGAGGAAGAACTGCCAGTACTCGGAGCAGAGACTCGTCATCATCAGGCCGAAGATGTAGACAACCGTGCCGATGATGAGCATCCAGCGTGGTCCGTAAACGTCAAATACTCGCCCGAAAACGATGCCGAAGAAGACGAGCCCCCAGACCTCCATCGATGTGATCCATGACACTGTACTTGCCGAGTAGTTTGAGAGGGGCCCGCGCAGGTAGTACTCCTGGAACACGCCGATGCAGTTGATGAACCCAAAGGTACAAAAGAGGCCGCACCAGCCGCCCAAAACTACCAGCCAGGCCTGGAGTCCGCCATCGGGAAAGTCGCTCGGGTGGAAGCCGGAGCCGGGTGGTGGGCCGCCGGCATTCTTCTCCCCAGCCGCTCTCTGCTCCCTCTCGTCTTCTTCGATATCTGCTTCGGCGACATTTCTCGGTTCGCCGCCAATGTTTGCGTTGGTCTGGCTGTTCTTCGACTGGATACGATCCAGGGACGGCTTTCTTGATTGGTAGGGGTCCATATCGGCCTGTTTCTGTTTGTGGTCCGCGAAGTCCCTCGACGAATCCGAGTGCGCGCTGACAGTGTCAGACATGCTGAATCTGCCTTGGGCTTGGACTGAGTCTTTGGTATTATTTCGACTTATAAGTGGGAGACTTGGCTTGAGGCGCCAAGAGTTTGGGCGCGGCAACCTAGAGTTGGACTAAGCTTGTTTTCGCGCACAGATTGAGCCTCAGGGACGGGCGTTGGCAGCCTTATTTTGAATGACTGTCAGAGTGTGGGCGAGGGGATCGATGGTGGTTATGACCGAACGAAAACGGATGTGATCTTGTCTTCGACATTAGTCCTGAAATTTTGGATGTCAGACAATTCAAGACCAAGAGCGGGAAAGTGAAGACTTTTTAATGGATGACTTGAAAAAAGGATTGATAATGTGATGGGGGTGCATGGAAATTGCTCCGTCTCAGACCCAACAGTACGGACCTACCCCCAGCTCGGTCGGAGCTACGAGCCGGTATTCTTGAGGAAAAGACCGAGTTTCTAGACAACATGAAGAAGGCCGCTACGCCCTAGACTGACCAATTCAGGGATTATAGGATCCAGCCCCCAAGGCCGAAACGTTGGGCCGAACCCGATCTGGAGAATGCAGCATGTCGCATTTATAAGAATTGTAAGCATCATGTTGGCGTCGCTCCTAGTGCCGCTGCCTTGGATCTCAAGTCCGGAGATAAAGGACGTGGAGCCGTTGACGAGACCAACGGGATGTGGGCTCCATGTTTCCAACGCTCCCCGCCGGCAGGGTCCTGATAGACCCAGGCGGTAAGGGGGTCTTGTTTTGTTGCATGTTTTGGCCGTGCAAAATATTTTCAACAGCACGGTCAGTCATGTTTGAACAGCATTAGAGTCTGTGATGCCCGTGATGTTTGACAAGTGGTACAGATAAGCGCGAGTGGCTGTCATCAGCTCATTGCAACCATACCGTAGGGATGCCGCATGGCGGGAGCGAGTCTTAGCACCGAACAGAAAGATCGGGCCAAAAAAGCGCCGTCCTGGTCGGAGGTTCTGTGGGAGCGAAAGGCGAAGCCAAGCGCCGCGCCCTCCAACAATGGCCCTTGTCGTCGGCCCCCAATGACTCGGGACGAACCAAGGCGTTGGACTCGGAAGGCCCATCTCGGAGATTCGAGCGCATGCCAAGCCAAGTTATCTCAAGATCAGATAACGCAGCCGCCAGTCGTAAATTCCAACCTTATTTGACTTCAGTGCGCCGTTCCGAGCCTGTGGTACGCCGACAATTGGATGAACAAGCCGTGAGTTCGGGGCCGAATAGGCCGGGAGGCTGAATCTTGGTTGCCCCCCCCCCCCTGGACGCGGCACAGATCTCGTTCAGCATGATGATTCACACCGCGGCTCCTTCGGTCTACACCAGGAAACATCGCCACGAATTTGGGCGAGCAACACCTCCTAACTTTCAAGGTATTCATCAAGAACCGTTGACTTTATTCGTCTTCACAAAAGCGGCCAACGAAGACTCGTTTCTGTGCCCAGCCCACCCGCCAGAGCGACTGCATAGTGTCATTCGCGGTTGGTGGTTTATTCGTAGATGTTGTATTGTTACAAATGAATTATAGCGAGTAGAGGAGCCCTCCTTCGGGCCGCGATCGGCCACGCATTAGCTCGTCGTTCACGACCTGACGAAGTCCTTCAGTTCCTTGCTTTCCTCAAAGTGAACCTTGCCGTCCTTGCCCACCGTGGCCACATGCATAGTCAGCGGCTTCTCGCTGGATTGGGCAGCTGTGTCAGGGCTGGGCAACGTCTTCTGGGGTTTAGCAGCCGCCTCCACGGCTTTGGGGGCCACGCCAGCCTCGACGTCTGCGATCTCGTTGACTTGCTCCCTCGTCAGAACATCGCTGACTCTGACGCCGCGGCTGGACATCAGTATTGTCGTTGGACCCTTGAACTGAAGGAAGAGCCGATCCCCGAAGATGGATCTCCTAGCTGTTGTCCGCAGGCTGTAAAGCACTCGGGCTAGGAACTTGTAGAAGCCTGTCTCTTTCGTATCCTTCCAGAACTTGGCCCACCCTTTTGGCACCAGACTCTCGGGCAGCGATGGGATCGATAATGTCCAGGATGAGCTCTTAAACCGGAAGGGCAGCGGCGCGTTCCTGCCGACGCTGTACGCAACGACATGGCTGGGATGGACGACCAGCTCCTCGCCCTGATCCAGCGTGACTTGGTATATTTGCCCCGGCGCAGCTAATGCGACCAGGCCCCTGCCTGTAACATGATGGTTTCCCCAGTGTGCTGGCGCCAGACCGCGCTGGACTCGAGGTGTGATGCTCAAGGTGTGGCCCGTCCAGGCGAGGAGGGCATTCCGCTGGGCAACCTGCCAGTCGGTGGTGCCATCCAGGTGCAGGATGGAGAATGTCGTGTTGGGCGACTTGGTAGCTATCAGGGCTGTCACGGGCGAGGTGGCAGTTATGCGCTGGTAGAGGAATGGCATTGCGAGGAGGGCATGGCGGAAGGGCGAGAGGAGTCGGAGGGTAGATTGTGTCTGTCGAATGGCCATCAGTCAAGTGAAGTCCACAGATTAGTTGCGAGAGTTCTCACATTCTCCGCCTTGCCTGCTACTGTCACGAGAGTGCCTCTTCTTGTGTAGAGCTTCTGGGAGGCTGACAGGGTGACGGAGAGGAGGGAGTAAGGAGAGCCGAGCACTTCGAATCGAGCATCTAATCGCAGCACATGTTAGCATACTGGTCGCGTAGTTCTGCACAGAAAGCCAAGACATACCTGCTGGGTCTCTTGCCTCGACCGCTGCGCCGAATGCATCGCCTCCGTTGCGAGGAGACTCGGTTGCTGGCGATGCGCTCAGTTGGATCGCGCGACACTGCAGGCAGATCCAGGAGGGCCGTACCCTGCCCAGAGGCCGCGCTGCCCTCACCAGGGGCAATTGACCTCGCATCGTGTGGGTGTGGGCTGCTCGGTGGCAGCAGTTATTAGTGAAGGAGTGTCTGGCGTGGGGATGCGTACGAGCCCGCTCGGCTGCATCGTCAAAATTCGGACCTGCCCAGTTCCATGGGATATGACGGAAGAGCTCCAGAGCGCGCACGGGCCAGCCGAGCGCCCCCAAACTGGAGCTGCCCCAAGCTGCCTGCTCCAGTGCTGCACAACTGACCATACCCCACTGTACCGTGCAGCTTTACGGCAGCGACAGGGGTAAGCTGGGCGCCGGCCGTTGCTGCGACAACCAAAACCTTCGACAATATTGTACAATACAGGACAGGGGTCGGCCTGTGCTGTTCGAACCTGAAGCTCATCAGCCTCCGGGACCTGTGTGCAGTGCAGTACGGAGAAGGGGAAAGGGGCCTTTCAATTGCACAATAGTTGCCAATTGGGTTTATTTTTTCTATCAATTGCTCTTCCTGTTTCATTCTACGCGTCTTCCCACCTCCTACTGCTGTTTGCATTGGTTCCGACATGTCTGTCCGGGTCGTCGCAAGGATACGACCGTTGCTGGAGGGAGAGGTCGAGAAGGACGTGATTGTCCGCGCAGACTGCAAAGATGGCAGCAAGAAGCCAACCGTCGTCAAAATACCGAACCCCAAGAACGAGTCTGAGGATTTCAATTTCTCCTTCGGCGGTGTATACGACCAGTCAGCCACGCAGGAGGCTTTGTTTACTGCCGAAGGCAGGTCGACTTTTGTTCCAAGCGTATCGCCGCCGCAGCCACTGACAGTCCTTCTATCACCACAGTTTCTCCCCATATGAAAGCCCTCTTCCAAGGCCTCGATGTCACTATCTTCGCATACGGCGTGACTGGCACCGGCAAAACACACACAATGCGAGGGGGCCTGAAGCTGGCAGACAGGGGCCTCATTCCTCGGCTCCTGAGCAACGTCTTCCGCCGGGGGAAGAAGACCGCTAAGGACTCAGATGGCGCGACGACAGTCGAGGTCAGGCTGTCATATTACGAGATCTATAACGACAAGGTGTTCGACCTCCTTCAACCTCCGGAAAGACGCACGCCCTCAGGACTGCCTCTGCGAGAGGCCAACGGCAAGACAATCGTCGTTGGTCTATCGGAACAGCCATGCGAGGACCTCAAAGACTTTGAAAAGCTGTACATCGAGGCCAACAACAATCGTATCACGGCTGCCACAAAACTCAATGCCCACAGCAGTCGGAGTCATGCCATCCTGCGCGTCAAAGTTACCCAGACAACGGGCGAACAAGTGCTGGAGAGCACAGTGTCTATGATAGATCTGGCAGGATCAGAAGACAACCGCCGCACGGAGAACAACCGCGAACGTTTAGTCGAGTCTGCCGCCATCAACAAGTCCCTCTTCGTGCTGTCGCAATGCGTCGACGCCATCTCTCGTGGTGACAAACGCATTCCCTATCGTGAATCCAAGATGACCAGGATCCTCTCTCTCGGTCAGAACAACGGGATCACTGTCATGATTCTCAACCTAGCCCCAATCCGGAGTTATCACCTGGACACGCTGAGTAGCTTGAATGTAAGCTCACGTGCCAAGAGGATCGAGGTCCGGGAGATCGAGAACGAGATTGTTTTCAAGCAGGCACCGCGGTCCATGACACTGAGCGGCACCGGAATCCAGCGACAGCCTCTGAGGCCGCTAACGAATGCGCACAACGTCCACGCGGGGACAGTGGCAAAGGAGAAGGCAGACAAGGAGAAGAGCAGGGACAAGCCTACAAAGTTGTTCAGTGTCTTCGTGGACACCAAAACCACGGCTGCTCGTCCCGCCGCGGCGGCCCTGTCTTCGGCACCCCGCAATGCACTTTCTAGCAAACGCAAGTCCGACGCTGTCGATGGACAAACCCGGCCGTCGAAGATGATCCGACCGGGGGCGATGAGACCTCAAGGGACGTCGGCTTCGCAATCCGTGAGCATGTCAGCCGCCCAGATTGAGGAAATGGTTGAGCGCAAGGTGCAGGAGATTCTAGCTTCCAGAATCGCAGCGCAATCTCGGGAGCAGGAGGAAAATGCTACTCCAGTCCAGCCTCCCTCAGCTGATATCAGTGAAGCTGTACAGCGAAGACTCGATGCGCTCGAGCGACGCATCGAGGATACACATGGTGAAGCAGGTGGTGGCAAATCCGAGGGCATGCGACTTCTGCTCCAGGCCCGGAAGCTGAAGGAACAGGGCGACGATGAGGGCACCCTGACTTGCTACGAGTCTGCGCTACGGTATTTCCCCAAGCAACCGAAGCTGCTGGGAAAGATCGAGAAGCTGAAGGCGAAGATCGCCGCAAAGAGCGCTAACACCGAGGGAGGCGAACAGACCCAGGAGCAAGAGAAGCCCAGGAGCAGGAAGAGAGCCGCAAAGCCCCAACCGGATGGAGAGAACGAGGCCCACGACTCTCCATGCGTCGATGGCGACGCAGGCGCAGATGCCGACGAGAGCTACGTCGACAGCGCACCTGCCCGCTCCCAACCAAGCCCCAGGTCCAAGACCCCGTCCCACGAGGGTGCCAACAACAACCTCCTCGCCAACCTCCCCGCAGATGACCCCCGCACGCACCAGCTGCTCGAGATTGTAAACTCGCGGGACGTGAGCCTGATCAAGGGCCTCCGCGGTTTCGGCGCGAAGAAGGCTCAGAGCCTGGTGACGCGCATGAACGGCATCGACTATGGCGGGACTCGCGATCAGTTCCGGGTCGACTCGCTGGCGCAGCTGAGTGGGGTGTTTGGCATGGGCGAGAAGGTTGTCGAGAAGGCATGGGAGGGCCTTGCCGGTGTGAGCGAGGGCGTGTGCTAATTCAGCTTAACTCTAGTCTCTGCTGTGAGGAGCTTGTATTCTGGTTCAAGCTCCTATTCCAGACTGCGTTGGCGGATGGTGTTGGCGTTATTTTCTTCTACTGACAGGTGGTTGTTTGGCGTTACTTTTGCCGGTCCTTGTCCTTATTGCATGGCGAGGCGTTATGGAAGGTTTAATTACGAGTGAGCATTGCTGCTTAGTTCGAGTACTGTCGAAAAGCTACAAAGTTAAGACATTCCCTTGGAAACACATTGCCGTTGGTCACATGGCATCGTGCGCTATTCTGTCGTCCACCGCCTGACTCGCTAGTCTGCCTATCTTCGTGTTCAACAAGCCTTGCTTTAGGAGAGCTCGCCACGCTATCAGTCCGTGAGGCTACCAATGAAAATAGCGCTCAGACTGCTTGTCACAAGGCTAAACAGTCTCCAGCATGACCTCACCCACGAGCTCCGAAGCGCGAGAGCGGAATGTGAAAGCACGGACTATGACATGTGCAGCATGGCGCAGGGCAAGTACACAGGACAGGGAGCGATCAAGTGTTCACATGTTGCCTCTCCACCCTTCATATGTTGAGACCACGTTGGGTTTGCCCACGAAGATATGACCTGGCTGTCTGGCAACACAAAGCTGAGGATGACTACCAACGAACACCCTGTTCTCCCTGTGTGCGTGTTTCTGATCCGACACAATATCAAACATAGGTTGGAAGCGTCATTGAGTATGAACTACCTTACTGATGGGGATAGATGTACGCAAAGGCTATCTTCACAGCTACGTGGCTGCGCGAAGGCTATGCGAAACGGACTGGCTATAGCTTCAACTTTTAGCGAGGCTAACCCCATGCACTAGACTTGCTAGCTATAGTAAACATCCGATCGCCGTACAAGCTGTTGAGCCGAGGTTGGTCATAGATGCTGCCTGTGCATTTAAATGCTTCTAGGCGAGATCCATCAAAAGCGGACCTTTCCCCGGGTTCCTTTCCCCAGATCCTGTTGAAAGCATCGTTTGATGCCCGTTAACACTATACACCACTGTTTCTTTCGAGGCACATAACGGTCCTAATCGCGTCTCGAACGACCAACAACCGAAAGCACTTACACGAAAAGACGCAATGGCGTCCAAAGTATCAACCCTTTTCAAAACCAACAGCCATGCGACAGCGGGCTCGAGCAATGACACTATTTCCGTGGCGGCCGGCGAGCAGGTGGCGGCAGAGAATACCGGCCTGAAGGAGCAGATCTCGACGCGCCAGTTCATATTCATGGCCCTCGGTGGCTCCATAGGTGCAGGACTCTTCATAGCCTCGTCAAAGGCCCTGCAACAAGGTGGACCGGGAGGGCTCTTCTTCGCCTTCGCAATCGTTGGGGTCGCCGTCTGGCTGACCATGTGCGCGCTGGGCGAGCTCTCGGCCAGCCTTCCCGTGCAAGGCTCCTTCTACGACTTCTCCGTGCGCTTCATCTCGCCCAGCTGGGGATTCGCCATGGGGTGGAATTACAATGTGAACTTTATGCTTATCGTGCCCTTCGAAGTCACTGTCATCATCCTGATCGAAAGGTATTGGGGCGATGCTGTGCCCGGGGTTGCACTGGTGCCTGTTTTTATTCTGGGCTTGTTCACTGTGCATGTCTTTGGGGCCAAGGCGTACGCTGAGGTTGAGCGTGCGCTTGGAATTGCCAAGATTGTCGTGTTGATGATATTCACTGTAACAGGCTGTGTTATTGCCGGTGGGGGGACACGTGAAGCCGATGGGCGTGGTTTTGAGAATTGGCAGAAGTAAGTTCAGTTCCCTTGATTCAGGACGGCCAGAATTTCTGGGGGAAAATAATTCCCTGAACGAAAAGTGGGCTGACAGCTTCACAGCGGACAAGCCTTCCTCAATGGCGGAGTCGGCTTCATATCCGTCTTCGTGGCCGCAGGAATGGCCTACGGCGGAACGGAAATGCTAGGCTTGACTGCAGCAGAGTGCAAGCAACCTCGAAGGGTCATGCCATTGGCCTCGATACTTGTTGTCGGCCGTCTGGTCATATGTTACCTCCTCCCACTCTTCGTTGTGGGGCTCGTGCTCAAGCCTTCGACCCTGAGCGAGCCACAGTTCGCCAAGCTACATGCCGTCTCGCCCTTCGTGGCTGCCGTTCAACAGGCAGGCATCCAGGTTCTCCCTCACGTCATAAATGGCTTCCTGATAGCTGCGGTCTTCAGTATGGGCAGCTCGGCCTTCTTCGCTTCCTCGAGGAGCCTAACGGCGATCTGCAAGCAGGGAATGGGTCCGAGGATTTTCGCGAAGACGACAAAGGGCGGGTTGCCGCGGAACTCGATTCTGGCTGTTCTGGTGGTGGCCCAGCTGGCTTGGGTTACGGCTGCTCCCAGCGGATCCTACATCTTCGACTGGCTCCTTGCATTGGCCTCGACTAGCAACTTCTTTACGGTAAGTGAGATCCAAGCCCCGTAGCATCCGTGAAGGAAGCGAAACTGGAGTCGACTAACGCGCCATAGTGGTTGAGTATTTGCGTCTGCCATATACGACTCCATCGCGCAATGAAACGACAAGGCCGCAGCACCAGCGAGCTAGAGTGGAAATCTCCCGCCGGAGTATGGGGCAGCTACTTGGCCGCCTTTATCATAGTGTGCTGTATGGTCTCGCTGGTTGTCAGCGCCGCTCTCCCACCCGTGATTTCAACTTCAAGACCCCATGTTGAATCTGCGATGCAGAACACCATGGGTTTCATTGTCATTTTCATGTGTTGGGTTGGCCATTTGCTCATCGCTGCCCGACGAACCAATGTGTCCTGGAGGGAGAAAATTCTCATCCCCCTTGACCAACTCGCATTGCCGGAGCTGGATGTCCCAGTACCTCAACGAGGACCCACAGCTGAGAAACGTAGAGATGGAGCTTCGCAGGTGTGATATATAACCGTCATTCACATAGCATTCGAAAATGATACCCTGGCTTACTTATACGATGGTGACGTTACAATTGGGAGCGGTGGATATCCCTAAAGCATTCAAGGCCACCAAAAAGTGTCTCATTTCTCCAAGGAAAGTGTGTCTAAAAAGATTTGATCATCTCATGTAAGAATAACTCTTACCTGAGCATGCCAGTGTGTCACAAGACTTCAATTCGCGATGAATTCTTGTGATAGCTCTTGAACTCTAGAAGAATAATCTGGCACTAAACAAGGACTGATATATGAGCAGACAGAGAGTCGGAGCTCGAGTGAATGATGCTGGTGCCTCAGAGTGGCACAGCAAACCCGGGAGCAAAATAGTTAGCGCTTTTGGTAAGACTAAACAGTGGGGACGTGTGCCTGTAGAAATCCAAAATAGAGTCGTACGAACCCCGCTTTCGAACCCTCTGCTGTGAATCTTTCTGGCACTGCACCAATCACCCGGAGATGAAAAGTATGCGTGGTATGTAGTACTCTTGGATCAACAAAGATTACCATCACCATTCCGGTCGATACCTATTACCTTTATCGTTGTCTCTTGCACATCACATTACAAGGTCCTCCAATCCCTGAGTGACTTACGAGCCTTCGCGACACAAGCGTCTGCGCTGATCCGGTAGTTCTAACATGGAACACGACTCCCCTTCCGACGTGCGATCTGCGCCGAAGTATAAACCAGGGCCTGCTACTGTCGAATCTTGCCCTACCTGCGCCAGGCTTTTAATTGCAGTGCAGCGCATCATCGACATGAGCATCCAGAAAAGAGACCACCGGGGGGAATTCGGGAAACGCAGAAATCCTTATATACCGGTGTGTGATATTGGGGGTCTTTCAGACATTCTGGCCGACCCAAACTGCGACAGACACAAACCCTTTGTGCGAAGCTCGTTCATGTTGCGAGATACCGAGCAAGAGAGTCCAAATTGGGGTTTTTATAAAGACCGTGAAGTCAAGGTACACTGGGACCCAGACAATGACTGCGCCATCCTTTCTGCAGAGTCCATCTTGAAACGCAGGATGTATAACGTGGAGATCCTCCTGCTAGATCTTGAACCACACCCTTCAGTCCCTCTCTGCCTTGGACGACCCAGAGATGAAGGATTTATGAGCATTGGCCTCATGAGGCAGTGGATATCCAGTTGCGACACGGATCATAAGGCAACTTGCTGCGTGTCAACTTTACCGTCTATAACTCTGTCCTGGCTAATAGACACGACAACTCTGTGCTTGGTCCCAGCAGAACATGTTACCCAATACATCGCTCTGAGCTACGTTTGGGGTCAGACAGAGATGCTCAAAACAACTCAAGAAACCCTTCCCCCTTTGCGAAAGGGAGGGGCACTGAGCACGAGTTCACAATTAAGAGTGCCTCCAGTTATACGAGATGCCATTATGCTTTCTTCTCGGCTGGGGGAGCGCTACCTGTGGGTGGACTCCCTCTGCATCATGCAAGACGATCGCGACAGCCTTGACCTCCATATCCGGAACATGGCTTCGATCTTTGAGGCAGCCCGGTTCACCATTGTTGCTGCGGGTGGTGCCGATGCAGAACACGGGATTCTGGGCATCAAGGGCGTGTCTGGACCAAGAGGACTCCTACGCCCAGTTCTCCAACTAACAGACAGATTCGGGCTGAGATCGAGAGGGTCCCAAAATATAATCGCCGCCACTCCTTGGGGCAGACGTGGATGGACTTTACAAGAACACATATTCTCAAAACGTAAGCTAGTTTTTGTTCATGGATCCGTCCAGTGGATTTGTCAAGAATCGCGATGTTTTGAAGACATACGCCGAGAGTATCTGTCGAACCGCAAAAAGAAACGGCAGGACTACAGCATGGAACAGGAGCTGGAAAGTGTGGGTGAACTCGCTCTCAAGTACCCGAAAATTTCAGAGATTGAGGAAATTTTGTTCCACTATACTGGGAGGGATCTCACATTTGAGAACGACATTATTAGGGCAGTAGAGGCAGTTTTCACCGCCTATGGTGAAGCATATCCCAGCGGATTCTTCCTGGGCCTACCTATTGACTTCTTCGACATGGCGTTACTTTGGCGGCATGTTTCGGAGGTTTACTGCTGGCCGAAGCGTCGTGCAGCAGTTTCGCCTGACACACAGCCTCCTTTTCCAAGCTGGACCTGGGCTGGTTGGGTCGCCAGGATGAGGCTTGGGTCTTGGCGTGCTGCGACGTACATCAAAGATGCAGATGAGCCTCTCTGGTCAGGAAATAAATTTTCGACTATTCCCATGCTAGCATGGCGCTATCTATCAGATAGTGATGGTTTGGAACGGCCTATCCCAGGAGTGAATAACGCTTATGTCTACAAGCTGAAATTCATGGGAAAGGAGGACGGGCTCCCGCTTGGGTGGAAGTACGAGCGTGAGCCTTCCCAGCTCGTCCAGGAAGATAGTACGTGGGAAGCTATGGCACAAGTGGACAGAAATCAAGACGACACGACGCAAGGCGACACAAGCCAAGAAAATAGTCCGCACCATGACGTACATGAAGGCGAAGACTCGGCCATGACGACTGCTTATTATTACTCACATGACTCTGCTCCTGGCATAAAGTTTTGGCATCCAGTACCAATATCCACTGATATTCAGCGAAGTCCGGCGATCCCTATCAATGGACGAATCTTGTGTGCCAGCACTCGAGGGACTCGTCTCTGGGCGACCGCGTCTGAACGCCACAGGCTCAAGGACGATGAGGCGGGTTCCCAGGCTGAGACAGAGGATGGTGACCCGTTCAGAACGGAATGCGTCGCCGACGCTGTCCTTGTGGACATAAAGGGGGAACCAGTCGGCGACTTGTGGATAAGCGAAGAAGGTGACATAGACTGTGTTAAGGAACACGAGATTCAGCCTGACGAGGCTGGATATCCTTGCGAAGTGGTTGCAATATCTAGAGGAAATGAATTCTTAGCTCCCATGGAGCCGGAAAGGGAGACTTTCACATTCTACAACGTCCTGTGGGTGAAATGGGAAGACGATATTGCATATCGAAGGGGTGTGGGTCGAGTATGCAGGAAGGAATGGGATAGTATGGAGCTCGAAAATATCGAGCTGAGACTGGGCTGAGGGACATTTATACCATGTAGGCAGAAACTTTTGACCCTCCTAGGCTGGTATTAGTAGCTGACTTCTCCTCGAATAAGGACTGTTAAGAGCGCGAGGAAGCTACAGAAGGTTTCAGATGCGGAGAGTAGAATGGAAGAGTGGGCGTGGTGACTGTGAATGATCTTCCTAGTAGTCATGATATTGATACGGTGCTGTTTGGAGTAAATGTGTGAGATCAAGTCAGAGCAAACGTGGACAGGATCTAAACACAAGTGACTTGAATGCTGAGATGCTCAGAAGTGGTTGGGGGGGGGGGGGCAAATGGAAAATAAAAAACAAGAATCAATGTGGGCTCGAACCCAAACCTAACTGCAAAAGCGAAGTGTCCGAAGACTGGTATGATAGATTAAAGGTCTATTGGCAATATAGCGCCGGTTATTTGAGCTACTTCGCTGATGAGTCGGTGTTCAAAATGCCTTATAATAGCGTGACAACATTTTTTTACGGTGGTTGTGGTTGGCAGGCTAGGCAGGTTAGGCAGGCGCAGCCCGAGATGTGAGTCATGCCGTGTTGGCTGTGGACCAAAGAATGAGTTTTGTGGTGGGAATAGATTCCTAAACAAATCTATTCCTGTCGAAAAAAGAGGAGGAAATAATCACCAGAATGAAACAATTCATGCACATCTTAAGAAACAAGGTATGGTCCGACATGGTTTGAAAGGAGGTTTCTTTATTACTTTAATGTTATGTACCTACTTAAGTAGGTAGCTAGTAGGCTTAGAATAAAATATTCCTAAAGCTCCCGAGGTTGTGCCGATTTAGGTGTGAATCACTGTATGAAGGGACCACATATGCCTTCAGATGTATACAGATTAAGAATGAGATGATCTAGATATGAATTTGAAGTATGAGCAGAGTGTACTTTGTTGGGACACTCAAAGTGTCAAAGCACTATTCTTGGGCACATGAAGAAAATCAAAAGGGGTTGCCTGATCCGTCATTGATGCATACGAATAGAACAACCAGTACTTTGCATGACAGTTTTGGGGCCCGATTCCATACTTAATGCATAATAAAAGGACCACACTGCTGTTTGCTTTGTCTCACGGAAAGCTAGATAGTCTGACCCTCTTTGTCATCTTTGCAGGCTGAGAATTGATTTTACCCGGGTGTCCAACTGCAGTCTATATCGATCTAAGCAGACAGTGTCGACTGCGTATCCATCCTTGATATCTGACAGAACTCACTAAAAAAAATCTAGTATTATGTGGAACTTGAGAGTTTTCTGGCAGCCTGCTTGCTTCCTTTGTGAATATCTGTGGTTGAAGAAGGACATGCCGGTTTGAACAAGGAGGTTATTTATCTGAGGCCGGTTTGTTACCTAGGTAATCAAAGGACGCTGGAAGACCCATGAAGTTCAGGAAGTTCAGGCTCGGGCCACAATGCATGCATTTAGAATTGAACGGCAATAACTGTCGGAAATACATTTTGAAAAGAAGCAAATCAAAGTGGAGCCGTCACCTCATCTTAAGACAAAGAGTTCTCGGGAAGAACATATAATAAATGGAGTGTGGTATGTACAACATATGTTTTGGTTTCATGAGATTAGTATCAGTTTCCTCCCATGTTTTCCGTGTAAATTCGAATCATTCTTCAAGCATTACCTAATAATTAATAAACAACATGGCGGGCCATCATGTTTACAGCTGCAGAGAGACAGACCTCCTTGCGCAGGGAATGGTGATCGCCCTGGACTACTTCAATCTACCACAAAATAACAATCCCCGTGCTGCTAGACAAGATGGGAAAGCCGTTGCCTCGAGAGCCACAGATTGGGGAATAAAGTGGGTGCGTAACCAGTGTGCTCCACTCGCTGTCCCTGTGCTACCTTTTCGGAGCATTATCAGCTAACCTTAGAAATCAAACAAAACAGACCAAATACCTCAATTACCAACAGCCGCCAGTACAGCGCTGGAACAACCCCGTTGGCTTCGCTCCGGTACCCGCAATGCGTAAAATTAACAAAACATACATCAGGACCGCTCACGTCGTGGTAAGCAGCTTCTGGATATAACTTTTACCCCTTCAAATCACGCACATACCCCATTCTCAGCCTACATAACAGAGACTTCCGGGGCTATAGATTTCAGGGTACACTCTGGCCACCTTGTGGCCTGCTCTTTGGCATGCTGGTATAAAGCTGCTCTTTTGTTTCTTTGATGGCTGACTGCAAATGCCGCAGGACATGGACCAGTCCTACATCAGGATCTGGCACCTCACCAGTCCCGGGCTAGCCCGATCACACAACGGTCTGCCCGGCCGACTTATAGGCATCCCTCTGTTTAACTGGAGGCAGTCGTGCCGGATGGCCCAGGGTGTCGCGGGCGTGGCGGGCCAAATAACTGCCGCGGAGATTGCAGAGGTTATGAATTCGCCCATGGTAGCGAACCACCCCGCTGCTGCCGGCGTCACTGCGCCGATAATGCGGACTCGCTTGCTTCTTCTAATGCTGCCTGAGTTTCTTTGTCAGCTAGGAAGTGCTACGACCCAGCATTCCTTTCTTTGATGCTTGAGAATTTTCCGCTGTCTTGCAGAAAAATCTGTGTCGGCAGCTTTCATGTATTTGCAGGGACAAAATAAAGTTTTCGATTTATTATGTAGATTACTTCACAATTTGCACTGACGTGCTGGCGCAATTGCACATTTTGCTCCGCTGCTGCACCTCATTGTATATATGTGAGATTCTGCTTGGTCTGTATAATTTGAGGACAGGTGGAAAGCCTGGCCGTCACTGAAAGGCTCTTGATGATCGCACAGCCTCTTCTTGGATTTTGAGAATTTCCACGGCGATCTTTCTTCTGAGACTGCATGACTCAATGGTGACTGAACTCACTGACTACGGCCACCACAATTCTCAGGCCCTAAAAATTCTAATTACTTACAGTGAGCCTTATTGTAAAATCAAACCGTGGTTCCAATGTTGTTGGCAATACATACTCGCTTTGAGCCAGGGCTAGTGGCACAACCTCACTCTATACCCACCTGATTTGTCGAAGGGATTGATTGTCCTGTAAAAAGTACCATTGGAGTCGGGGCGGACGTAAACCGGTCAAGTGATGTTCGTTCTTCTTCATTACATCGTGCGTTTGTTAAAATAGAAAACCTAAATCTGGCTCCTTTCTTAAACCGTGGTCAAGCCCAGCTCTCCAATACAAACGCCAGCTCCTCTCTCACTAATACTCAGCCCCTTGGAATTCATGTTCAAGTTGCGGCAATGCTCTGAGGGAATCAATGGAGATCCAGAGTCCTCAGATTATGCATGCCGTGAATTTTAAGGCTGGCGTCTGCAACACCAAGCCGCCCACAAGGAGCAATCAGCTTGCAAGTTGGTTCTTGCCCTACCCTTGCCAGGCTTGGTAACTCCGATTTGGCGCATCATCAAAATGGGCATCCAGAAAGAAGACCGTGTTAGTGAATATAGGGAACTGAGAGCTACTTGAACACCTGTATGTGATACTAGGGGTATTTTCAAGATTCTAGTCAGTCTAATTTCTGACTTAATATCAAACGGTTTTCAAATACTAGGTCTTCAGGAGTTTACTACTTTATGAAGGGCCGTACGGCTTTATGCTCTATAGGTTGAGAACGAAGCCACCCACTTAACCACTTCCCTAGGTACCTAGTCCTCCTCGGGTAGTAATCAACGGCAGGCTACCTCAGGGTACCTAGGTAGGCAGATGAGCCACACGCCGAGCCGGCCGTGGACAGAAGATGGATTTCCGTACAGCAAGGCTGGAGAAGGATCCCAGAAAAAGTCAGTTCGTGGAAATACCAAAAAGGGGAGATAAGACCATAGTAGTATAGGTTATATAAATTCAAATCAAGAGAGCAAAGTATATACTGTCGAACGTATTCTCGGGAGGGAGAGCTCCCCATTACTTACGTAGCCTAGCGAACTCGATTAGATCATTAGTTACCAAAATTGTATCCAATGAATCTGCGGCATGTTCTTGTGTGAGAACAATGACAGTCCCGTAGGACCACCGTTGCTGGGAACCTTGGAAGGCAAATACGATCAAAGGGATTGCCGGATCCGTCACTTATGGACACAAATGTAACAATCAACGCTACTCACGAGATGGCAGAGCCCAATCCCAAATTGATGCACAAAAGTTGCACTGGCAGATCGCACTTGGTGTTCGCTTTCAATGTTGTCTCACACTGGTAAAGAGATGAATCGCTGTTGAACGTTACGAGAACCACGCATTTAAGACACGTGAATTTCAGCGAGTAGAAAGCTTCATTGTCCATCGCCATCTTTTTGAATTTTGTTTTATAGCACTGTTGCTCAATATATCATGGCATCTTCCCGAAACTACAGGCAAATAGGAGTTCTTTTACCAGTCGAGAGAATTGACACCGACCGGGTTATATTCGACGCCGAGGTGCTTCAGAATGATCAGTTCATGCAAGGTGGCTTCCTATTCGTGAGAGCACTGCAAATGGGATTCTCAAGCAGATTCAACGCACAGGGCCGGAGGCTGCAGGACCAAAGTATCTTCGTAGTACAGTCCGTCTCGACGGGCGAGCTGTTTGCGAATAAACTTCTAGAAGCAGTGTGGGATCCTGCAACGGGACTATCGCTTCCGCCGCTCGAACTGAGAGTGTCCACATACCCCCACCTCATCGGCGATCTCACCATCCAAAATGGTACGGACCGGAAGGGAGTGCTACCAGACATGCCTTGTTTCAATACGCTACGCTGGTGGCAGGAACTAGATCCTCAGGATATCACCAATCCGAATTGCACTGTCTACTCGCTCTTCTACAAGTAAGCAAACCAAACAAAATTACTCTTTAGGAGCCGAACTAATGTGTTATAGATTCTGTAATGGAGGTACAGTGCAGCAGCTAATGGAGGCCTACAATGGCCGGCCAGCTGCTGTCCCAGAGCATTTTATATGGTGAATTTAACCCTCCTTGTACAATGAGGCCACCTTTGTGTAACCCAAGTTTGGTTCCAGGCTCGTAGCAGAACAGCTGTTTCTATCACTAGTAGTCATGAATTTTGGTGGCTACCCCGGGCAAGCCGGTAACTGGGCCCGTCTGTATCATCGAGATCTAGTAAGTATTCACCTGGAATCTTTGATGATTCAAACTTCTGATACGATATCACAGCATGCCGCGAATGTATTCATAAACTATCCACCCAGAGGGCCGGGCCGCGTACCAAGGGCAGGTGTCGAGGGCAACGCTTTCCCTGAGATTGTGCTTGGAGACTTTGGGGCCTCAGGGATAGAGGGTGATGGCCCTGCGATTTTGACGGCTACTCCGTTCGGACTACAAGCACTGGAGGTATGGGAGGACATCTACTCGGTCGGGGAGATACTGCGGGAACTGTCGATGACACACATGCCGCATACTGGCGTCCTCGACCTCAGGCCATCGGATAGGTGGGTGCAGAATGTGAACCAGCAGCAGTCAGCACCGCCGTACTCAGCGGAGCTCATCACGCTGCTGCAGCGCTTCGAGTACCCGGGCATGGTAGGCGGCGGTTTGGGATCACCAATGGCTCTGGGAGATGCCAGGCATACTACGTTCCCCAGCCCACAGGACATACGCGACAACCTGCTGCCTCAGGCTCAGGCGCGGGTCCAAGGCTTTCGGAGGCCAGCTAACAGGCCAGCTGGTTATTACGATGCCATGGATGTCTCATGGACAATGCCGAAAGAGCTGATGCCGTTCAACTATATAATGAGGTATGCGGCTGATGCAGGGGACGGACCTGATGGAGGGCCCCCTTCTGACCATGACCCTGATGGCTCTGACCACGGGCAAGATGATGGCGGCTCAGACGGGAATGTACAAAGAGCAGACTCGCCCTCAGCTTCCGAAGCAGGACAAGACGGCTCCGCTCAGCCGTCTGGTCCGCCGCAGGATCCAGAGGGCTCACATGGCTCAGGCGGAACGGACGATGACAACCACAACGATGATGGGGGCTCCTCCTCGTCCTCCTCGTCCTCCCAAATCAACGTTCTTGGTGCTGTGCGTCCACCAACATTGAGTTCTGAGCGGCTTGCCATGCGTCAGCTGAGAAAGCTGCACAAATGGAATGGAGCCAAGCCGCGGTATGAGCTGCGGAGCCTCGAGTTTCGGGCTCCCGTTATAATGCCATACAAGGCCCCGCCATGAGCATGAGGAATGGTGATACAAGCAGGTCGCCTCTCGTCTGCCGCGGGGTCGTCCTAGCACAGCTATGTCCCAGATCAGTAGGGACATCGAAGAAGACATAATCTATACAATTATGTTGAAGACAAGGCCGTGTTGAATCGCATGGATAGAAGATAGGGGCGTGGTCACGAGAGCTTGGCCAATGTACCAGGCGCATGGGTCAGTCAGGTACCTCACGAATACAATAATCAAGCGAGACCTCATGCTGCTTGAGCAGTAGGCCACGGTGGCACACTCGCGCCGGAAATGAGATTTTGCGCATGTAGGTGCGCATATATACGATAGGAAGCGGAGCAACTGAGTACGATCTCGTTGTCGAAGAATCGATATCTTCTCACTCGTCACCGACAGGTTCGTTCCTCTTTTTCTTCAACCTGAGCATCTGCAGCACCTCATTCCAGAATCCTTCAGGCTTTGTCTTGAGCGAGTCCTCATACGCATCAATGACAGGCTTGTCCCACACCAGGTCTGCCTCTTCGGGCTTCACGACCTTGGTCCTCTTGATGACCTTCCATACAGTGTACGTCAGAACTGCGACGAACACCATGAGGTAGTAGCTGAAGAAGGTGCCAACATCCCAGTAACCCGGCAAGAAGGTCTCGTATCCGTAGCACGAGACTGTGAAGATCTCGCCGACGAGTCCGATCCATGCGCTGTAGGGCTGGAACCACCCCTTGTAGGGAAGCGTGTCGCGATTGACGCCCTGGACTCTGAGCGCACGGTAGAAGTATATATACGTCACGCACATGACGATGTAGTCAATGATCTGGGCTGCCTGCGTCAGGTTCGCCAGCCACTGGACGGCCTGCGCGGTGCCATTCGAGATGGCCAGGAACGAGAGGAACGGGAACACCATGGTCACGGCGAAGCACCAGACCGGGATGCCGGAGCGCGTGCACTTGGAGAGGAAGTGCGGCGCTTGTCCTTCTAGTGCCAGTCCGTAGAGGGACCGCATGGCGCAGTAGACGTAGGCGTTTCCGGCCGAGAAGATGCTAGTGACCAAGAGAGCGTTCACAATATCCGGCAGGATGGCGACCTGCATGTTACGCATTGCGATCACATAAGGACTGGCGGCCGCGGTTCCCTCGCCGTCCCCCGAGTTCAGGGTAGGGTCGTTGTAGGGCAGGATGATGCCAACGGCGAGAGCCCCACCGATAAAGAAGATACCGAACCGCCAGTAGACCGTCTTAAAGGCCTGCTTCAGATAAGTCCGAGGCCGCTGCGCCTCGCCTGCAACCATGGCCAGGTATTCGGGACCAACAATGGTGAAGGCCGCAGACCACAGAGCGCCGAGGAAACCTTGGAAGCGTCCCAACGAGCCTGTGTGGATATGCTCTGCGAAGGAGCCCGGGTCTGCCCAGTAGCGGAAGCCAAATGCATCGTGCTGTGGGTTCCCTCCGCACATCGTGACGAATGTGAAGCAAAAGACGATGATGATGAGCAGAAATTTGCCACTTGACAACCAGAATTCGGCTTCGCCATAGAATTTGACAGCAAAAATGTTGATGGCTGCGTAAAGGACGATGCAAGCTGCGCAGACGGCTGCCACGGGTATGTCGTCCCGCCAGAATGTGAGCACGAGGTTGATGGCTGAGATCTCGAATGGAATCATGGTGGCTTCATAGAGGAAGAAATTCCAGCCCGTCATAAACCCGAATGCCTCGTCAACCCATTTGCCAGCAAAGCGAATGAAAGAACCTGAATGTGGTTGTCAGTGACTTGGCTGCTGACTATGACTTCTGCAAGCAGGACGGGGAGGTGGTACTGCGTACCAGAAACGGGCATGTAAACGGCCATCTCGGCCATACAGTTGTTTACCAAGCCAAGCAGGGCCGAGTACAGAGCGAATGCGATGAGCAGTGAGCCTGGGCCGCCGTCCATCAAGCCATTGCCAATCGAAACAAACAGAGCCGTTCCGATGGAGCCTCCAATGGCAATCATCTGGATCTGGCGATTGCCAAGGTGACGCTGCAGGGCATCCGTGTTGCCCCGAGCCTCAACGACACCCACTGCCTCGTCATAGGGGACGGCGCTGGATTTCTCGTCGCCCTGCGCCGGCGGAAACTCCTTGTCTGAGGCCATCGCTGGCGGTGAGATTTTTGAGGGGACCTTCAACAAAAGCAATGCAGGACTGTGAGCCGGGTCGCGGGATTGCAACGTGCTGGAGATCTCACAGCCAAGACAATGCAAAGATGGGACAGGACAGGGCCGGTACCAGATCGGATTCAGATCTGGCTGGCTGGATGCAAGGGATGAGGGGTAAAAGGCAGGAAGGGTTCAGCTCGTGGGACACATTAGAGACATGCAGAAGATGGCGTCCAAGTGAGCGCGTTCTGTCTCATCGGGCCAATGTCTTGGAAGACCCTGAACTGAAAACCCAGCTGGGAGTGGCGCCGACAGGGTGGATCCATTGTCGTCGTTACTTGGCCACTGGTCTGCCAGTCTGCTCGGGGCAGACCCAGGTGCAGAATTCGATCAGCAAGAAAATGGCTCTTTTAGCTGGAGGGCAGAAAGCCTGCTGAGAGAGATTGCAAACGGACCGAAGGCTCGACGGCCGTGGGCAACGGCGTCGAACGGTTCGACCGCAGGCCTCCGCAGACGACGTTATAGGTGGGGGTCCCCTGCCTCACTACTCATTAGCTGCAGGACCAGGGCGGGGTCAGTTTGGTCGAGCAAGTACCATGTACCCTCCATCGACTGTCCATCGACCAAAGATAAGCTCTTGCAGAGAGATAAGCAATCGGTAGCCGAGGCGGGCAGCAGCACTAGCGCCCACCACCGGAAGCCTGCATACCTCGTTCTTCGAACACATGACGACGCTCTGGGTTGGTCCCGACAGTTTGTTTTGATTTGTGAGGGGTCATTTTCAATTATCATTTCAGTATGCAGTAGATTTGTGATCATCTGACATCAGTCAGAAAATCGGTCAAGGTCCAGAGTGGTGAAGATATTGGCAAATGGTAGTAGCATAATGACGTGCATTCCTGTATGCGACGCTGACTTACTACTCCATTCGCATTGGCCCTCGGCTCTTCGGCGACACGATGCCCGGGCCGACACTTAATACGGCCCTCATGTAAGCCATTCCTGGACATATGGATACGCATCGTAAAGTGCCAGTGAGTCTCAGTCTGCTCGACGACCATCACACCTTCAGCATGTTCTACGAACCAGGAAAAACAGATCACGGATTGGACCACGACCCCTTCAAGGTGCGAATTAAGCTTTGTGAACCATGGACATGTGTCTCTAATCAAGCTCAAGGCGTGCGTCGTGCCCAGGCCCATAGGATGGATAAGTACCGTCTCGACCTCGGGCGTGCACAACCTGGCACCTTACTCACAGTTCAATAATCTCACCTTCGACCCTCCGTATGTGATGTTCTCCGCGAACCAGACGCCCTCCAACCGGCGCAAAGACACCGTGGTCAACGCCGAGGCAACGGGGCGGTTCGCCTGGAACTTGGCGACGTGGGACCTACGTGAGGCTGTGAACGCGTCCGCGGAGCAGGTCCCGGCCGACGTGGACGAGTTCGACCGAGCCGGCCTTGAAAAAGAATACACGACGGCCCTGCAGGACCCACAGCTGCCAATGGTGAAAGCCAGCCCTGTCAAGTTCGAGTGCGTCTACCACACCACCCTGCGGCTGCCGGGGAACCCGCCCATGGGCAGCGTCGACGTCGTGATCGGGCGCGTGGTTGCCGTGCACATCGCAGATGATGTGCTGACGGACGGGATCCTTGACGTGCGGAAGACGCAGCCTATCGCCAGGTGCGGATACTATCAGTATGCTGTCATCAGAGACACATTCGAAATGATTATTCCCAGCAGCGGGGGTTTGAGCGAAGACCTCCTCGGAGGATTAGAGGGATCGCCCAAGAAGAACAGAGCGATCGGCGATCGCATGCGTGAGATGCAGGGAGGAGAGACGGATATATCCAGAACTTGAGAGCACAACACATAGCTGTGGGAGTGAACGTCGTGCAGACACAATCAAAATCTCTCACAGTCTGCTCAAAATGCTCTTGGATTACTCACAAATGACGCTGGTGGGGTGAAAACGTGTGCCCACGTGCATTAAGCAGCTCACGCTTGAAAAAGTAGAAAAGCAGGCTACTCCCACGTCCCACGGCATACTTGTGTTATATGTATGCCATGCTCCATTGAGACTGCAGAATCCAGGGATGGCTAACCAACATCTAAATACGACAGAGCTGACTGGATACGTGGCATCAGACGCGGCTCGGAGCTCGGGTACAAAATGAATAGCCCTGTCAGATGGAGTCCCTCTTCACTGATGGGTTCCATATCCAGACTATTGCTGGCAGAAGCCCGTGAATGAATAACTTTCGGAATATATTATCCGGGGAAAGAGGAGCACCTGGGTATTCCATGGCAGTCACGACCGCTCAATGACTTCAAAAATTGCTGTAACTTCGACCTGGGCTCTGATTCATAGTTTCTCACAGCTCTATATAAATGGAGATTTTCCTGAGGATTGTACTTGACCGCATCTTCCAAGCGTTCAAAAAAAAAAGAAGAAGAAAAAGCAAAAGTCTAACCACGCCAACATCCCACGCACTTTGAAAAAGCAAAGCTCCACGACTATTAAGTCGTCTACATTTACACACAGAATCTTCAGCAGCACGGAAGCCTGCAGACCATGCCCTCGCAGATTTTTCAGAATCTCTCCGGTAACATGGACACCGAGGTGACAGGACCCGTAGTCTGGAGCGGCTCTGACGAGGCCGCTTGTCAGTGGCCCTATGCCAAGGATATCTCCATCTACCTTCTCGAAATCGACGCCGCCCTAGAGAAGTTCAAGGAGCGGGAGCTCAATGGGCCCGCAGTCGATGCCGACTCATTCCCTCTCCCTACCCTGGGGCCTCACCTCCGGGCCGTCGCCAAGGACCTCCACGACGGCCCAGGATTTATCCTTCTCCGTGGGCTTGACGCGGGGAATTACACGGACGAGGACATCATGATCATCTTCCTAGGCATCGGTAGCTACATTGGCTCCCAGCGTGGTGCGTAAAAACCCAATCTTTGTCAGATTAACATGCCGGAATGGGGGCTGATCATTACTGTAGGTGCTCAGAACAAGAGCCGCGTGATGATATCGCACGTCACAAATGCCAAGGAGTGGCAAAACGTAAGAATGCAAACAATGTGCGGTCAGAATTTGAGCCAGGGTGCTAATTGCCTCGCAGGTACCCGCAGAGAAGCGTCACGGAATCCATACGAACTCGGCTCTGCCTTTCGTAAGCATCATTCTTGTTCTTTTACAGATCACCAATCGCCATTGGCTTGAGTGTTGAAAAGAGTCTACTGTGAGAATCGTAATAATTGACCAACACATTTTAGCACAATGACATGGGCTGCGAGATCCTCACTCTTCTCTACCGGCAGGTCGCTGCCTCCGGAGGTGCCACATCGCTCGCTTCTGCTGCCACCATCTACAATGAGCTCTTGAAGCACCCCGAGGTCCTTGAGACCCTGAGGACACCAGATTGGAGCGTCCAGCTCAGCGGGAAGCCTCCGCGTTTCGAGTCGATGCCTCTACTCGCCGACCACAACGGCCACATTATCAGTGAGTAATTTAGCAAATAGAACATCATCGAGGAAATATAACATTAATGGATTCCCAGTCTCTGCTGATCCAGGCCGCCTCGGCCTCCACCCCAAGACCGGCGAGAAGCCCTCGGAATTCGACGGCAGGCTTACCGACGCACAGCTGCGGGCCCTCGAGGTCCTGAACGACCTCGCCGAGAAGCACGCCTTCTCCGTTCCTACGCAGGCCGGTGACATCCTGCTCATCAACAATCTGGCCGTCTTGCACAAACGGGATTCCTACGTCGACGACGACGACGGGGCCGACAGCGAAGAGGCCACCAAGCGCCGCTGGCTGATGCGCCTGTGGCTGCGCAACGCCGAGCTGAGCTGGGGCGTCCCGGAGTCGATGAGGACCCCTTGGGAAGCGGCCTATGGAAAAGAGATTGGCCGTTTCATCGAGGAGAAGTATGACCCCACGCCGCAGCCTGATTACAAGGTGCCCAGGTATACATCCGGTACTGCTGCCTGGCTCATTGAGGATGATGAGTCTTAAAATTATCGAGGTAGGAGGGAGAGACTGGGATGGTGTGTCCGGATCGTTGTCGGTGGCATTTCCACCTTCGATCCTGGGATGAGCGCGCATGATCGTTGACTTATTGCATTTTGGTGGATTGGAAGCCAGATTGACCAAGACCCACAGAATTGGACTGACTGCAGCGCCTAAAAGGCCGGCAAAGTTGCTGGCTACGAGAATGTTATGAAAATCACTGTCTTTACCGGAGATTGTGATTTTGCCATTCATACGCCATAGTTTACTCATTGAAATAATCAAAAATTTCGACACCATAAGCTGACATATGCCTAGAGAATTGTATTGAGGAATAGATGGAATCACTCGGATCTGAGGAGCTATATGGGCAACAAATGACGAACGCGTCAAGCATCTACTCCGAGGTGCAGCATCGGGTGATCTGGGACTTTATGAATACACACAAACAAACTTAATAATCAAATGGTCAAGACCTCGCATGGTTTGGTGCGCTTATAATGCAGTGGCAGGCTTTGGAAAACCGTATGCTTTCGTAGGATGAGCACAGCGGTACGCCCTAAGTTCTAGAAAGTCAAGGATATTCCAATAGGTATACACAAGATGGAATGCAGCAAATTTGACCTGACTATATATAGCATCCGGCTTTGTAACAGTAACGTACAATACCAGTTGACGGCCAATCTATTCACCAAACGGCGTGAATTTCTCCAAGAAAGCCTCGGCCTGCCCCATCTCCCCCTCCAATACCATCTTGTGCTTGTCACTTCTGACACGAATTATACACTCGAACGGCTGCGGCCGGATGTTGAAGCCCTCGGTGTACTTGAACGTATCATAGGTACGACCCGGGATCGGCTTAATGTCATATGCCCAAAGCAGCTTAGCCAATGCGATGTACAGCGAGTTTACAGCAAGATTTGCTCCGGGGCAGATTCTTCGTCCCCAACCGAAGGAAGAGTGCCCGCTCTTGGAGGGGTGAGCTTTCCCACCAAGCTCGAGGTCGTGCTTCTCGCTTGCGTGGGTGATGGTTGCGGGAGTCTGCTTGACTCTGGCTGCGATGTTGCCATCCAAGAACCGCAGTGGGTTGAAGTGATGAGGATTTGGGTAGTACTCCTCATTCAAGTTGATCGCCCATGAGTTGCCCAAGACAGTCGTTCCAGCTGGGATATAGTAGCCGTCGTAGTGGTCATCCTCCGTCGACGCGTGAGGCGTGCCACCCAGCACGGCAACAGGCCTCCATCGCAGGACCTCCTTGACCAGCGCTCTGATGTAAGGGAGGTTCGCCTCGTCGTCGAACGTCGGCGTGCGATCGGGCCCAATGACAGCGTCGAGCTCAGCCTGGGCGGCCTCAAGGGTCTCGGGATGGGTGATCAGAGCCAAGAATGCCGTGCACATCGTGGACGCTGTCGTGTCTGACCCAGCGCCGAACAGCGAAGCCGGGACGAAGGAGAAGTCGCGATCCGACAGGGGGATGTTCTCAGTCTCCCGCATCTCCAGTAGTATCTTGCACAGAGAATCTGGCAGCTTCTCCTTTGATGATTCCTTCTCAGCCCTGGCGATATCTCCTCGCACGACATCAACCAGGGCCATGTTCGCTTCAGCCTCCCTGCGACCGTGCTTCTTGATATCCCTCTTCCATGGCGCCAGGACATCTGGCACGTACTTCAGTGCGGGGATAGTCTCGACCAGGTACTTTCCAGGCACATTCAGTGAGGCGGAGTAATGCATGAACTCGAACCGCTGGCCAATGACCTTCGCGTTCAGCGAGTCGATCCGATGCCCGTACGACACGCAGAACACCACGCTCGACGTGAAGGTCTCAATGAGCTTGACGTAATCATTCGGGCGGCTCAGGAGCCCATTAGCCAGCCGTACCGCCTCAGCCTCCTGCACCGGCTTGTACAGACGCAGAGCCTTGGGCGTGAGCGCGAGGTGCAACAGTCTCCGGCGGACGCTCCACTCCTTGCCATAGGGCTTCACGAGGATGCTGGCGCCGTCCCAGAGCAGCTCGCCCATGGCCACCATGCGCGGCCGGCTGGAGTACTTGCTGCTCCTCGTCTCGAGGAGCTCGGTGGCGATGGCCGGGTCTGATACGATGACGGTAGGGCTGCGGCCGATCCAGATCGTGTAGATGGGCCCGTACTTCTTGGACCACTCCTGGAACTGCACCCACGGCTTCGACTTGGGGAGCTGCAGCTTGTTGCCGATGAAGGGCAGGGGAGTTGGGCCCGGCGGCATGCGGTACCACGTCCAGGCGTCATAGAGGAGGGTGGCTGCTGGCAGGGCCACCAGGAGTGATAGCCAGACATAGAGCGGCCATGTCGACGGGTGCAAAGAGAGATCTGCCATGTTTCCTGAGTGCTGTCCACGATTCTAGACCCGTGACTGGGTTAGGCGATGCGTCAGTGGTGCAATTGGCAGTCAGAAGATGATAATAAAAGAGCACGACGTCTACGACCGAGCGAAGGACGCCGTATTTCAAGTCTCTGGTGAGGCTTGACGTCTGCGGAGGATCGACAACCCGCTGAACCAGTGCTAAGACCTGACGAACTAATGGAACAGTCGCTAGGAGTAGCTTCGTTCACCTGACCCAGCGGCACTCGGCATTTTGGCGCAGTGTGTTCCCACGATTTAATCCGGGGAAAAGCTTTCCCCGCAAAACCTCCACAGACCAAGTCCCACTACCCCGGACCCACAGCGACGATACCCAAACGGTAAAACTCCGGTTCGCCTCCGACCTCAAAACACCAAACATGAGCACTGATGGCACCTGGACGCTAAGTGGAGTTGGCCAAGCCACTTCAAATGTTTGCTGTCTAGAATGAGGACCATATCTACTCGGTCTCTGTGGTATTCGAGGTCACAAATGCGATGCACCAGAACGGACAAGGAACGAGGACTGTTTTGCAAGGTTATGAATTGCGTATTGCAATAATGAATTGAACTGATATTCCCAAATGGTATCCCTCCTAACAATCTTCCAAAAAGCAAACCAGGTATTTTGTATAGACCAGAACAAAACTGAACAACTCCGATAGTTTTACACACGATCCAGCTCTCCATACTGGAGGGCATTGGAACCGGCACAAAAGAAAAATGGTATCAAAGGAATGTACAGTCTCTCACTCAGTAAGAGACCCGAAATCGGCGGGCCCAGCCTCCCTCAATCAAAACAAATGCGTGCTCTGCTCATACGTCCTAAAAAGCCCGACCAAGGGCAGGCTCTTGCAGCATAGTCCCATCAGGACCCGTGACGATCTCAAACTCCTGCTCCTTGCCCGTGACGCCCGCAAGGCTGAACGTCGGGCCCATGCTTACCTTCATGATGGTAGCAGAAGCAGGCGGCTGTGGCGGCGAGGACCTGGCCGATGATGCCCCGGCGGAGCTGGCGCTGTCGGAGGTGTTCTGGCGGCGCGGGGCCCGCGGCGGAGCCACGTTGACCGTCTTGACCTGTCCCACCTTGACGCGCCGCAGGGCCGCAGGGACGGAGGGAAGGGACTTGTCCTTCTTTGTGTTTGTGGCCCCGCTGTTATTGTCTTCGGCCCCCTTTGAGGACGACTGCGCAGCTGCGGCGACCCGGAACTGCACCTGGGTCTCCACCTGGGCTTTTGCGTCGGCCTGGGCCTGGGCCTGGGCCTGAGCCTGCACCTGGAGCTGGTATGCCTGTGCCTTGGACTCGGCGGCGAACATCCGCTCAAAGGCGGCGGCTGCTATCTCCTCGTCATCGGCATCGTTGGGAAATAGACGAAGTACCGGGGCCTTGTTACTAGTTGGGTGGGGTGTCTTTGGTCGAGGAGGGCTCTCGACCAAGCCCTCCCCCTTCGCGACGGAGACTGCGTTGGGAGTTGCGGCTCCCTTGTTGGGTGGGAACGGGACCAGTCGCTGCTTGAACGGCTCCATGGTGTGATCAATTTGGCTCATGCCGAGACTGTCCTTCTGAAGGACGGGAGGGCTGATGGTAGGCCGCCACACCGAGGGAGAGTCAGACCTGTCGCTGCTAGACCCTCCTGTAGGACGACGACGCATCCTCCGGCCGCGCTCCGGTGTGTCGGGAGTAGGAGTAGACCGGGATCCGTTGCGGTCGATGCCGATGCTCCTGAGGGCTACGTTGGCCAGAGTATCCGCCATTCTGTCCTGGGGCGGAGAGCGGGACGCGCTCGCCTGCCTCTGAGGCCTGTGGCCTGTCTTGACCACGGCCCTGCTCGCATATGACGAAGTAGAAGTGAGAGATGTATTTGAGGCCTGGCGAGATGGCTGACTCGGGCGGCTTGTTCCGTTGCTGGACGCGGAGGAAGCGGAACCCGAGCGGAAGCGCTCAGCAGTAGGAGGCCTTGACGACTCCATGGCGGCAGCGTTGGCTGCCCTTGCCTTCTCCCGGATCGAATCCAACTCACGGCGGCTGCCCTCTCCTGGCGGGGTGGTACGCAGAGCTCCATCCATATGGATCTGAGGAGGCGACCGGCTTGAGTCCCGGCTGGAAGGTGGTGTGAGGGTGGAGGGCTGAGGCATAGGGAACGGCTTAGGAAGGTTCTGCTCCCGTGTTGGGGGTACATAGGTGGTCGCTGGGAGCGTGTAGTCGCCGCCCGCCGCTTCGCCCCTAGACTTGGTGATGGTGGACTCGGTAGCTGCCCGCTGGACCCTCATGCGGGTTGTCTTGAGCGGTCGCGGGATAGCATCAGATGGCGCATCATCCTGGCCTGTCTGGCGGTGTCTAGGGAGACGAGAATACTTCCCAGTGACAGCGTCATAGTGAGGCGCAGGGAGGACGGAACGGCGCGAATGAGCAATCTCCAACAGAGGCTGGTCATAGACCACGGGGATGTCTGCACACATGGGGCATGGAAGCGAGACCCAGAACTTGCCGGACTGGTCTGCTGTCGAGGCTTCCTCCTGTTCATCAGGAGGACACCAGTTCTTTAGATTGGCTTTGGCCCCGCATTTCTCACGACGGATGAGATAGTGCCTCTCTGGCTCATCGCAGCGGTCGTAGCCGAGGTAGGTGAACTTGCACATCCCTTGTTGTCGTCGGCAGATAGAGACTCTGGGTAAGATGGCTCTTCAAGAGAGCAGAGTTTGGTAGAGCAGGGGCTGCTAGGAAACGACTGGAGTTGGGAATCAAACTCTGTTGTTACTGCTGGAGGGCTGAGTGGACCTTCTCTCCGCAGTGAACTCTTGACACGGGGCATTGGGAGAAGAGTGGATGAAGGAAAGGTTGTTTCGGTGGCTGGAGTGGTCTACCGCTGTTGTCCTGGAGATGTTTCTCCTGCTCGACTATTATATCTCGAGAAACACTTGCCTCTCGATCACCCCTGCAGATCAAACATGCGGACCGAGTGGATAAGACGAGGTTAGCGAGTGGGCTTGGCCGACCAGGCGAGCAACAAAGGTGTCACCGATGCGGTCGCTGGTGGGCGTGAAGCGGAGAATCAAACCACGCGTGGGCATAAGCTGCGGCCTTGGGTGAGCGTTTGACCGATGTGTCCAGCCGAAACAATGAAAGAGGAGAGATCTGTCCCACCTGCGGCTTCGACAGACAGGCCAGATCGGAATAGCAGAGTGGATATATGAGACTAGGGGATGTACTCGGCCCTGGAGCTCAAACAGCAGGTGCCGGAACAAGAGGCCGGTTTTCACGAGCGAGCGGAAAGCATTGGACACCAGGCACCGAGAGGTAAGAGGTCTGTAGCCGGGAACCACGGAGCCGGGCTGTTCATATGGTCGAACTCAGTCACTGTCGGTTTGAGGCTCTGTGGCGGAGACCACATAATAAGTGAGCAGCTTGTTTCAAAGGCAGTGGGTAGGGCTGTTAGAAAGCCAGCGAAGATGACGATGTGGTCTGGACGTGGCCAAGGATGTGTCAGCCCCTGCACTAACAGCAGCTGCGCATGATGTTGGGGCTCGGATGTTAGTGGCCGGCCGGAGGAGACCGCGCCGTCCCAAGACCCGACCCGGCCTCCTTCGCGGGCTCGAAACTCCACTGCCAATGGATTGTCCCGAATTTGGCCTGTTATAATTAGATTTTGGCATTATCATGACGACCAAGAATCTCAGAAAGCGAATTCTGCTTTTTATCATCAGTATCGCCCCGGAGATCTTGGGTTGATCGCGCGAAAAGATGAGTGATCCACCAATGTACGAAAGGGGGCTTACGAGCCTCACTCAATTTGCCCAGCATAATTTTCGAGCGAAATAATTTTCTCCAAGACATTCAGGCCCCAGCAGTCAGTTCTTGGCGCGACCCTGGTGAGAATGACGATGGAGCACACAACCACCACGGTCGCGTGGTACCCGGACGTGACTGCGGACTCCCTGCCTCCGATGATGCTCGAGACCGATCCGCGACTTTCGAGTGAGCATCTTGAAGACGATTCGGTATCCATCGTTGCAAATGGAAGCCAGTGTCCCATTTACAAGTACAGCGACACCTTGGCGTACAAGCCCATCTGCCGGAAGCGAGAGACGAAGCTGATGGTGGTGGCCGGCGAACTGACGCTTCCAGTCGTCAGCAAGGTCGGGGTGGTTGACGACATGAGTGCGCAATGGTATCAAAAGGGTGCACTGATGGAACTTGGGTACCCTCTTGACGTAACCAAAATCCTCCCAGCTGAGCGCATCTCGATTGCCAAGCACATGATGATCTTGGTGACGGCATTGCATCGCAAGGGGATCTTGCACGGCGACATCAAGCCGGAGAGGTTCGTCAAACAGCCTGGGAGTGACGCCCTGAAGGTAGTGGACTTCTCTTCAGCTCGGATGATAGACGACAGCGATCTCAACACCTGGTCCGGGGAGACACCAACGATCGAATACACTTCGCCGAACCGAGCTTCTGAAGGCGATGTGTCAACCCCTTTTGACGACTACTACGCCTTGGCCGTGTCGATATGGTCTGTGTTTTCTGGGCAGCGTCCCATGGTTGGTTTGTTCAACTCCAACGAGGGACATGTTCCTGACATCGGCAAAATCACCGACGATGAGTTGTTCTGCAGTGTTGTCGACGTGCTGGAAGAAGGGGGCCTTCAGTTGGATACTCCGGTGACATTGGCTCGGCGCAACTCCATGAGCATCGATCCCAGTAACCGCGCAGTTTCGTTTCCTTTGAGCTTGTTCGGCGCGGATCCTGATGACCTGGACGAACACAACGGTGTCAAGTCGAAGCCCCGATTTTGTCCTCACTGCTTCGAGATAGCAATGGCGAATGCTGACAAGATCGCCGGAAAGCCCCCGAAGCCTGCCCTCGACTACCCCGAGTTCTGCCACCTGCGGAAGCCCGCCCACGACGTCAGTGCTGCAAGCGATTATGCCTTGCAGTGGCTCGAAGGCCAAGAAATTGAAGATGGCGTCGAGAACCCGCCGTACCTCGAGGACATGCCACGGCCAGCCTCGGGCGAGTCTCAAGTCAAAACCAGATCACCCCCACGGAACACGAATTTGAGGGTAGACACCAGCACCGATCAGGACGTGGAAAAGCCGCTTTGGTCAGCTGTGAGTGCCGCGACGGTCACAGCTACCAACCAAGGCTCAAGGCGTGAGCGATCCGACACAGTGCGCGGCCCCTTCCCCGTTGCACCCTCGGCATCAGACGAGGGGTATGAATCACTGGGATGGACAAGCAACGGGGCAAAAGAGCTCCAGCCCCAGCAGCGGTCGCGAGGCCTGAGCTTCCAGAGGACGATGAGCGCATGGTCCGAGTCGTCTGCCGGTTCGACGGGCGATGATGACGGCGAATCACGGGGCAACGGCGGCACTGAAGACTCGGAATCGAACTGCTCCTCGCCTCCATTGACACCGATGCCACTCAACATCAAGCGATTGCAGGTCACGTCGAGTTTTGAGAGTGTGAGTCTGTCTGAGGCGGAGGATGGTCGAAACACAGCGGGCCAGTGACCTGAGTCATCATGTGAAGGCGGCCGTGTGGCGCAGAGGATGGCCGGGAAGGATTGTCCAAACCGTGCGTAATGTGGAGGGGCTTCTGGCGTTGGTAATGGAAAACGGCACAAGACTGCTACTTAGAACTCGGAGTTTGCTCGAATTGCACGCATGTAGTGCCAAAACCGTAACATGTCCAGATGTGTCGTCACTACGTGAGGCGTCACTGGGAGCTTCACGGCACGAGAGCTCCATGTTTGCGTCAAAGCAAGTTGGTTTCACGAGCACTGTGGTAGTGGTAGGTCTGCCTCAGGGTTGCCCCCCAGCCCCAAGGGCGAAGGGTGCAAGTCTGGGCAGTCTTATCGATAGGGCCCTCACAGGGGCATCCTGCGGGTCCCTGGGGGCCACCTCGGCAGCCGAGGTAGTCCAAGCTCGCTCTGATTACTATTCACGTCAACGAATGCTGGCCGAGCACCTATCCCAGACATAAGTGACTTCAACGCATGTCTTGATGAAAACCAGTCAAATTCATACGTGCCTCTGTAAAATTATCAAAAGATCTCACTGCTGAAGAAAGGCAATTTCAGCACTTGATACCATCGTGCACCCCATTTCTTACCCAACATGTCTCTTAATCCTCAGAACAAACCTGTCATCGCTGTGGTAGGGGCCGGCCCCGGTATTGGCGAAGCCGTCGCCCGGCGGTTCGCTGCTGAAGGCTTCATTCTTGCTCTCCTGGCCCGCACCGAGGACAAACTACAAACCATGGCTCAAGGAATCGATGCCGAGTACGGCAAGAACACAGCGCACTACTATCTCACCGACTTGCGCATCGAAGACTCAGTTAACTCCAGCTTCAAGAGGATCCGCTCCGAACTGGGCCCTGTCCAGGTGTTGGTATACAACGCGGGCGCCCGCCGGGTCAACGGCCGTTCAGTCATCGACACTACTTCAGAGGAGTTCGAGAATTTCACAAAGATCAATCTCTTTGGAGCGTTTTGGTCGTCCAAGTGTGTGCTACCGGACATGCTGGCTGCTGCGAAGGGCACGATCCTCTTTACCAGTGCAACGGCGGCGCTGAGGGGAATGCCGGGTCTTGCCAGCTTCTCGCCTGGAAAATTCGGATTGCGATCGTTGTGCCAAGTGATTGCACGGGAGTACCAAACTAAGGGCATCCACGCTGTGAATATTATCGTGGACGGACCAGTCGATGGAAAGCTGATCGGAGGTGTGGTGAGGCGACAATGGGAGCGGGAGAGTGCCAACGACAAATTGGGTGACTCTGATGCCTACCTGGTCCAGCCAACAGATCTAGCGCACACATACTGGTTTCTGCACACCCAGCCCAGGAGTGCCTGGACGCAGGAGTTGGACGCGAGGGCGATGAAGGAATCAATATTCACTAGGTTGTGAGACGTTTATCTAGGACTACCGCAAGGAGGGAGGTGTCTCCTCGACCACAAATATGTGCAACGAATTCCAAGTTATTTCCCTTATCCACTCTTAATCCGTAACGGAAACAGTCGAACAAATCACGAGGATCAGGACTAAGTGTGGACACAAGATGTGGTGGCTTGGCTGAGAACAGTTGAAGCTTCACACCAATGATTGTTGCTTCCAAGGTTGCTGGAATCAATTGGTATCATTTTCGAAACAATTGAATCTGATGCAGAACGCTGCGAGTAGGTGGAAACTACTAGTAGGATTTGACGAGGATCTGTATATAATGACTAAAAGCAATACTTTTGGATACATCTGGGTCTGTGAGCTGAGATCACAATCGTGCTTTCGGTGCTTGTTCGTTCTCTTTCCTGGCCTCTTCGACAAGCACTCTCCTCAGCAGTTTCCCGGCATTGCTCTTTGGAATCGCCTGTACAAATCGCACTCCACCCCGGAGCCGCTTGTATGGTGCCACTCGCTTATATATCCAGGCTTTCAGGTCTTTCTCCATCTTCTCATCTCCTTTGTAGCCAGCAGCCAGAACAACGAATGCTCTTGGCAGCTCAGTCGCCCGTTGCTCACTGTATACTCCTATCACAGCCGCATCACTGACGGCTGGATGGGCAAGCAGTAGCCCTCCTAGCTCTGCCGGGGCAACCTGGAAGCCGTTATACTTGATCAGCTCCTTCAGGCGGTCCGTGATGTAGATGTTGTTCTTTTCGTCCACGTAGCCAATGTCGCCAGTACGGTACCAGCCTTCCGAGTTTATGCTTTCAGCCGTGGCCTTGGGGTTGTTGTAGTATCCTTTGGTGACGTTTGGCCCCTTGATCCAGATCTCGCCTTCCTTGCCTTGGCTGACTTCGCTTCCATCTAACATGACTTTCATTGACATAGAAGCCACGAGACGACCACTGCAGCCTATGGGCTTGTTCCAATCCTCCCATCTTTGGGCGGACACCAGTGGTGATGCTTCAGTGAGTCCATAGCTTTGCTTGACAGGCACCTTGAGGCGCTTGTAAATTGCTTCGATCAGATCGTTCCCCGCTGGCGCTGCAGCTGATTGCAGCATCCGCAGGGAGCTCAGGTCGTATTTGCTAACCACAGGGCTCTTAGCTAGTGCAACGGCGACCGGCGGGACAATAGAGGCATAGGTAATCTTCTCTTGCTGTATAGTCCGACAGAACGCTTCAAGATTGAACTCCCTCATGATATAGATGGTGGTCCCCTGATAAAGTGGAGAGAGAACCAAGCTAGCGATTCCTGCTCACGTTGTTAGTATCATCCGTGATCGGAGAATGCTTCGCGTCTTGTACGTACCATAAATGTGATACATTGGTAGAAATCCAAGGGTTCGATCGGTCTTCCAGTTGAAAATACCGGCATCTATGGCATTGAACTGGATGATGTTCGCAACAATGTTCTCGTGAGTCAACATGACCGCTTTCGGAAGTCCCGTCGTGCCGGAAGAGAATACAAGGAAACATAAGTCGTCTGGCTTGATTGCGACCCTCTTGATGCTTGACGGGCCTTGCAAGCTCGAGAAATTCTGAACTCGGCGTTCCGGATCGTCATCGCCCACGAGGAGGATCCTGTTCAGGGGTAGACCAACAGCCGACGCCGCTTCGCGGGCGACCTTGAGGCAGGACAAGTTGGTGACAAGAGCCTTTGCTTGGGACGTTCGTAATAATGATACCAACTCTCCAGTCGTGTAGAGGTGGTTGACTGGGCAGACAACTCCGCCTGCAAACCAAGTACCAAACGTGACTGGGGCGACATCGGCGGAATTCGGTGTCATCAATGCTAGTTTATCCCCCTTTTGCCATTTCCACCGTTCAAGAAGCCCTTTTCCGAACGCCTCTGCAGACTTTTGTATGGCACGAAACGTGAACCTCCTTTGCGTTGCGAGTTCCACGTAGAGGACTGCATTATTGTGGGTCAACCTGTGAAACAAGCCACACCTGTCCTGAAAGATTCATTGGAAAATAAACGTACCATGCTCCTCAGGAAACTCGCGATCGGTTCGTTCGAATACCAGAGTCCACAAATCCACAGGAGGAACAATTATGGGTGGATAGGCCGATTCGATAGGCATGGTTTCAAGTGTTCAACTCGGAATACCTAGTTTGGCAGGGTGGGTGCGGAAATGGTGCGGTTACGTCTGAACCGTAGGAACATGGAGCGGCTAGTAGCACTTGCGGGAATGACTATCGAAAAACTGGTAAAGGTCAAAGAGAGTACAGAAATCCTTTTGCTTATCCCAAATATCGATGACCTACGGACCGTTTTGCAATTCGCGTCCGTGTTGAGCTATGGTGCCTCGGCACCGAATTTGTTGATTAGTCGTGGGCGGGGACATGCACCTTGGGCCGAAACTCTATCATGGTACAAGGCGGCCGCCCGTCTCTATCGAATTCTCACGTCATTCCCTAGTTTACCATTCTCATTCATTGTTTCACTGACAAGTTCAATTCACCACCTATCGCTGTCATTCAGAGCAGTACGTTGCTTTCCCGGAACGAAAGGCTTGTCTCATATCACTTCGAGCAGACAGGAGAACCCAGCCCCGATACCAAGATACGCTCTTAGACTTCGGCACTATGGGAGGACCTGAGGGTAGCAAGATCACCATTTATGTTGATTGTGGTATGTTCTCTCTCTTAGATTTTTCAGAGATTCCCGTCTGCTTACCAGCTCATTACAGTTTCTCCTTACTCATGGTTCGGATTCACCAACGCTGTTCGCTTTCGCCCGCTCCTTGAAGCCTATGGAATCGCTGTGGAGATATTTCCGTTCTTCCTCGGGGGTGCTCGTGACAGCGTTGGCAATCCTTGGACTCCAACTTTGAAAGCTAAGGAAGCATTTGGAAACCAAGACACAAACCTGACTGGGGAAATGCTCGGCCTTAAAGTGGTGACTCCTGAAGTTTTCCCAATCTCATCTCTTTTTGTAAGCTCCCGCCTCTCTTGTTAGTTGACCCTGGACGGAACTGATGATCCAAAAAGCCGGTTAGGGTTGCAACCTGGGTCAAAGATCACTATCCTGCTGAGAAGTTTGACCAGACCTTTCCAGCATTCAGTGTGGCATACTGGAGCAAAGGAATCAACATCTCTACTCCTGAAGGTATCATCCAGGCTCTTCAAGGAGTCTTTCCGCCCGATGAAATCAAGGAGATCATGAAATTGGCGGTCTCTCCGGAGAACAAAAAGAGAGTGGTGGACATCACGATGAGCACTGGCGCTTTTGGTGCCCCTTGGATTGTCGCCGTAAATGCGGATGGTCTAAGAAGGGATTGGTTCGGAAATGATCGCTGGGATCAAATCTTTTATCATCTAGGAGTGCCTTTCACCCCTGTGAGGATTATCCCACCTGAAGAATCGAAGGCGAAATGGTGAAGTTGTGCTCTGCGTTGGTTTGAACTTCACATGCTCGTCGGCGCTGCCAATAGCCTTTATCCGAGCCCGTTGATTCCGTCCGTTTCTGGTGTCGCTACTGATGTATATCTACCAAAAAATTTACATAAATCTCTCGAGCCATAGTTCTGATGGAAACAGTCACCCACAGATTTATAGAACAAAAGAATCCAACAAGATTTTGCTTCTCCGAGTCGGGTTAAACTAGTCCAGAATATGTACAGGTAGAACTGAGAAAATAGGTGGGCCATGTCTCGTTGGCCTTTAACCTTAGCAGTCCATTCCATAGACATACGACTACAAGTGCATTGGGACACATCTATGCTGCACATCGACCCCTTAGGGCGACAGCAACCGCTCTGGGTGAAGTTTTCTCCTGATCAAGAAAGAAAAACGTCGTTTCTTGTTGGATTAATGATGTTATGGCTGATGTTCCCTGTCTTTTGTATATAGCATGCAATCCTAATCATGAGATTAGAGATACGACCCGTAAAAACAGAGGTCATACCTAGGTACCTAAGCCGTATAGGATAAACTCAAATAGGACTTTCCCCTAAGAACAACCTACTGTAGGATAACTTCTTATAGGACAATTAGTTTAGTATTAAACTGAGCACTCTGTTCTCTAAGTTAAAGTATATCTTCTCCAGCTCTTATTGACTATATGTACTTACCTACTTAGGTACCTAGACTTATATGGGTATCTACTCTGTCTTTGCTTGTGCGAATATATGATCTCCTAATTATTGCTCTTCTTCGCCACGTGTCAGACATATCTGTCCGCCAGCAGTCACATCCAGAATGCCTGAGGCTCCCACTAACTTGATTGAAAAGTTGGCCCAAGGCGCCCTCGTTGGGAAATCTACAAGTTTATTCTTGCCCCTATACAATTCACGCCATATCTTCCAGTTTCAACTTCCTGGATGAGTATGCTTTAGGTTTTTGCAAGGGCACTTACGGGATCTTGCGGATTACGAGTACATGAGTTGGCAAAAGAGGGCCCGCATTAAACCAGTACATCGTCTGGTACACACTGTATGTACTGTGTACTGATATTTTGCCCCTGGATCGCTTAATCATCAGCCAACGTATGTAGATAGCGAGACCCGATCCACCTTGATCATCGCTGTTGCAACGCTTGAAATTGCGTTGCCGAGTCCCGCCGCAGCCCTCCACGGGGAGGCATTGGTCAATGCTATCCTAAGTGATCACACTCTGTTGCCCCGTTCGTTTTTACTTTCAAATGCCAGTTCGTTAAGCAGTTATCAATGTACGAAAGATCGCTTTTTCTTTCGGATGTTTGCGGATTAAGAACACAATCACCCCTCACTCCACCTCGAGATCCGCACAATGGCCAACAATTACGACAAGGCAACAGCCAACAGCACCTTCTTCACGAAGTTTCCGCCCGAGGTGCGAGAGATCATTCTCACCGCCGCGTTCGGTGGGAGGACAATGCATGTCCAGCGATGCCACTGTCCCACACCGCCAGCGAAGACCACGAGCAGCAAATTAACTCGGGCACAAGACACTGTGAGGCATTGGTTTGGTGGATTATTCGCAACAAGGAAGTCAAAGGGAGAGAGATTAGAGCTACCACCTACGACTGGACATAGCAGGCGATGGTTAGGATGCATGTGTTATTCCTGGTTCTCTACTGATGAAAGTTACGAAACCCCACCAGCCAGGGATTGCTGTCTGTGGCAACTACGACCACTCGGGTTCAGATCTTGGCAGGATTGCTCGAACTCACTTGATGTAACACCCGAGCTAGCTATCGGGGTCATGGGATGGCTTCTTACATGCCGCCAGGCGTAAGTCGTCCTACCAAAAGCATCCACTTACTAGTACGCCCCTCTACGAGACTAATGGCGGAGTGCCTAGGTATTATGAGGGCCTGAAGGTCCTCTACGCGAGTAACACCTTCCAGATACGCAACAGCTACACACGTGTGTGGGGTGGTTTCATACCACAGATCCCAGAAATTGGCCTCTCTTACATGACCTCCATCGAGATTGTTTTCGCTACCTTGCCAAGAGACATTTATGACGATCAAGATAGGATAGTCTTACTCGAAGAGGAGCTCTCTCATATTCCCAGACTGATGCCGAGGCTTCAGAAGCTATATGTCGGCTTTCTACCTGGGGTATTCGATCAAGATGAGCTTGCCTTTCAATTCAGATGTGCAAAGTACTTTGGTGGTCTCGTGAAGAGCACAGTTCGCGAGCTGCGGCGGATGGACAGGCCCTGCGAACTGGAGTTGGGGATTCCCACCTCGTTTTACATGCGACGCTGCCGCGAGGCGTACGAAAAGCATTCCAGCATACGCTGTGCCACTCCGATGCGTGAACCTGGTGTAAAAGGGAAGACTACATATATTAAGTATCCGAGAAACCGTCTCTTTTGGCCGATAGAGGATCAGCGACTCGATAGGGGCTCTGAAAATAGGATGAGAGGAGATGTTGATGTTGGATATTGGCTTTCTGAGTCCGAGATAGACAATCTGGGTCCCGGGCTTCCCTGGTAATCTAGCAGATACATTTGGCTTAGAATGCAATTTGTCGACTCTATCGTCTTGGTCATTGTTGTCTGCAGAATATAGGCCCCGAAAGGCCTGTCTTCGTGTCCAATATATCTACCATTCATACATGGTATGGTTTGTATACGGTCTGTTCTACAATACATCACAACAACTGGATCACACCCGAACTATGAGTTGCATCACAAGAATCGTTCCCGCCACATTCACTGAGAGACGGAAATTAAATTAATAGAGCGACCCGTGCGTCAGTGGAGGTGGTGAGTGCACCGAAAAACAGATGCTTCGAGACTCCGATGCTGCCGGTATGTCATCAGCCTCCCCTACGGGTACGTCCATTGGAAGGCTTCAATATTGTCCCCGAAATATAAGGTGCGAACGAGAGATATTTCCAAGACTTCTTTTCTTTTTAGAAGACTAGGCCGATTGATTCCAGCCTTGCTCATTGGTCTCTTTGCGATAGACAGCTCATCATCCTGCATCCGTCCCTGCCTCACTATGAAAATAATCGCTGGACTGTCAAACGCGGGTCACTTCAACGATGACTCTGGAGGCATCGTGCCCAAACGCCGTCGTTGTTACATCGCGAGAAGTACCCAAGGACAAGCACATATGAGGTATACTAGGTGAATAAGGACAAAAGCTGCTAGCAATGAGGCAGCAAGCCGGTCCATGTCACAATATTTGCTAAATTTAGATTACGCGAGGCCATCAGAAGGACCGAAATGCGAGCCACGTCTTTCCAGTGTTCTTCAGAAAGTTGTAGCTGGGGCTGACGAGAACCGCGTGGCAAAGTCGACAGCTGATCCGACCCCGACAATGGCCGTCCGTAGTATGGGCCCGCCTCGTAGCGGTCTGGCCCTGGAAAGGAGCCACAGGATGCATTTTCACTGCGGAAAATGGCCTTGATGATGCTATCACATTGCTTAAAACAAGATATCATAGATTCGCACCCGCCAAAAAGACAGAGGGTATACCCTACTAGGCTAACTGCCTACCTAGGCAGGTGAGTAGGTACACTTAATAAGCACCAGAGAATATACAGGATACCTCAGAGATTAAAGTTCTCGCATTCACACTGGCTCAATTAAATCATAGATGGGAAGTTGTCCTATAGGATCCTGTTCTACGGGAGGTCGTCCCACGAGGAGATGTCCTTGGGCTCGGGTGTACCCTCCATTTTTGCACGTGTGCATCTCTGATCTTTAATAAGACAATAGAGTGATGGAGGTACATGGATAACTAAGATTTAACAGCATAGTAGGAGGCAGAATGGCCTGAATCCGCTGTACAGCGGTCAACACGATCTAGCCCTTGGTAGTGGTGGCTTCGCAGGTAGCCTGAAAACTATTCTGATCAGCGGAGGCGATCTGCCCATTATTCTGCAAAATCGGTGCGGCTCGGAAACCGAAAGCGAGATTCGGCCCTTTGCATGCTCCAACGACTCATGATCAGGTAGTCTGCGGGGATATTAATGGGGATCTCGGTAAAGATCTGCCGGCCCCTCCCCCATGTCTCCGTAACCACGGTAGAATACGCGTATACACGAAAGATACCATAGTATAGTTCAATACGCGTATAGAACTAGGGGCTAGTCCGACTACTCGCCATCCCCCTGCTTCCCCGCCCTCTACCCCAGAGTCATGGATGGTGCGAGGAGCCCTAAGCCCATATGAATCAGCTGCTAATCTCCGCTGTGGTTCTAGCCGGCACAACTTCGGCTCTTGGCAGACGTATATAGGGGGCATAGCCCATAGTTCTGCTGCCAGATCACCCGACGCCACAGTCATGGACTCGGTCAGGAGGACGGCATCGGACGATGAATCAAGCGAGAACCGAGATTTTGTTAGCCTTGCCTTCACCGTCCTCGATGGCCAATTTGTGGGTGGTCCGGTGTAAACTGGTACTACCAGCCAATGTCTCGTTCCTTCGCCATCGCGGAGCAAATGCTTAATTCATCTAGGGCGACCAACCATTACTTCGCCACTGTCTCTCTTTGTGGCTGACATTGGGCTTTGTTTATAAGATGATTTGATCGATCCGTCTCTCACTCGGTTTAAGCCTCGCCCCAAGCAAGACCGGCACCTTTGACAGTCTGGCGTGAAGTCAAGAACCTACGCGATGCAGTATACATCGATTTTCTTCACCCCCCTGCTCATCCTGGCACGCCCGTCTGTGGCATTTTCGCAGAGCTCAGTCGAGGTCTTCCAATTAAGTGTCGATGGACGCTTTGACAATCCTTTGGGCCTCGACAATCCCCGCCCTACCCTGGCGTGGAAGCTGCGACAAACCGAAGATTGCGCTGAATCCCTCTGCCCTGGCGACCGGCAGACTGCCTATAATGTTCAAGCAGCCGCCACCGCTGCTTCCCTAGAGGCCGGCCAGCTTTTATGGGACAGTGGAAAAGTCGAAGGCGAAGAGCAACACTTGCGCTTTGGACATGACCTTGGATCGCGAGATACTATTGCTTGGCGAGTTCAGGTCTGGGACGCTCTAGGAGAACCTTCGGGCTGGTCGGTGCCGTCGACGTGGACCATGGGCCTGCTGTCCCAATCCGACTGGGGCGAGGCTCGTTGGATTGACTACCCCGACCGTGTAGACGACCAACCTCTGCCGCTGTTCGCTCGTCAGTTCGACATCGCCAGTGGCAAAGAAGTTACCGATGCTCAGCTGTACCTATCAGGTGTTGGCTTACATCACGTCACAGTGAACGGAGAAGACATCACGGAAGAAGTCCTTGCCCCAGGATACTCCAACTACCAGCTGTCAAGCGAATATCGCACGTACGACGTGAAGGACTTCCTGCGTTCAGGATCTAATGCCATCGGTGTGCGTGTTGGCAACGGCCCAGCCTATGTCCGTCGAAGCATCACGAACCCTACCGTCGGCCGGAACGCCCCTTACTCGTGGTGGCAGAGCCAGCTGAAGGGCAATGGAACCCTGGTGGCCGACTTACAACCCGGCAGCACGGCTGTGAGACTCAATAATGTGACCGGGTATCACCTGGGTGGCACCATTAACATCGACACCGGTGGCGGCGGCGACAATCTGGAATCGAGGACCATCACCGCGATCGACAACACCACCACGACGATATCCATTACACCTGGCCTCACATTCGAACATGCAGCCGGGGCCAAGGTGACCGGATCAGGGAACAACATTGCCGCCAGCGACGCTTCAGCTGGTGCTGCTGTGACGCCACGCCTGATCGGTCGTCTCGAGATCACCTACAGCGACAATACGACAGCTGCCATCGTGACCGACCGGTCTTGGCGCACCACAATTGGGCCCTTGGTCCTGGACAACTGGTACTCGGGCTCAGATTACGACGCCCGCCGCGAACAACCCGGCTGGGACCTCCCCAGCGCCAACCTCAACTCGACCAGCTGGGTCGCCGCCGGCATCGCGCCTCCACCAAACCTAGCGACGAAGCTTGTCGCCCGAGCGGCAGAGCCCGTCACGATCCACGAGCGCTTTAACCCGGTGTCGGTTACCAACCCGGCCCCAGGGACTTGGGTGTTTGACTTTGGCCAGAATTTTGCCGGCTGGGCCCTCCTCACGCTTCCCGAGCTACCCGCAGGCGTCGTGATCAGGGTAGCGCCGGCTGAGTCGCTCAACGCCAATGGGACCGTGGAACAGTCGTCCCTGGGACCTGGGTCCCGCGGCACTGATCTGTTTTACACTTACACAACAGCCGGCCGTGCTGGGGGCGAGTCCTGGCATCCCGAGTTCAACTACTTCGGCATGCAGTGGGTCCAGGTCACCGGGCTGCCCGATGGCTTCGAGCCAGGCCCAGAGCTGATCACAGGCCTGCGGTTACAGGCGAATGTGCCGGTCGCAGGCACTTTCAACTCGTCCAACTCTCGGGTCAATCGCATCCATAAAATGGCGCGGTACTCCTTCGCAAGTAACATAATGTCGGTCCTCACCGACTGCCCCGGCCGCGAGAAGCTCTCGTACCCAGCCGACTATACCATGCCGATGGGCGCGCTCTTCCGGAATTTCCAGTTCAATGCCTTCCTTCGCACCAACATGCGGCACCTGATAGAAGGCCAGTCTATCGCAAACACCTCCATGGCCGGCAACGTCGCGCTCAAGACGCCGGTGTACGACTGGGGATACGAGGGCCGGTTTGGCGACGAGATCAACTGGGGCAACGCCATCGTGCTCGTCCCTGCCCTGCTGAACGACCTCTACGGTGACACGGCGTTGATGGAGGCGCACTACGACCAGCTTGACGACTTCGTCAGGTACATCCAGCGCGAGAAGGTGCAAGACGGCTACATCGTCGACGCCGCCTTGGCCGACTGGGTGGCCGCCGACAACTCGACCTCGGGCCGCATCACGGGAACGTGGGGGTACTACCTCACCATCAAGGCCATGGCCCGTATGGCGAACCTCACCGGTCGTGCGGACGAAGCGGAGAGCTATGCAACACTAGCCGGTGAGATCCGGGACGCCTTTAACGACGCCTTCTGGGATGACACCCGTGGACTGTATACCAATAACGGCACCAACTCCACCAGCAGCGCCACGCAGGCAACGCAAGCTCTCGCCCTAGATGCAGGCCTCGTCCCAGACGACCGCAGAGACCAAGTCCTCGACGCCCTAGTCGAGCTGACAAACTCATACCCATCGACCGATGGCTCCGGCCCACACTTCAGCGCCGGCCATCTCGGCCTCGGCCCCGTAGTCCGGGCGCTGACGACAGGCGGGCGTGACGACGTGCTGTGGGACGCCTTGCAGCAGGACGACTACCCCAGCTATGGATACTTCATGGCGCCCACGACTGCGAACCCGAGTGGTATGACGACGGTGGGCGAGAACTGGGACCGCAGCGCGTCTAGGAACCACATGATCCTCGCGCAGATTGACGAGTGGTTCCACGCTTCCGTTGCGGGGATCCGACCCACCGGCCTGGCGACGCTCAGCGAGGCGTGGGAAGGCGGATTGGTCTTCCAGCCCACGCCTGTTGGGGATATTGACAGCGCTTCCGGGACGTACGAGACGCGTTGGGGTGAGGCCCGGAGTGAGTGGTCGAGAACAGATGGTGGTGAGTTTGGTTTGACGGTCACGGTTCCTTGTAACATCAGGGCTGAGGTCCATGTGCCGACGGATGGTGGTGATGTGCAGGCGTCTGGACGTGCTGAGTTTGTCAGGACTGAGGACGGCTGGGCTGTCTATACTGTGCCTTCTGGCCCGCACACCTTCAACTCCACCATCGCTGCCTAGCCGTGTGTGAGTCTTCTAGGGTTGTCTGTGCCTTAATATTAATTATTGGTCCCTGCCTATATCAGAACTCAGTTCTTCCATAGAAGAGTGTCTCATAGGGGGGTATTCTATAGGAGGTTGTCCAATAGCAGGTTGTCCGTGGGAGGTTATCCTAGAGGTGAGGGGAGAGACGTCGTGGCCGCGTATTAGACACCCGAGCAAAGCTCGTCTGTGAGTACTAGTAATTGCGGTAAGTCAAAAGTCGCGTGATGTTTCTTCATGAATTGCCAACCACTTGTGTCAGAGGGAAGAATGATCAAGTGTTCGGCCGCACACATTCATGCCTCAGAAGCCGAATGGCTTCGTTTCAGGGATTTTGCAGGGCGCTGAAAGCGGTCACCAAACAACCAGGGTTTGGAGGACAGAGGCTTCAGTGACAGGTGCCACCCGGAAGACGGGGTCGGCCGACGGCCTGGGGGCTTGAGCACAGGGGGCACCAGAGCTGAAGCATGAAAGGGGTTGACTGCCGGGCCCCCATGCTCAACGCTGGGTCACCCTGGACTGTCATCCTCGACATAGGTCATGTTTTCACGAACCGAAGGGACTTGGTCCAAGACTATATGATCTGTAGAACCAGGAAATGGATGGTTTTTATTAAGCTATTTTGGTATCAACATCCCATCGTTGGCTCCGCATCATCGTATGCCACCTTGGATTCTAGAAAATGAAGAAATATGCTCCTCAAGAGCCCTGCTCGCTTCAGCAATATGACCGGGAACTCCGCTGTCACCATAACGTTTTGAAACTGAAATAGCCTAGCACTTGGCGACAACATCCTGTCCAGCCGCTGTCGCATCTGCCAGAGCCGTTTTGGCATCACCAACGGCTGCGTCAGACCTGATTCGAGGAAAGTCAGTCACAGGGTCTTAACAATTTTCTTTCCACCCGACGCAGAATGATGGTCACTTACTCGTCAGCACCAGCCAGTGCACTATCCATCGCCGCCAACCCAGCCTCGACCTCGTCACGGCTGTCTGCTGGTGGCGCTCCACCGCTCAGAAGCGACGAGGCAATTTGTGAAATTCCGCCATTGGCCTGGTCCAGACCTGCTTGTGCTGCTGCCTGCACGTCCGTATCTTGGATTTGATTGATGGCGTCGCCAGTGTCGCCCAGTGCACCGAGGATTTGGAACCGGGCGATGTTGCAGCCGATGCCGCCCAGTTGACGCTCAACTACGGCGGCCGATGCGGTGACGGCGAAAACAGTCGCAATGATGACACGGAAGGCGTACATTTTGAAAGTGTGCTGTAGAATGGTTTTTGATGATTTCGTGTCGAAATGGACAGAGAACTCTATTCTCGTGTTGGGATTTAAAGTTGTTGAATATTAAGACGAAACAGGACTCCAGGTCTGAAGAATAGATGGCAGGTGTAAATGCTGAAGCTTGATGGGCTGGACGAACCAGAATTAACCAGACGACACACGGGAGACAGCTGCCATCTTTATGTCAAAACCAGACCAACTCCGGATGGCACTGGATGACAGTTTCCAACGGCTCGCAGGGTAGCATCTCAGTGGCTAAGCAGGTATCATGAGCCCCAGGTATGAAACGCAACAGAACACCCCGGCAACTTTCGAGGCCTAGCGCCGATCACGAACCCTCAACAACATGCCGCCGGTTTTGCTCCACGCAGATCATACGCGCGCCAAAGCCACCACTTGCACCAAATTGCCTCTCCCCGTTTCCATTCTTTCCAAGAGGGAAGGAGTGCGATTGGGCCATCACCCTCTCTCTGGAGATCCGGAGCTTTTCGGATCCTCGCCTGATCTGCACGCTGGGCGCGCTGTCTCGCGGTGTTTACCCCAAAGCAAGCTTCATCGCCCCGCGGGTGCCCGTCGATGATGACTCGTTTCCCCGGTACCGACCGTTGCCTTTGCCTTGGCTGGTCGCAGCCCGGGGGTTTCTGCACGTCAACTGTGAGAAGGGGACGCCCGATTCGCGCCCCAAGGAGCATGGAAAAGAAACGTGAGCGACGGCATGGTTCCCAATGTGGAAAACCACGCGAACCGCTCTTAGGTAGGGCCTTAAGATCCGCACATGCCCACAAATGATTCTCGACAGCAGTTTGAGTCAATACAGAGGGGCTTGATACTCACGACAAGCTCCCATGACAAGTGGGACAGCTTCCGAAGAGAAGAAAGTGGCTGTGCTGTTTCTTAGTCACCATTCTCGAATCAGTAGCTTCAATGTTAGTCAACGGTTCGCAAAAGCAGAAGTTTGCTGATACCCTCACTACAGGTCTGAAAGTGCTCTCTATGAACTGTACGAGGAATGGTAAACTTTAGGATAACAGGCGGTCCCGGAAAAATACCAATTGCCGATATGATATTGTGGAATTATCTCACTCGGTATGCTGTAATCGCGAGCGCTCGATATGAGCTGGACTTTCAGTATTGTCAGTGACAGGGGGGAATGATGACTTGCTCTAAGTAGACAGTGGTTTCTACAGTCCTGGAGACTATCCTGCTTGACAGGAACCCAAAATAGGGAATCTAATTCTATCTATAGTAGTGATCAGTCCTCTGCTGCACGTCCGAGACTGAAGCTCTCCCTGCGTGTCATAATTCTTGACATCTAGCCTTGACTACCACGAAGCGACAGAGTTCGATGGCCGTCCGCGAAAGCAGTCCTCCAACGAGTTGAGCCCTGGAGGCCGCCTGATAAGCGGCGCCATCCTGAATCTTCAAGTGAGACGCATTGTCCTCTCTGCGACCACCTTCTTCAGTCTCTGCACGTTGGCAAAGCTTTGCTCAACCCTGGCTAGACCTTCTTCTCGGTTGGCTAGTAGTTCTTCCGCGTCAGGCTCGCGGTCGCAGTCTGTATAGTCAGTCTTACCAGCATAGTACTCCATAGCGGCTGCGATGATTGATGGGGAGAACTTTTGTCGAATATACTCGTCGCCGGATAGTTCGAGGCCCTCATTCACCATCGAAAACATCTCGAGGTGATGAGGCAGCCACGGAGAACCTCCACAGAAAGGGAGCGCCGCAAATAATCTCACTGAGTCGACTTCTCCGATGGCCCCTTCAGCCTCGCGACGAAGCCTGTCTCTCAGCTCTCTAGTCATCATGGCGGTTTCTTCGTCGTAAAGGAGCACAGCAAGTAACTGTGCGCTGTACAGGTGTCCATCCAGCATGGGTGCAGTGAACCTGGAGCCATCGAAATGGTGGACCCGGTTCCTCAGCAGGACGAGATCATCGAGGACGGCCGTGACTTGGCCCGAAGTTGTGTCACGGAAGTCGAAGAAACCCACCGTGTCTTCGTACAGGTCATTCACTCTGCTTCGGCCGAGATCCATGTCGGACAAGCAGTGGAGCCCTAGCATCTTACATTTCTCGTGACGGTTGATACGCAGCCACTTGAAGAGAGACCGCTTAGCCAACTCTTCGCCTGTGGATCCTATGTCGAACGATTCGTCGTGGTCAAAGAGGACGTTGTTCTCCGGCTTACGTACCCAGGCATTTTCTGCCAGCCTCGTCCGCACCGCTATGTTTTGCCGTTCAGTTCGGCCCTCAAATTCGTCCTGTGTCATGATTTGCGCTGGCTCTGGAGGCTGAGGGCTCGCCGCACTGGCTGCTGGCCAAGCTGCATCTGCAGAAGACCCCCAAGCCCCATCGGTAGAAACTTCCCAGGAGTTCTTGAGTGATGGGTGACGAACGCCGCAGCGTTCTTCACGTTGTTGCTCGTTCCAACCAAACCTGCTAAGTGTGGACTCGGTCGAAATGAGGTACCCAAATCTCCGCTCGATAAGCTTGCCATTCCGATATAAGGGCGATTGTGAGTTGTGTGGCTTATGGTCATTGATGATACGCTCTGGGCCGTTGAGTGCGTTGTTGGTGGACAACTGTGTGGTGCCGGTCTTGCGTGTCGGGTCTGCGTCTGAGGTAGGGGATAGGTTTCGTAGACGAGATGATCTTGTCGGTCTAGCAAAAGATGGCAAGTTCGCGAGCAAAGAGCTGCGGCCCCTGTCGTGTCTATATAGGTATTAGTTTGCGTACTTAGTCAACAGCTCAGATAGATTGGAAGCTGTCTTGGCCGAAGCTTACATAGCTCGTGAGCTGCCTCGCGGATCAATAAGGAGTGAATAGGGACGTGCCGGTGCTCCGCTGCAGTGGTTGGTAGCTCGGCTCAACTGTCGCCTCAACTCGTGCAGCTCTTCATCCTGCTTCTCGAGGCGCCATTTGAGGACTGCTACCTCCTGTTCCGGAGTCTGTACATGTTTGATGGTCATGGTAATCAGACCTAAAGAACAAGTGTATATAAGTACAGTGTTGTTGATCGGTAGACGTCTCGTCAACCAGCAGAGAAAGGGAATAGGGAGGGCGATCCTTAAAGCCAAAGCAAAATGATGTCCATTCCTTGGAGTTGAACTTCTAAGGGGTAGTACGACGAAGGCTTCTGGCCAAGCATCCCGAGGCGCTGCTATATAAATCAGGTTCTGAGGAAGTGAAATCTCACTACCTTTTGCAGATGTCCACTGCCACTTCACCGGAGCACAGGCTCTCATTGTGAAGGTAAATGAAAGCAACCCGACCACTGTTTTCGATGGCGGGGGTAACAAACCGGAAAGTTAACGGTGAAGACTCAGCTAGGGTGATCACACAGCAAGGTCAAATTCGCGGACGCTCAGCATCCCTACTGCTGATAAGAGACTGCACATGCGTAGAGCTGGAATCGCGAGTGACGTGTCCGCGCAGACTTTGAGACACGTGCCTCCTGAGGCCACCCATGCGAGATACTGCATACTATTCCTCGTCCTTGGACCGAAGTGTATTACAGGTTAGGATTTGTACATCTGCGTGCAAGTAGAACCGGTGCACCTGAACGGCCTGGAGTTAGTGGCCTGGTAGGCCCCCAACCCCGTGGGGAACTAAGTCTCATACTTAGAAATTGTGTTATCTCATACATAGAACTCCGCGAAAACAGAGAACTGGACGAACACTTCCCAAAGACTTGTGTGGAAAATTTGGTTATGTGGCTCTACATAACAAGTTGTCTGCTCGCTGTAGGTCCGGCCCAGCATGGGAACCTGGAGAAAACGAATAGCCCAGAAGTCTATAGACTGGATTGCTGCCTACGGTTCTCCTCGCGTCAATATAAATCCATCTACTAGTGAGTTTGCAGCATTCCCGTTGAGCATGTCTGACAGATGAGCGAATGGAAGTCAGTATTAGAAACATATATGATCGGAGCAGCGTAACTGGCGACTATCTCCGGCCTGTAGATTTTGGGTGATTGATATGGTTCGGACGCCGACAAGACCCTGACGATCCCATACTACCTAGGTATCTAATGGCTCCACTCCTCAGATGCAAAATGGCTTCGCCACGACGCACAGATGTGAGAAGTGGTGCCCAGGAGTTGGCACGCCGTCATTCCAAACGTCCAGATATCAATGCGTCTGGCTTACCTCAGGTAAGCGGAATTGTTCATTGAGGAGGAATACTCGCTAGCGCCGTGGACCGCTGGAAGCGCTATTTATCTGGTTCCGTTTCTATTCCGTATACAGCCTGAGCCATACGCAGCGCCTTCATACAGTCGTAAACGCTCAAGACCCAGCGTTTAAAAAAAAACATACAATGTCGATAGCGGTATTTGAATACGATAAGTAGAAGCGCTATTTATATTTGTGCAAAGTGGTGGACTGCATGAAGAGACCCCAAGGCGAAATGCAGCAAATATAGTGAAAACAGTAACCAAGCTAGAGAAGCGTGACCAAGAATCGTGACCAAGAACAGATTTGTCCTGCGGCAATCACGTGCAAAATGTGGGACCAACACGCAAATAAGACGCGACGACAGGAGTAGTCAAACAGTGGAAGCATTCTATTATAGCATCAGACGATGAATCCTGTTCATCACGCAATAGCATTGCCGAGGCCAGAGTTGCAAGATAGAGTCTGAACTTAACTAGCTAGGGAGCCCAAAGCAATACATTAGGTTGTTTGCAGAGAGATTCATAACAGAAATGGACGTTCAAGTGTGTTTGTGCCATCTTTGATTATTCCATTCCAACTCAGAATCAATCCCACGGTCCATGCGGATTGCCTTTACGTCTTCAGCGTGAAGGCCTCACCCTGACCTCGACTTGTGTATTTTGAGAAGCTACAGGGCACAAGTGACAGCACGCATGATCCTCTAACATATTTGGCTCTTATTATGATGTAAATACCCCATCCTTGTTTTTCGAACAGGAAGAACTCAATGCTTCTGACACTTGAGCAGGTAGTGCGGCTAGTGTCATCGGCAGAACTTCGAGATCTCCCAGTATCTCAGAATGGGGAATGAAACGAGGGTGAAAGCCATGCCAACCCAAACCCCTACATCAGCCAAGTTTGCCAGTTTGGCCAGCGGTCCCACGTACCAAGTCTGGTACATGCCTAGGACCGCGCCTAGCCATCCCAGAAGGAAAGCAGCGGCTGAAGCGATACCAAGGGGCATACAGCCCCTTTCCAGACTGGCCCAGTCGTATCGAAAATGACGCCTGAAAATGTAGCGTTCCATAAGGACAATCAGAACCATGAACTCGACCCAGTAGCCCATCAACGCTAGGAAATTGGACAAGATTGTGTAAAGACTGTTTCTCCCGGCCAGACCCAAGACCAGTTGTATTAGTATGAACACGCAGCCCCAGATCCACCGAGGTATCGCTTGGAAGGCTCGGCTCAGAACTTGAGCACACATCGTAGCCGCTGGAAAACATTCCAGTCAGCATTGTCGACGAGTAAAACGTGGGTTTCTGCAGCCCACTTACAATATGTGCCAGGAACGCTGTTGCTGATGAGGCCCAGTGCAATAATCACAGCGCAGAACTTGCCAAAACCACGCAGCGGCTGGAAAGCTACTTCTATCAAAGCTCCAGTGGATGTATCAAAAGCTGTGGCCCACAGCGTATTACTCATAATGCCACTTCCTAGGCCGATCCTGTTTATAAGTTAGCAACATGTGTCTCATGAGAGCACGGACTGGTCAGTTCAGAGTCCTTGGTGGATGTTATGCCGTACCCTATCATGTACACCAGGCTAAATGACAGCCATAAGCCAACCATGGTCAGTGAGGCGACCTTGAGCGGCGAAGTGGTCTCGGGGTAGTAGACGAAAAAGTCTGACGCGGCTGCAGACCATGAATTCGGCACGTAGAGGCACATTGACAAGAAGGAAAGCCGGTTCGCTGCCACAGTAGCCGAGTTACCGATCGAGACAGTCGAGACGTCGAAATTTGGCCCGGCGCAGCCAATAAGCACAAACAGCACAAGGAGTTGAGGAATCCAGGCAAACCTCTCATACTGCTGAAATGGCTTCATGCCAAAAACCACGATGGCCCAGCAGACCAGGTTCACGATGACAATGCCGACTGCAATGGATACTGTACCGCCGCTCACAGCTGAAAGAATTTGGCCGCCAAGAATTCCGTCTGTTCAATCTGTCAGTGAACGCAGTATCCATCACGTGCGCTGGGCCAATATCACACTCGGGAAGGCCCTGATGCCTGAGGTACATGTACAGATACTTACCAATACAGCAGTAGCCTATCATGAGAACAATGTTCAACACAGTCGGGAGCTTGGCGGGCCACCATCCGAAGAAATACCTCAGAACAACCACTGAAGCAAGATTTTGTTAGTATCTCACATCAGAGAGATATTTATCTTGCGTTCATACTCGTTCGATGACCTGTCTTCGGCCCCCAAATAGCCATGAACGCTGTGGACAGACTGCCTAGGAATGCGCCGAAGACAGCGCACATGGCGCTGTCTAGGAATCCAAGCTGGAACAACAACGGGCCATACAGGCCGACTATGAGGTTGTTGCACGAGATGTTCGCGCTGAACCAAAGCAGGGCGATCTGCACGTCGCCCGCGGTTGAAGGGGGTTGGCGCTCATCAGGCGGGACGCGAGCGATACCACGGGCCTCGAACGCGGACAGCGATTCAAGACGCTGGTTGAGAATTTTGAGCTTTGAGATGACCGTGCTTGGGAACGCCTTTGCTGCGGGTTGTTCGGGGTCTAGCGGTGGCTCTGTGCATTTGCTGGGAACTTCGGCCAGCGCGATATCTGCCGGGCTGGCTGCGACATGGACATTTTCATTTTGCTTTTCCATCTCTGATGCCGACAATTAGAAATGCCACTATGCAGAGAGAAGGAGAGCTTTTGGACAAAACCCCATTTTGTGGGTTTACATTGAAGTAAGGGGATCCGGGTCGCGAATGTTCATGCAAGTAAGCCAATGGGCGTCACCCTGTTTGGGGCTAAAGTCGTGCTTACTGAGTGATCTACAACGCTGCGGGAGACACAGAGCAAATTGGATACGACCCCGCGTCTAGTAGCATTGACGGAGGACCCTATAAATGCAACCAAAGATAAGTGAGAGATAGGGGAGTGATGCACTCGGCAGATCTCCCTAACTCGCTCAAACTAGGGCATGCGATTCACCACTCATTGCCTACAATGTTAAGTACAAAGGTCACAGCAGAAGACTTCTGCAATTCACACTACGACTTTCTTATAGTCGGTGGCGGAACTGCTGGGTTGGCAGTTGCGGCTCGACTCTCCGAGACGTTGTCTCTGAGAATCGGGGTGCTGGAGGCTGGGCCGGAGGTTGTGGGTGACGAACATGTGGACGTGCCGGGTTGGTTTGGGACCACTCTGGGAACCGACCTAGATTGGCAGTTCGAGACCACACCCCAAATTGGCCTTGGAGGACGTTCTATCATATGGAACAGAGGGAAAGGGCTCGGAGGCACAAGTCTTCTGAACTTCATGACTTGGAACCGTGCGAGCAGGCAAGACTACGATGCCTGGGAGAGCCTGGGTTGCAAAGGATGGGGATGGGACAGTCTTTTGTAAGTAATTCCTTGCTGGTTCTCAATAAGGGACGTACCAGAGTATCTGGAGGGCTTACTGAATCTTTCCATCATATCAGGCCGTTCTTCAAGAAGTCGGAGACTTTTCATGCTCCTAGTGAGGACACCAAAATAGCTAACAAGACCTATTATGACCGTGGCGGGCTTGGTACGCAAGGTCCTATCGACATCTCCTATGCGACAGAATACTCAGCTTCACACCAGTACTGGCATGACACACTTCAGCAACTCGGTGTGGAAACCAATAATTCGCACATGATGGGGTCAAATGTGGGCGCCTGGACAAACTTGGGCTCAGTCGATCCCAGGGCCTGCACTCGGGCATCCTCGGCGACGGCTTACTATCAGCCCCACACAAAAAGAGCGAACCTCATCATCCTCAGCGAAGCTTTCGTGAACAAAATCATTCTTAAGCAAAATGATGGATCTTGGGTAGCCAGGGGTGTCGAATTCATTCACAGAGGACAGGTACGGTCTGTATTCGCATCCAAAGAAGTGATCGTCTGCGCAGGTACTGTACAATCGCCTCAAATACTTGAGCTCAGTGGTATCGGCAACCAAGAAATCCTCAGCAAGGCTGGAGTCGAGACGCTTGTACCAAGCCCATTTGTCGGGGAGAATCTTCAAGACCACATCATGGCTGCCTCAATTTACGAAGTCGACTCCAGCTTGTCGAGCCCCGATGACCTGAAGACAGATACTGATGTCGCCGCTGCCGCTCGTGAGGAGTTCAAATCGAAAGGCACCGGGCCGCTGACAATCCTCTCGAACTCTATCTGCTACCTCAGTCTATCACAAATCATGCGCGAAGATGCTTTTACAAAGTTGGCGGACAAGGCCAAGAGCATTCAAGACGACTTTCCCGAGCGCAGCCAAATCCGGGGAACAAGGTTTGATACGTCTTCGCCAAGGCTGGGACAAATCGAGTATATTTTCGATCTTGGAAACTGGAATCCGTACTTTCGCCCAGACCATGCGTCCACGGGGAAGAAGTACGGCACGATGCTGCAAATCCTGCAGTACCCCTTCTCAAGGGGCAGCTTACACATCCGAACTGCAAACCCGAACGAAAAGCCAACCATCGATCCAAGATACTATCAGGGTATCGGTGGGAGCGTAGACCTAGACATCATGGTAGAATGCGCTAAGTTTGCCGAGAAGGTCACCAAGACCTCTCCACTTCAAGGCATAGTCCACGGCCGCGTTGTACCACCACAGTCCGCAAAAACTGATGTCGAACTGAGGGACTGGCTCATCAAAGAGACCATCACTGACTGGTTCGTATTCCCCGAGTTGGCCCATAAGCATCAAACTGACAAATGGAATGACAGGCATCCCATTGGTACTTGCGGCATGGGCGGAGATCGTGGTATCGCAGGAGGTGTAGTTGATGAAAGACTGCGGGTGTATGGTGTCAAGGCGCTTCGAGTCGTGGATGCCAGCGTCATGCCCTTACAGATCAGCGCTCATCTCCAAGCTACAGTGTATGCGATCGCCGAAAAGGGTGCGCACATGATCTTGGAAGATTGGCAAGACTGATGTCTCAGTCTTCGCACTTGTCGGATACTCGGACGATTTTATGGAGCCATATCACAATGCCGTGTTGATCGTATAGCCTTGCATAATACGGCTTCTGGAGGACGTAGTTGTTCTCAACCGTCTATATGGAGCCACCGGCCCAAAAGCATTAGTATGATACTATGCATCTGGCCTCTTACCGACATCTCGAAAGTAACAGCGATATCATGAGCCCCGAGCCACCATGATGGAGAAAAAAGACGGAGACAGGGCTATGCAATGCACGTGGTCTGGATCACGACTATCGAAACGCATATTAAAATTTCTTCCTAAGGAGATCAGCTGAACTCCCGCGGTCCCCGAATGGTTCCAAGGTTCTTGCCGTCTCCGCATGCCTTCTCAGTGTGTCACTATCGAGCTCTAGGCCCCATTTTGTCCAGGATATGTCGTCGACTACGGCACCGAGCTGCCGGAAGCCGCTAGGCTTGGAGTCAATCTATTGGCGTAGATGCAGCTTCGTAGTATCGCGCTCCAGACAAGCCGCTAGAGGAAAGAATTTGTGACGTTCCGAGAGGTATTTTTGGGCTGCTGCAAATTAAGCCTGCATTTAAGCTTAATAGTGTAGATCAATTCAGCCGCGAACGACCTGGGGTCGGCGAGGGCTAGATCAGGGCGCCAAGGGCCCAGCTGCAGCTACGATAGCCTCATTGCAACAGCAATATACTACTCTTGGGCCGGACGGGGGGTCGAAATTCGATGCAACTGGACGGTTTGCTCACGAGGAGGGGAAGTGAAGCGATAGTAACGCCACGATCAATTTGCTTGTCGAGGGCGGCCTTCCGTGAATCACAATGCAGCAAAGTTAGTGCCTGGACGCTTATTCCGTTGGCGGCAACTTGCTCAAGTATGCAAGATCAACCTGAGCGTCGTATTGTGATTCACAGCCATGTGTGTTATGCAGGAAGAGATCATCTGTATAAATTGGCTGCTTCCCCACCACCAATCGTGACAGTTCAATGTGCCCTACAGTTGAGTCTTGAGCGCCATCCTCTGCTGTCAAAGAAACCCACGCTACTACAACCTTGCTAAGTTGATCAAAATGCAACTGAAACCTCTCACATTGCTTTGCTCCCTTGCCATGTAAGTGGCTTCCTCTTTATTCAGCAGCGTTCATTTCCTGTGAGCCGAATACTGACATGAAACCAGTGGCGCTTCTGCTCTCAATGTCAAGAGAGAAGCTGTGCCGGGTGACGCACCCACCTCAGGCACAACTTGCTCTGATATCACCAAGACAGTGACTTCAATTGCAACGATCTCGTGAGCCAAGATTCCTTTTGATTTGAATGGATGTTCTCGGCTGACTTTCGACTCAGATACGGCACGACCAAGACGACCACGATTACAGTGATCAAGACAGAGACAGACGAGGTTACAAAGACTATCACTGGTCCTGGTGCAACAGTCACAAAGACCGAGAGCTACACTGTGACTTCAGTCAAGCCCGGCCCTACACAAACCGTCACGGCTACTGTGACTGGAAAGGGCCCTGAAACGACGATCACCAAGACAGAGAGCTACACCGTCACCACGACCAAGCCCGGGCAGACTTGTCCCACCACGAAGCCGAACTGCCCTACTTTGACCAGCACTGCGACTTACTGCAAGAGCTGTCTAGTCCCAGACTGTACTACCACTTCATATCTCACGAAGTCGGCTGGTTGCGATGTCCTTGCCACTGCAACCGTGAGCTTCCCCTGTGAAAACCCGGACTCGTGCAACAAGATTGGCTGCAAGACTGTCTACTCGATTCAGACCGAAGCCGCCTAGAATATTGAATATGTCTCAGTTTATCTGAAGTAGAAGATTTGTGCATTGAACGCACGGCGGGCATCTGTGGGAGGAGCATCACGATAGTGAGTAGATATGGATCAAGCCATCTGGCAGAATATTACGAAGCTCCATACAGCCTTATCTCGATAATTGATTTTCGTGACTGGGTCGGCTTCTGAAAGTGTCTGACCCGAGCCCCGCTCCGGGCTTCCAGAATCCCTCTCGATAATCACCCTTCAACCCGTAACCGAGAGTCTCAGATCCTGGGAAAACCTTCCAAAGGGGGTCTTTCTTGATGGGAATCATGAGCGGCGTTACGCCACCTGCATGTGCAAAGCTGCACCCCAGTTGCAGCCAAAACAACTAGAATCGTAAAACAAGCCATAAAGAGGATGATGTACAGATTGGGTGCCATGAAGATGGCCAGGTTGTCACTTGCCGTGCCGTAATCGCAATTTTCAGACGACCAGAACGCCCTGCACATGGTTCTTGACCGCTTGTCCGCAATACAGACACTGATAACGAGGAGCCCATAAACAAAAAGTTGAGCGCCCCAGTAGTATGCAGATTGACGTCGGGATGGCTTGGGTGACACGTCAAAGATTATTGTGGCCAAAAATAGGTGAAGAAAGCTCGCCAGTGGAACACCTACAAAGAAGGCGCCTGGCAGAGTGGAGATTATTGTCGAGAGGGAATATGAGATCCCAATGTCCAGGAACAGCTCAGCCAAGAACCATGCCATGAGGGACGACGCGAGCACAGTGTTGAAGATCAAAGAATGCTTGGCCGTTTGACTGACTCCAAAGCTGTACTTGTCTAGGAACACGAGACATCGGAGCTTCCGTTGTGGGAACGTATTCGTTTCTGCATTCATCGTCCAGTGCGGCAGATCTTTTACTGAGGTGGATGTCAGTACTTCCTCAACGCCCTTTTGTTATGATAAATACGAACCAATGTCAGGATGTGAAGCCACTGGATTTACGGTCGGCCGATAAGCACTGTCATTAGGGAAAATCGACCTCAGAAACCCCAGCACGGGTGCGAGGAGAAGAAAAACAGGTATGATTTGCCCGAAACTCCAGGACCCGCCACGATAGTCCCCTTGGGGTGTATTGTAGCCGTGAACCATGTAGTCGGGATCCGGGTGTAGTGCGCCTGCTTCCGTGTAAAATTGAGTCGAGACCTGAAGGATTCTGCTCAAGCCATATAGGGCGAGGAAGGATATCCAGATTATCTCAACTCATCTGTCAGCCACAGTGTTGAAGTCAGCACGCCATTTGAGATGCCATGATACCTACCTCGAACAGCATAGAAGACCATATAAATAACCAGGTGCGCATGAGCAGAAATACACACAGCAATGGCCGCGCTAGCAGTTGTTGCCATATAACATCCTGCCATGATCTGGAGAACTGCTTGTTGGCCAGTCTCTGGACCACGCCTTGACTGCGGGCGCTCAAATCGGCCATTTTCGATTTTGTAGCCGCGAGGAGGGCAGGCGTTATCCTCCCCAGCCGGACGATAAAGCTGAAGCACATTAAAGCCACGGCGGTGATTGTTGAACCAAACTGGGCCGCAGTCTGCGTCATTATCCTGGTGCTCCCCCACGCAAAGCCCAATGATATTGAGTGAAGATTGTTACCTATAAATTTCGGGTTAAAGAAGCAGCTTGCGTCGCAATTCCAAATAAGTACGAGGTCTTCGCCCCCATCGTCCTCTGTGATTGTGATGGCTGCCATGGGCACCATCGCAACAATGAGGACAATCAGCAGAACACCCATGAACAAAACACGTAGTTTGCGTTCCCAGGCACGTCCGTGAAGGTGCTTAGACATGATACTCAATCCTGACAGATGCGTGACCGTTGCAAACCAAGCGAGGTAAGACACCATTTGCCAGTGAGCCCCCTTGAGGATCGGGAGGGATATGAAGCCAGCAATTAGAATTCCCAATCCCGTCAAAATTTGTAAATCGCACATGTTGAGGTTAGCCTATGAAACGTTTAGTATCGTGTACAGTTTGTTGGGTGCCTGGCGGGAATCCGCCGATGACAATGCTTTCCTCTCCCAGTGCTTCGATCAAACGATCATTATTGCGCTCCAAGCAAAGCGCAAAATTAGGTAGTCTTGTCCTAGTCCAGCCTCGTATGCTCCTGAGCACCTGTGCATCAACTGGGTTGACCGATGCTGGATCACTACCGAGAATGGCAGGATCATATGCCAAAAAGTAGTAAAGAACCAAAAGCATAACGGCGATGATAGCACCGCCGACAAAGCCGACAATTACCTGATCATACGATTAGCTTTAGCGGTGTTTCGACGTGTTCCATACAGGAGACTATTCGTCGTGACGAGCTTACCCCAGTGCCACATAGGTCATCGATGCCCACCGGATAGTCTCTGCATGACAGTTCGCAGTCCCCAAGCCACTCCGAGTCTGAAGACATGGCTGTTGTACCAGGATCGACGGGATGGACCTTATCGACAGGTCCTATTCAGAAGTGCACTTTGTCTCTCTTAAAACTACGTGCTGACGACATCTGAAAGCTGCCCAGGTGGCCAGCTGAACCCCGAGCCCCACAAGGGCAGGCAGCTGCGCAGTCTCTCGGGACAGGGGTCACAGCGCACAGATCGACAGTCCTGCAGTCTATTTTTGCATACAGGTTGTATGTGCCATTTCCGACATGGCAGCCGAGATTTTAGGAGCCAATACATCTTGTCAAGTTATTGTTGACCACTTGATCCCCATTACACCCCCCCCCCAAAACGGCTTGTGTAATCGTGTGAGAACAATCAAAAAATGCGTCAGTCCAACAATTGCCCTACAGTGATCTACCACCACAGAAAAGCTGCTTGGTCCAAACGTGGGGACGAACAAGCAGGCTCGGACGATCGATGAAAATGTAATAGTTTTACAGAGATAGGCTTCGGCCACACTGCATACAAGTAATCAATCATCTAGGTCAATTTGATAAAAATCAGCTATCCATGGCCCTTCGTGAACTCTCGGGAGAGAGCCGACTTTGCCTGGCGTATTGATTATCTTTTCTAGATGGCGGGGACTCAATTGGTAGCTGGTGGCTAACAAAATGTGTTCAGATTCGGCGGAGTATAGTAGCGTGCGACGAGTTGTGTGAGAGGGACACGTCTATTCTAGATGAAGGCTCGTTCATTTTGAGAGGGCAATCGAGACAGCTTAGATGCCTACTGGCACGATAGACCTCCTCTTAACAAGGCCACGGAGACCGAGCCACTCATGGTGGTTGGCGAGGTGCTCAACTCGACACGTGGTGTTTGACACCGTGTGCCAAAGACCATCTTGATTCGCAATGGGATTTCTGTGAGACTGCTCTCCTCCAAGATTTAGTTCATGGCCCGGGAGTGTGTATTATCCTAGTATATTGTGATTAGCGCACGGTGAATTTCGACTTGTTAGATTGTGCATTGAGCGTGTTCGGACCCAAGCCACCGGGAACAACGTCCTTCCCATTCCATCCTAGCCTGCAACGCTGCGTGCTGCAAGTAAGCTCTGCGTGGGATCGCACTAATGCGATAGGAACCAGCTTTAGACTGACCAGGAATCCGTGTTGGCTGACCATATTGGTCATCCGAAGCCACACGGAAGGATTGCTGCGCGTTTCGGTTTGCAGCAGCCTGGGTGGGGTGCTTTTCTGGCTGCGCCGCAACCCACCCGATTTGCACTGCAACATTCATGGTTGGCTTTCTCTTTCTTTCGAACTACTGAACCCTTCACCCAAGCGCTGGTTTCTGAGTTCCTTAGCATTGGAACCTCACATGTGCCCGCCAAACGCAACATAGAACTAACCAAGCAAAATCGTCCGACCATGCCTATCGCCCGTCAGGAAACCGGACTCAGCCTGTCCCGCGCAGGAGCAACCCCCGGGTCGCCCACTGTATGGAAGGGCAGCTGCCACTGTGGGAGGAACAGATTTGAAGTCAAACTGCCAAAGATCGAAAACGCGATAAGTTGCAATTGTCTTCTTTGCCGCAAGTCTGGTTACCTGTGGGGCTTTCCGGAGGCTGGCGACATCAAATATACCAAGGGCGACGAGGATACTCTAGCTGGGTTCGAGACCGAGGCGCTGAGTCATGAGGTTTGTTCATAACCACATCCCATGTGAGAAGACCATATGGTATTGTATCTAACATCTTACTTCAGTTTTGTAATTACTGCGGTACAGGTCTCTACGGGACACACAAAGCCGGGCCATTGGAAGGTCAGCCTGGCATCAATGTAAGACCACCTTAGCGGTGTCTCATTCTAGGTGCGATACCCAACTGTTAGTGAGCGTGAGCTGATCAGACTCTCCAGATTCGAACCATTCTTGACGTGAACCCTTTCGACCTAATGACTCAGGAAGCACAGTACGCGTCCCAGCCTGGTTACGTGCTGAATTTGTGATTTTACTAACATCACGGCTTTGACAGGACTGCTTCAGTCGTAGCTGAGGACCCGATCGTGCTCCCAGAAGCCCTTGAGAAGAATCTTCGTTCAGCAGAGTTGGAGGGCGATGATGTCAAAATTTACACCGGCACGTGCGCATGCGGCAACGTGGCATTCTCAGTCAAAACACCACCGCTGGTCGCAGTCGAAGTCAAGGAGGACAACTGCAGCATATGCCGAAGGAGAGCAGCCATTACCATCTATCCAGACCGAGATCAGGTGACGTTCGTCGGTAAAGAAAACACAACCACGTACGCTTTTGGACGGAAGTTCAACGAGGCACCGTTTTGCAAAACGTGTGGTGTTGCGTGTTACGGCGTGCCTATTGGGCCCCCACAGGAGGTTGTTGACAAGCTGCCCGAGGCGAAGAAGGAGTTCGTGGAAAAGCAAAGGCGGATCCAACCTTTATATGTGAGAGCTATGGATGGGGTGGAATGGGATGATATCCACGTTGAGCAAAGTGATGAAGGAACCGAAGGTTATGTGCTGTCTGATGAGTAAGGGCTTGGTGATATTTACTTCTTTAAACTTAGAATTTTCGAGCGACGAATATCTGAAATTTATGGAGCCCCTAGGCGATCAATCATGGTGTGTTCTCGACTCGAAAGTCAGCTCGTTCATGAGTTTTTCATCTTTGTACAGCCGAACCAGATTATCCGCGAGGATCCCTTTGATCCGCCCAAGTTGGTGCGTCGACAACCAGCTGACATGGGGCGTGATCATGCAGTTCTTGGCCTTCCACAGCGGATGCTCAGCAGGCAGTGGCTCAGGATCAGTGACATCCAACGCCGCACCCCGGATCAAGTCCGTCTCGAGAGCCTGGATCAGCGCTTCTTGATCCACGATTGGCCCGCGCGCGACATTCACCACGAAGGTCCTCCTCTTGCTCAGAATCCTGAATTGTTCCGCACCGATGAGCTTCTCGCTGAGCTTGGTCAGCGGCAAGGATATAAGGAGGAGATCAAAGCCCTGAGAGAGGAAGTCGTTCACTGCTTCCTTGGTCTTTCCATGGAACCATTTCGACGGAATCTCGCCCTTCTCGTCACCTAGCCCGGGAATGTTGAAGCCACGGTGTCTGCGAGACTCAGCGGTAGGCCGCTCGTTGGCTGTGAATGCGTAAACTTCCATGCCCAAAGCTCGACACAGACTGCCGACTTGACGGCCGATAGCACCGTATCCCAGAATGCCTCTTCAGAAAGGGTTAGCCACTGTGCTGTAGCTTGAAGTACAAAGCTTGGGTCGATAACTATGTACTTACACACGAAGCCCTACCGAGTCTTCGACTTGTCGGGCAAGGCTGGGCTGCCAGCTGCATTCCTTTTGAAATTGTTCGTATGGGGAAAATAAATGCTGCGACTTGATCCAAGCCCCGATAACCCATTCTGCGATCTGTGGGCTATGATATGGTGAGGGCGTCAGCAGCTGGAAAATCGCGTCGATGTGTTTCTGTGAGCTTCTTGGGGAACTTGACTCACGCAGCAGATCCGGTGGTTGTCGCAAACTTGACGCTGCTATTCAAGAACTTTGGATGTTTGGCCCAGAGATCTGATCCAGCACTGCTGAGCTGGACAAATCGGACTTTTTGGATCCATTCTGCCGGGATAGGCTCGTAGGTGAATAAGATCGTTACGTCCTCGAAGATGCTGCGATCCGAGTCCTCAAGCTTCCTGATCGAGCCGTCAGGATTGCGGATGTTCTCCCATCGAACTTCCAGTTGCGGTTGTCCGGGTAGCCTCTGAAATAGGTCTCTTTCCCATTGCTCGTCGCGGCCGGCGGCTGACAGAACGAGCAGCACGTCATTAGAAGCCATGGTGCTGCGTCGTTGAAGTTGCTCACTTGATGCCGCCCGAGTTTCAGTGCAGTTGGCTGCGTTTTCCGGAGCAGGGTGATCTTTAGCTTGTGTGTCGTAGTTGTTGCTTGAAATGTGCAGATACAACAAAGAGTTCATGCAGTTTGCTTTTAGGGCTGGCGGGCCACACAGTGGGTGAATGCGCAACTGAGCACGACGGATCATTGAGCCCGTTGGGCAAAAAGCCACAGGCTGTTAGTTGGCTCGCACAAGCCTTAGTCAGGTGTGCCGACTCGCTACAGGACGTGTCATTCCCACAATCGGGCCGCAGCGGCGCAACATCGGAGCCGGGAGATAAGGTGCCTGGAGCCCCGGCCGGCCCGGCTCATTACTGAGGCCACACCTCAACCTTCAGTTGCTGAGGCGGCCAGTCTCTAGAGCATATAGATACAAGTCCAAGAGCAGGACTAGCTTGTAGGAGATCCTTCTATAATTTCCAAGATTCACTCCTCTAACATCCGTGAACCAGGTCCTCTTATGATGCTTCGATAACTCAACCGGCCGGCCGATAAGATCAAATATCGCGTCATCATGCCTGGGCATTTTGTTGAAATGATCCCATCATTTGGCATACAAATAACATAATATTTGCTCCATTTACTGAAAGGACTGTGAGCGCATGCTCGCGGAAATAATCAGCAGCTTTTGCAATGATCCATGGAACAATATAGATAGCCAGGACAGCAAATTAACCCAGCCTGGTGGGCTGGTGACCACTTTATTCACTATGTCCTTCGAGAAGATGGACTCGGACGTCTAGTACACTATGGGTTTTGAGCGAGAGACTGGTTTAAAATAAAGACAAGAAGCGAAAACACCTTCACTTCGGTCAGGCCTACGGGCACATAGACTGTGCTCGACAAAATCAAGCCCCAAGTTGCTGTGCCCAAGGTGAAACACAAAACAGAAATTAACGCTTAGCCATCATGCCGCCCATAGGAAGAGCGGGCAGCCCTGTGATAGAACAGCAATCAGCATATATACTGAGACATATGATATCCCATGGCGGGTTGGGAGCCGACTTACATCCGTCAACTGGCTCCTTGGCCTGCTGCTGCTTGGTGCAGGCATTGTACTTATCAGCAGACTGGGCAGTGATGCCAGCCGCAGGACAGTCACGGTTGAGGTTGCAGCCACTGTCCATGGCCTTCTGTAGTGTGTTGCCCTCCCATCCGAAGACATAGTCACCATGGGCAGCGGCGCCACTATTAGATGATATTATCAGCAATCAAGCTTGAAATACATACCTCCGCCCAGTTGCGACTTTTGTTTTTATGAGGCGCCTAAAACATCAACAAAACAAGTGTATCACTCACCCGATACCCATACTGTACACGAAGGGGTTGGAGCCGTCCGTGGGCCAGATGCTGCGGTCCTTCTGGAACATCGTAACATTCCACATCAGCTCGTACATGATCTGCGGAAGCTTGACCGGGTGAGTGGACGGGCAGGAACCGCCGCCGCTGGCTCCGGAGCCGCTGTAGGCTACGTGGTCCTGGTGGTTCGGGCTGTCGAGGTTCTTTCCGTCCCAGCATCTGAGAAGGCAATGCATCAGCTCATCAGGGATCTAAAACTTAGGGGTAAAATATTCTCGTTGAATGCAGAGGTTTCTGTGGACCTACGCTGGGAAGATGATGGTCTGTCGAATCATTTGGCAGTTTGATCCGCTGGGGACCTCGACGGTGTCAGAGCCAGTGCATGGCGCGCCGCCGACAAATTGGTCCTCGTTCGGCGAGGTCCAGCACCGATGGCAGATGTTGCCTTTGCTGACTGAGTTGACGTTCGTGTTTGCCGCGTTGCCAGCGAGCATACGGAAACCCTGTTATTATAGTTTAGCCACGTAACTTTGAATACCTGGGCACACAGTGCTTGGACGGGTTGAGTACGTACCTTCTTGAAAGCTGTTGTCTTTCCACTTGGGATATAGTAAACATCGAGACCACCGTTGTTGATAAGCTTGCCCTGCGGTCCGCCGTTGCCAGTCTGAGGCACGCGGTGGTAGCTTCCGTTCTTTGCCTTGAAGAACAGGACGGATGTCCAGTAGTTGCTCTTGTCTTGGACAAAGCTGCAGCTAGTGCAGGTCGACAGCGTGGCCGGGTCGTTGTTGGGGTCCATGGTAACGTTGAACCCATTGCCACCGACGATCTGGTGAAGATGAGGAGTGAAGACCATCCCTGGGTTGACCAGCGGGTCGGTACGCTCAACCACGAGCTGTGAGCAGGCGAATCGCAACATGTTCTGGGCCACGGCCGACTGGCCGGCCAGCAGTGCGGTGACTGCAAGGCTGAAAGTCTTCATGTTCGATAGTGTGTGTATCGCTTTAGCTGTTGGAATGAATATCGCGTGTTTCTGAAAATTGCAGGAGGTGAGACGGACAGGACGAACACTGGATGCAAATGATCGGCTATGAGGACGTGGGAGACTTTGTTGGTCGAGTCTGCTGTCCGCAGTAGCAGTTATAGTATCTCGAGCAATATCACTGTCGTGGAATGCAAGGACCAGGCTCATAGTTCCGGCAGTTCGTAGCCATGATCGACATTGAACGGTGAGTCTCTCTCCGTTAATAATATCTATTCAGCCTCTCGACTATCCTACTTGGTACTCTCTACCATATTTCACCCGTCAGTGGTACCTTGGCAGCCAAACCAAGTTCAATGACACCTGTCAAAGGGGCCCGTTGTGGAAAGTGGGCGTGACATCTCCAATATAGACGGCCGGTTAAAAGCAACGACAGGCTCAGAAACCAACACAAGTGGCCTTCGGGCGCCAATCGGTGTCAACATCTGATGTCCGGGATGCAGGCTTCTCCACGACGTTACTTCGATGTGTCTGAGAAATGATAAACACGAAGAGGCCAATCCGGCGAGAATAGATTGAAAGGTCTTGGGATCCGGATGAAAGGAATCTTGGTTATGATTGTGAACAGTGCTCATGTTGTCACACCGGCCTCACGAACCAAGTTTCACGAAAGCTGCAAGCTGTGCAGGATACTGAAATTTGGGCCTGCAGTGATAAAGGTGATGAAGGCTCTCGTCGAACTCGTTGCCAGGGTGCTTTGGCCCCTGTGGCAGCCTTGGAGCACTGCGTCAACAGGCAATGCAATCATGCATGGTCTACATTTGAAAAAATTATATGCGTAGAAACCATACGCCGGGAGCAAAGATTGATATAAGGGAAGGGAATGATCATGACTGTAGGATCAGAATATCGTGGTCGCGGTCCATGGATGGTGCTTGGGTCGTGATCATCAGCTGGTCGCGGGCGTTCCTGCGAGCCGCCCATATTGTGATTCCTAACGCTGGCAACCTAGACTAGGACGGCTGGGCCGCGCGAAATCCGATCCAAGGGGCATTCACCAACCTGCGCTGACTCAGAGTGGCTCGATCCCAGTTAAGGCCGACAACTTCAACGATACCTGCGCAACCGTTCGTGACATGACCTCGGGAGCACTCACATCGTGAACTTTGAGCATAGCTCCTAGATGCCAGGTTGAAACTGCATCGCGGACCCATGAACCTTTGGGACAGTGCCCTGCCTTGGCTCATATTATGGTAGTTCAAAACCTCGATCGCGTGTCGTAGAACGTATTTACTGCAGTCTTCGTTTTTGAAGATTGAACATGACGACCATATTCCGAGCGTGAAAGTTTCTTATTTTGCCATAACTTATCAGCTTGTCCTTCCATTGTTCAACATTCAGCATACGCAACATCCTCTGTTAACATCATGCCCAGGTGGCTCCAAACGACATTGAGACGGGCGGTCTGAACCTCTTTCAAACCTGTGCCCCCGAGCAGGTCGCCAAAGTCCCGAAGGTCAAATCTGACAAGGCCCAATAGGAAAATAGATGGGAAATGCACACCTAGTGCATCTGAAGCATACGCATGGTGTAGTTGCGATGATATCTTCGGTCAGCATAGTACACGTTGACAAACTTGGAACCAAGGAATAGGCCAAGGACGTCAGCTCAAAACCAGCAGCCGAATACAAGCACTTAATGTAACGGATTCTACCATCACGGGTCTCGAGAAGACTTGCCACAGGGTCACTGGGCGACAGGAACCACCCTCGACGCCAAGGTGTCCAGCGTTCCGGGCAGGACGCAGCCTGACTGCCGCATCGCTTTTCCGGTGAAGAGAGACTCGGGGCTTCACGGGGCTGGAGGCGAAGGCAGTTGCTTCCAATGTAGGTTTTCGTCCGGCCGCCGACATTTTACGATCGCCCAGGAGTGCCTGTCACTTGCTAGATCGATCGAGAGATAAGCGCTGCACTGGGGTGGGCGTTGCACGGGCGGCTTCCAGAACATCTGAGTACACATTTATCCTGAATTAGAGATACAACGTCACCTTTATTGGATGAATTTTGTGCGTTCATATTGGTCATTGCTTGCAGATGTCCCCGGACGGCGTCATGTTGAGACACCACGCAGGTAACACTCCAAGCAAGGCTGTGAGCCTCCTCCGGAAGACCAAATCCCGGAGGCATGCCACCTAATAAATGAATGAAAGTTCTATTTTTAAATTGAAAACAGTACAGCCTTTGGTGCCGGTGATGGACTACTAACGCTGCTGCAGCCCATCGTGACTAGCACAGCGATCCAGCAGACGAGTGACCTGCATGTTGACCGCGTGCAATAAAGTGCTTGAGAGGCTCACTGGAACAAACTGTACGAGAGTTCGTGCTAGAACTTGTGGCATTTCTAGCTGGCTTAAAACGACTCTAGAAGTGCTTTCGCAACATACTTTCCCGTTTTATACGCACCCATTAGCTTGTCAATACATCTGATGGCGCCAGTGCTCGCCGACGAAGCGCAGACCTGTTTGACTTAGTAGCACTTGAGAACTTGCCCCAGACCCCGAAACTCTTTAACGACGCCAAACTGTAAAATCAATGGAACATTTGGAACAATTCAACACATCAGCCTGTCTGCTTATGACCAAGCAATCTATCCCCTGGAATCTGAGTAGTTCCTTTCTTACCTCGTGGTAAAATCGGATTTATATTGTTCCCATTTGCTGTGCGTGAAGAACATGCTTACAGACTGCGCACCTTAGAAGGCCGGGAAATCAGATCATCCCCTTTGATATGGGTTTGCCTTGGACATGGCTTTGGTCTGCGGAACAGGGTGTCTCGACGGACCATGTGCCGTCGCCGGCCTTTCGGCCAACCTCATTTCGAAATGGTTCCGAGAGGCAGACGTGTATCTGTTAGAGGTTGCTCCGAGCCGCCAGTGACGTCGAGCGCTTGGGATGGCCAGGATCAAGGCTCCGAGGAAAGTATTTGGCGATTCCATTCCAGCCACCCGCAAGGTGCAGTGATGACAACTTGGTCGAACCCCCCTCCCTCCCCCCAGCGTCCATCGCTTGTCGTCAACAACAGTTGATGCGCAGAACTTTGAAGCATACTTCCTTCGAACTCTGGCAGCATGTTGATTGATGCTGGTAGATCAACTCGCGTTTGGCAGCCTCTTTCATGACGGTCTATTTTGATTTAATCGGTGAGCGAGCTACATATTTGTACATAACCATACAAAAAGGGAGACTTGGGTTCTGCGTATTGTGGAACACAAATCCCGTCAATATCATGCCTTCCCAGGCAGGATCGAGGACTTCTCCGACGCGTCCAGCGTCACATATTCAACAAGCCTGTTGGTCATCCTCTCACACCACGGATCCACATACGCCATCCAGAAGTTCGCAACGCAGTACAACATAGGCAGCCAGATGAACTGCCACAGGATAAGGGCCAGGTTCCCAGGGTACTTCAGGCGCGTCATCTCCATCTCGCCCTTGTCGTTCTCATGGTCCGGCGGCACCTGCACGCCGTACAGCATCCACACCAGCGTGGTCTTCATCAGGGGGCCGTGCAGCAGGTACACGGCGAAGCTCATCCGCCCGAGGAACAGCAGGTACCTCCCGCTGAGGAGCCTCTGCAGCGGCGGGCTGAGCAGCACGCCCAAGGCGATGAACTCGAGGCCGATGCCGCTCGCGAAGCGGGGGAAGTCTGGGTTCTCGGGCAGGATGGGCCGCATGAAGTCTAGGAGGATGCGCGACCATGTCATCCATTCGGCGTGGCCCTCGGGGAAGGAGGCGAACGTGAGGCCGATGAATACGAGGGCGGCGGAGAGGGTCTTGCTGAGGCGGGGGCGGTCGGATATGAATCCTGTTGTCGAGGGGTGGTTCTGCAGGTCGGCGATGAAGGCGCCCCAGAAGAACTGCATCCCAAAGGCAGCTTGGAACGGCGAGCCGATGTCAGTTCCAGTACAAGCAGAAGAATTAACGACTAGGCATCATCAAACACTTACAGTCGCTAGCACAGTAAAAGTAGACCCAGAAGCCAAAGCTCGCCATAATCCGATATCTCGGCTTCACGTACGCTGTGGCCACCATGAATGAGTACACCCATATGCTCCCCTTCAGCAGCGGCAACAGCGTCCACTGGCTGTTATCGTAATCATTCCCCGACCTCGTCCACGTCGTCACGATGCAGTACACCAGGTTCGCCAGCGCCTCGCCCAGGTACGCGATCCTGTTCGGCGACTGGACGTCGATCCACCAGCTATCCTGATGCTTGGCAACCGCATATAGCCCAAACTCAGCCATGAGCCACGACACCGCCGTCGCGGCGGCTGCGGGGAGCACAAGGCGGGGGATCCGTCGCAGGGCCGATTTGCTGATGGACACGAAGGCGGCCTCCTGGTTGCCCTGGCGGCACAGCCTGATGGGCTTCAGCGCGCAGACATAGCCCGTCACGAAGGCGAAGATAGTCACGCCGATGCGGCCCTGGATCAGGATGCGCAGGTAGGGGAGCTGCATGAGGCGCGGGGAGGCGCCCTCCTCTGACGTCGCGCCGAAGAGCTCGCCGTCCCAGGCGCGGGCGAGGTGGGTCATCACCACGAGGGCGGATGCGATGCCGCGGAGGCCCTGTGAGATGTGGTGCTTTAGCAAGGATTCGTTCTAGAGTGGGCATGGCCGACTATATGAATTTCACAGTGATGTCTGTCCCTGGCCGTAGTCACAGTCTCCCAGTGGTCGCCTAACTTGACTGTGCTACGCGATGACTTCATCTTCTTGCACGTCTGGAAGCGGTGGGCCAGGACCCAGGACAACACCAAGCCATTTAGTATCTTTCACTTCCATCTTCAAAGAAAACCACAGTAACAATTGGGCGGCGGTATGCTCACATCGACCCATTTGACGTTGCCCTCCTTTCCAATTGCCATCGTCTACCACCAGGTCGCATGGGTGAGGAAGCGCGTAGCCAAAGTCTGGGGTCCGCTGCGTGTCCGGTCTAGCCGAGGATAAGGAAGAACAGCAGTTGGTTTCTTAGCGAGCAGAATGGCAAGGATGCGATCCAGATCTGATGTTGGTGCGCGTTATCGTGGGGCTGTTCTTCGATAGTCGAATAACCTTCGGCGGCTGAGACCTCGACCGTCAGAGCTGCTGAGCTTATCAGGAAGGACAGGTAGAGAGGTTGAGCCTAAAGTCCACCGTTTTGAAGTGTCACCGCAATGATCAGGAGTGACCAGCGAGTCGAGGGCAATGGAGAAAGGAATGATGGCTCTGTGTCATGGGGGCTGTGCCACAGAGTCACAGAGTGGCAGGGGACGCGACGAGGGAGCGAGCACTAGCTTGGCAGGAGAAAAGAAATAAGAACACTTTTACAGACAGTAAGGGAAAGAGGATGGTAAACCCCGAGATCATGTCGGGGGCTTTTCCAGGGTAAGCAAAACGGGACTCGAATGAGCAGTTGGTGCTGCACGTTGCAAGGGGGGGTCATCGGTTATCATGTGGTTTTGGCCGTCCAGTCCGGCGCCAAAGATCCTCATGTCCTTGAAAATCTCCCAGGAGATCCTCTCCAACTAGCTCTGGACATTGTCACTCACTCACGCTGGAGAAGCCAGCAATAGACAGGGCATACAGTGAGTTTTCGATGTTCATTCAAGCCCAGTAGCTCCCGTCCTACCCGGCTGGGCTCTCGTTCTTCGAGATTAGCTTGCGGGCCGTGATGGCTTGGAGGCTGGGCGGGTCAACGGCTTCCTGCCATCCACACGCGCGCTTAATCAATGCATTTCTGCTATGTTCTGGTACAACTTGCACCTGGGCCTGTCGCCTTCGACATAATAGTGCCGGTGACTAGCAGCGATGCCTCGTAATGCCTTGTCCTGACATTCGCGGAACTGACCTTGTCGTGTTCGTGGTTGCAACCATGTGTGCCGAAGTCCCGGGTACGACCAAGATCTCGCTTCCCATCTGGGAATGGTTACGGCGATCATGCGGGTGACCGCTGGCTTGGCCCGGCTTGACTGGTCGAGCCTCAGCACAAGAAAATAAACCAGCAAGCCCAACCCGCCCTAGACAGCTAGACCGAACCGACTGAACGGTGTTGCGTGGCCCTGCGACACGCTTTCCATGGTGCTTTCCATGGTGCCCTGGCTTCCGCTTGGAGATTTGATGTTTGGGTGACAATAAAGGTCCGGACAGCACACAGCGCAACAGCTCATTGCTAGGTGATAAGACGGTGGGGGCAACCACGAGATTGGGCTTGGCATCAATCCTTCTGCCAGCATTGCCTTGCCACGGGCTCACAAGCTAGCCAGAAGTTTACTGTGTAGAGATAGCGAAGGGTCAATCAGCGCAGGGGTGTTCCATAATATCACGGGCTTGACAGGGCGGTTCTAGACGCTTGGCAAAGGGGAACCCTTCACGTGGGAATGCAAACAAAGAACATTCCAAAAGGAGGAAGGGAAAGATGTGCCGACGCCCCCACCACCCAGCCCCGACACACTCCTCCACCTCGCCTTGAAAAATCGCGGCGAGACAGAAGAGCGTCAGTGAGGCCGGGAGAGCAAATGGTCAAATTCGCGGAATTGCCACCAGCCCACCCCACCTGCCATCTGGTAAGGGCGTCGATACCTCGATGCCGGGAAGGGGGACGCCACAACCCGGACCGTGAGGTATTGGTTTGATATACCGCTCGGAATACAGAGCTGGATCAAGGAAGGATCTCGCCTTGTGCTCCACCTTGCCGTGCGGACAGATGACAAAAAGGGAAGAAGATGGTGAGACATGGGGAAGCTTTCACTGAGACATATGGGGGAAGAAGGGGCAGCGCCCTTGGATCCAACAGTCTTTTCATTTCTTGTGCGCTTCAACGGCAGGCACGGGTATCGTATCTGTACAAGTGGAACAAGGCGGCCTCGGTACTGAAGCCCTTGCGTATTTCGCTCCCGTCTTAGTTCAGCAAGAACTCGAACGTGTCATCCTCTGGCTCCTCGTCGTCGTCGTCATCATCATCCACCAAATCCTCTCCATTTCCCGCGAACAAGCTCGAGTCAGAACTCACAGCTCTCTGTGTGCTTGGCTTCCGTTGATTCTTGGTAGCTGCATCCGCATTTGCCTGCTTCTGCGCGCCAAAAACTGCGACTCGTCTCAAGTCCATAGGATCCCACTTTCGACGATCCATGGGACTTTGGTAATTGGCCAGTTTTGATGTTGGGTCAATAACATCGTCGAGCTCTCTCCTATTTCGCACGTGTACCACAGGGTTTCTGACGCGCGAGAACTCAGGCGAGTCGGTGTACCGCTCGAAAAACACCTTCTTCTCGGTGACAGCAGGATACCTTTGCCCGGGCGATCGAGGGTCAAGGTCATCTGCAGCATCGGCCTTCGAGGGTTCAACCTGACTGTCCTTCATTTTAGTCCTGACCCTCTTAGGCGGGCTGTCTTTTCTCTCCTTTGGTCTTCCCTGCTGCTCCTGTTGTTGCTGCTGTTGTGTCGTCTCCTTGGCGCTGGCCTCGGTGTGTGCCATCTCGTAGAGCCTCTAACCCTCCTCAAAGAACACCCGCTTCGTCCCGCGTAGCCTCTCATCTTCCATCTGTTCTAATTGCTGGTCCAATTCCATGAGGTCCATAACCTCTTGCTCGATGTCTCGCTCCTCGGCGTCCAACTCGTATCCCGCGTCGGCAGCTGCATCCAGCTCATCCATAAACTCGAGACCCATGTTGCCTCGTGATGGGGTTTCTGCGGGCTCCATCTGATGATCGATCGGTTCTGCCTCGAAATTGTCTCGGGATTGGTTGAAGCTCGGGACAGACCGTCCGGCCGAAGGTGGTCGACCACCAGGGCCGCTGCGCAAGGTGAGGTCAAATTTTGGAAGATGCTTCGTTGTTCGGCCAGGATTTGGGTGTACAATGATGGCGCTCGGCGATTCCGCTGCTGCATTTGCAGGGAGGAGGCGCTTCAGGTTCTTGGCTGGGAACCGGAGGGGTGCTGTGTCGACGTCTTGGAAATCATGAACCACGACAAGTCTGCTTTCGCCGCGCACAATTACCTCGACGGGGAGGCCTGTGCTCTCCTCAGCAGGGGGGTCGGTATCGTCAAGGTTGTGGGAAGGCTGGCGCCTCTGGGGTTTTGGGGTCGCAGCGACACCACAGCACCGTTCACCTAGCAACCCAGCATTGAGTTCCAGCAGGCGGACCATGCGCGAGGGCTGCGCTCCGCTGAAAAGATTGACGCCGCCACCTGCACTTCGCCGGACTTGGGCATCCCAGAATTTGGCGACTACGGGGATGACACAAACAATATTATCAGTGCCACCCATCCACAGGACGGCGCTCTCCTCCGTGTGTACCGATCCCCTAGCGCTCGGCAGCTGCACGACTTCGACTCCGCCTTTGACCGCCGCAAGCCTTTCTGGTCCTCCATTCATCATCGACACGAGGGAGTCACGGCGTCCGACCGAGTTGAAATCGTTAGCCCCAAACGAAGATTTTTGCGAGCCTGGGTTACGCAATGGACTTGTACCCTCGAGGTGTCCTGAAGCACAGAAAGCGGTGAGAGCAGCTCCTCGTATGCCCGTGTTTTGTTTTGAGAACATGGACCCTCCTGCGTCATTACCGAGAGGCCCAGCACCCTCCACATCCCAAATCCCCCACTGCCCGTCCGCCAAGAGGACCAAGATTGCCCGCCCGTGTGATATCCATTGAGCACCGACAATGGGTTTTCTTGAGCACGGCGAAGTGGTTGCACGGGCGAAAGGCGGGTATAGAGACAGCAGCCACGAGCCGTGAGACGGCCAAGGGCCTTCGGAGATGTCATCCTGGGGAATTGAAGGGATGGAATAGTCATATACGCGGACCGCGTGTGGGGATGCGACGGTGAGTAGTTGGCTCGAGTGAAGAGGGTTGAATGCGATGCTTGTCAAGGGACTCGGTAGGTATTCGGTCTGAAATGGTTCGATGGGAGCATTGTCCGAGTTAAAGTTGATAGGGACATCCCAGAGCCGCAACGTGCCGGAGGCGTCCTTGCCGTGGACAGCAATGATGGCACGCGCAGCGGAGCCACCTAGACGAGCAGGTGATTTGTTTCGATCCGAGCTGCTCGCACGCCGAGGTAGCAATGTTATGGCAATCCCGTCAGGACTCTTATTCTGGCCGCCAAGCTGAATTAGGGTCTCGCCCCACTTGCCCTGCCCTACGACGCCGGCCAGTAGGTTGGATCGTAGGTCTTCCCTCGATATGGCCTCGTGCGAGGGTGGCGTCAAGGGTAGAGTTACCATAGAGACCGAGCCCTTCGCAGACGTCACCGCAAACGCCATCGTCTCAGAGAGAATGTCGCTTTCGCTTGGCTGCTCTCCCGGAAAGCGAGGCGCGATTGGCGGAACAGCGATGTGCAGGATGTCTGTGCCAAATGCGAGATCCAGGGACTGAATGACTTCTGGGTACCCTGTGGTGTCTTCGACGCTCTCGTCCTCGAACTCTGGCTTGTCGACGAAGGCGGCTGGTGCAGAAGCGTCGTCGTCATCGTCCGAATCGATGATCATGACGCCATCGTCAGCGGAAGCGCCAGCGCCATTTGTTTTGCTGCTGGCGGCCGGTTTCGAGGACTGAGATTTGGCCGGCTTCAGTCGGCGACCGCCGCGCCAGACTACTGTAACTCCATTCTCGTGACCGTAGAGGAGGACGGTGGATCCTTGAGGGGAGGGGACGGGGTATGTCTTGACGTCGTGAACTCGTCGATTAAGGGAGTACCTGAACGTGAGCGGTCAGCTGGGCGTACTGCTTGCTAGGCCAGGGCGCTGTCTCCCTACGTGTATTGTGTGTTCTGTGCGGTTTGTCGCACCCGTGGCTTGAGCTGGGCCGTCATGGTGCGATGTGTTCGTTGTTGTTGTTATGGCTGGCAGGGCGGGCAAGCGAAGCGACGGCGTAGGGATTGAGTGAGGGAAGAAGGGTTGCTAGAAGGAGGCGCCCACAGAAACAAGCTCTGGAGGGTCTTCCGAAAGTACGAGGACGGGTCAAAGGTTCATGTCGAGGTTAAAACTGGGCAATAACAAAGACCAAGACAACCCCTCGAAGTGGTCGCTGCAGGCATGGACCAGGCTGGTATGGTTGGCTGGCTGGCTGGCTCGCTGGCTGAAGTGGAAAACTTTGGAAGCGCGCCAGCTCCAAGCTCGACGCGACGGTAGCTTCAACAATGGGCCCGTGCTCCCCTGCTCCCCTGCCTCACTGCTTCCCTGCAGACCTGGATTACATAACGGTACGTACCCCAGGTCGCCGTGCCAGACCAGCCAGACGCCATCAATTCATTTGCACCATTCCATCTCTCTACCACAGTACTCTTCCGATCCTCAAGAAGCATTGCCGAAATGCATGCAATATGAACGGAGAGGGTTCTGTCTTGCTTTTAGATCTCAACTGTGCTCATTCATCCTAGACTCCCCCCGAAACACATCGTACAACAACAGCATGGTCGGGTCAACAACATTCAATCTACACTTTCACATTCAACGCCCGAGACGGCAAGTACAACCTGGCATGAGTCTCTCATTGCTGCATAGACCTATAAACCAAAGAGCAACCCGGCCTTGGACCGCCTCTGCCCAGCTCATCACGCACTACATCCCGCCATTGCTGGGTGGAGGGAACACCACACCTGTGAAGTTGAAATTGGGATTATCTCGGCCTCCGCCCGCAGCCCAGATCGCAGCATACGACGCATACGTGTCCCAGTTCGAGCTCGTGTTGATGCCCACCTCATGCCACGCAAAGAGCCCCTTTGACACATCATTGCCCAGCACGGCATAGTTCATCAACGGGTCGTATGCCGACGAGGATGCGTAACCAGTGAACATGTCACCCAGGTTCGTTGTCACGCGGATCTTGTTCTGGTTGTACGGCGGCAGCGCCTCGATCATGTCCCTCAGGTCCTGGTCAAAGAAGAACTGCGAGAGGTGTGCGACCTTGCCGCCCGTGTAAGTCCCGTTCTCCAAGACCTGGGAGCCGACGTGGGCGATGATGTGCTGGTGCGTGGCGCGGCCCTCGTAGTGGCCCGGGAAGGTCGTGTCGAAGCGGACGACGCCGTCCGCATCTGTCTTTTGCACACCTCGGAGCCAGGTGGTCTTAAGACCGCCCTGCCCGCGGGCGCTGACGCCGCTGTACTTGCCCGTCGTGTTGCAGGACCAGATGTCGATGAGCAGGTCTGCCGGCTCGCACGTGTTAATGTCGATGAATTGCATCTCGAGGTGCATCGGCACTCCGGCAATGCCTTCGGTGACATTTTGCCGGACTGTTGCATGAAAAGTCAGTTCTCATATGATGCATGTGAGCCTCGTGCAGCAGCATGTTCGAACACAATTTCTCAGTGAGCTGCAGCCTCGCGCTTGGACAAAAGACAACAATGAACACTGCATTGGCACAGCGCCCTGCCAGTTCTTGGCCAAGAAAAGCCACCCTTATTTGAAACAACTTACTGATTTCCTGTGACACAAAGTACGGCCCATTCGCATTGTCCGGGGTCAGGATGCAGGACGCATTGGCGCCAAAGATGTCCTCGGCCGGTGTTGAAGGGTTATATGAGACGAGACCCGTCTTGTTATGGTCCACCGCGGCCCACTTGCGAAAGTCTGCAGCAGTGCGGCGATGCAAGAAAGGGGCTACGATGAATTCTGTCAGCCTCCTGGGGATACGGCGACGATCCTGGCTACTTGCCATCAGCCAGCCCTGCCTCCTGACGGAGCCTTTCAAACGTGGCTGCTCGCCGAGCAACGGCCGCTGCCCTGCGTGCCTTCACCTTGGGCTGGTCCGCGCATGCTTGCAGAGCTCGCGAGTTTACCTCGGCGACGATGTGGTGTCTCGCAGCACCCTCTATGTCCGCCCTCTTGTCGTACAGCTCTTCGGGATGCGCTGAGACTATCTGGACCAAGCTAGCAGCCAAGGCCACGAAAACAGTTGGTGGAAGCATCATGATGTCGGTTGCGATCCTCACCAAGTAAATGTTGTGTCTGCTGCACGCGCTCAGGGAGTATAAATCATTGTCATTTTGAGAGACTCAGTCTGTCTATTGAGAAAGCTGCTGATTTATATGATGTATACTATTGTGGTGGTTCGTCAATTTCAGCATCGTCTATTTGGTCATATCCGGATGAATCTCCAGCCGGGGTTGTTCCGCTGTGCACACCCGCCAAACCCTCATGAATGTAGATCCATGGTTGTTGTATGCAACAGTGGCCGAGAGTGCCAGATGGAGAAGCGGAGTTCTCAAAGGTGAGATGACTTGTCTAATATATTTCTTCCTAATGGCTGACCAAGTTCTTGGCGGGCCTGCGCAGAACCAGAGAAACAACTCCAACTTTGCTCGCGCCATGCTGAACCTCATATCGGTATCCCCTCACGCGACGTCCCAACTTGGTGTAATTGCTACCCAAGCGTACAGGAACCAGCTCTCAATGTTTTAAATGGATGAATTGCCAACCCAGTACTTTCGGGCCTCATTTGCATGCATCTCGCGTTAGATGGCTTCAGCTCCGTGATGAAGGCTGATGCTTCATTGGGAACACTGCGGCAGATCATACGCAAGGAGCGGAGCGGGATTATTGTTGTCCTTTTAATTAACTGTGAAGGCTGTCAGTCATCGGTCAGCCGACACTCTGTTCTCAGGGAGCTGTTTGTAATTGGGTCTTCGCAGTTGGTCCACTGACGGTAGCCACCGGATTCGATTCGAGACGCGGCTTCGCCTGGGCAACGAAGGCCAAGATAGGTTGTCACCCAAGACTGCGCATGTGCGCATCAAGGCCCTTTGCACAGCACAACCGCATGGAAATGTTCCGGGGCGTACCAGGCGAGTACTCGACGAAGTCAATCCTTGTTTTGTGTCGTCGCAGGCAATCACCCTGCCGGTAGTGACTTTTGAACAAGCGCATGCAACATGTAACAACAATTACGACCGTGGTATCATATTTCTTTGTTCTAGTCTCAAGCGATATGTAACTCCTCAGGCACACTCCCAAAGCACGCCACATCGCTATCCATACAGTATTATAACTGACGGCCCCAGGTGACAAGATTCTATTCACCAAATCACAGGCCAGACCAACCGAACGCCATCGCACAAATTGGAAACATTAGAAACAATGCAGATCCTGTGACAAGCACTCCGACTCACAAGGACAAAGGAAAAGGAGTCTCATCTAGTACGGCTCCCCAGCTCTACCATAGCTGGCACGTGCGTCGTACCGAGGCCCAGCCATCGCGATCTCAGCATCCGAGGCATCGGCACTGGGGCTCTGCTTCTCGGGGGTGTACTTCTTCCAGTTCAACATGACAGCAGGGTCAATCGGCACAAAGACAGCCACGGCGATGATCATCATGACAGCATCCAGGGCGATGAAGTACACCTCGTGGGTGATGAGGTGGCCCCTCCAGCCCTGGGCCAGCTCGATGGTACGGTAGATGCTACGGATGTAGATCACGACGAAGCTGAGGAAGATGGCGCCGAGGACGAGCTTGAGGTTCCTCGTGACAGAGTCGCGGAGGCCGAACTTGGCGCTCGAGATGCGCCGGGCAAAGTCGCCCAGGAGCACGCCGAAGAGGGTCATGGTGGCGAGCTGGAACACGATACCGCCCTCCATGATGTTGGTGCCGCGGTCCTGCTGCTCGTTTGTGTCTGCCATCGAAGCCATAGCGCCACCGACGGCCTGGATGACCAGGGAGACGACGTCGCATGTGCAGAAGATGATGGTGTACCATCTCGCTGAGAGGAAGGAGGAAGAGCGGCCCAGGTTGTGGATGAGCTGGCCGAGGAGCACGTAGAGGGCGGCGCTGAAGAAGACGGGGGCGATGATCAGGGTGACGATCTGCGAGAGGAAGGCATCTCTGTTGTATGGACACTTGGCGGCCCAGGTCCTTGAGGCCCATCCTATCAACTCGGCTGTACAGAAATAATGTCAGTAAGCTAGGTAGTACAAGATATTCAGAAGCAGAGGTACTGACTCAGGGCTCCCAAAGCAAACAAGATAGATGTTGCCTTTCGCAGCTGGAGCGATCGGAAGGTGTGGTAGAGAAATGGGATGGCAAATAGGATGCTGATGACGATGCCTCCGGCGAAGGATGGGGTGTAGCCATAACTCGGCTCGAGAAGATTTGTGTAGGCATGACAGCCCGTTTGGATCTCTTGCATGAGCTCCTCAATCTCGGCTTGCGTCTTGTTCGCAAAAAGCGGCTGTGACGACGCCATTTTCTTGTGTTTGTTGTGGTCGAACAATATGTCGGCGAAGAGACCAAATTTCTGTGCAACAATTGTAGACGGAATGACAGGATCTTGAACAACTTTGAAGTGTTTTTCTGTTTATTTGGTTGAAATCAGGCAACGAGGAAGCGGTGACACGAACGCATCAGTTTTGTAGCACGAAGGATGGCTGCAATCTTATATGTCTACGTTTCGAAACTCTGCAGCTGAATTCGGCCGTATGGTGCTGACAAGTAGGAAGAGATCAGCCAGGAGGCTTAGCAAGCCACCCAATGGCAGTTTTGTTCCTCCTGCAACGGGAACAAACGAGCCTCAGCCAGGATGCAATCCTGACATTCGGAGGATCTGATCCATCTTGACTGAGCTAAGATACCGGCGCTCCATCCCATTGGTTCTCAGCTCGACGAATTCGCGAGTTGTCTTAGGGACCAGGCACCGGAGGAAAATAGCTTAGATCCGGCGGAGCCCAGAGTTCGTGACGCTATGTGTACTACGGTGGGTTTGTGCAGGGTCCGTACGAGAGAAGTGGGTCCAGAGCGAGGTGCTTTCTCTGCTCGCGCGAAGGATTCAGAGAGTCGACTGGTCGCGTCAACGGTCTAAGGCTGATTACGCATTGTGGCTTGGGCTGACCCCTACCTGTGCGACTGGGGCCAGTCCGAGCTCTGCCAACAAAGAAAAGAAGGACCTTAAGTATGTTGCTCTGCCACGTCGAACAGACTCGAATATGACTAGAGATACCTGTGATGAGGACAAGGCTGTGTGTGAAGTCTGTTCTGCCGACGGGGACGGAGCATATCTCGAAGCCCGGTCTGACTCTGTCACTGCCCCAATGATCTAACTACACCAATTCTGTAAGAAACCCATAAGCAGAAGAGCCGTGCAGCCCAAGCTGAAGATTAGTTCTATTCATGGCCATACCAAGAGTTGGGAGAAAATCGCACAAACACAAGGAGTTTTCCTGGTCTCCTCTGCTCTCCCGGAAGGTATACGATGACCAACACAATGTCTCAGAATCGACACATGTACTCAGCCATCAAGAGTCATTGTTCATTGCTTGTACGCTAGATATTTCCATAATCATTTCCTCGGGTAGTCTTTCCTCGTTTTCTCACCGTCCTCCGAACTTGGGGCCTCGACGCGCAATCCTCAACGGACGGGTCTTTCCATTGTGTCTTGGGTACCAATCCCAATAGATGTGATAGGCGCATAATACCCAAATTTCCCAAACGGGTCATATTTAGCCTTGAGCCTCCTAAGCCTCCACAACCGCCAATCCTCGTATCCATACAGCGCCTCGAGGCTCTCGTCACCGTGCGCATAGTTTACGTACGCATGCAGAGGCTGCCCGCTGCCATCCCTCAACGCGCTCCTCATCCTCGTCCCGAAGTCCGCAGCCATGTCATCCAGGGTATCATTTCCTGGGGCATAATACATGAACGGGCTGGCTAGTATCTGGTTGAACCGGTCTGGGTACGCCGTCTCGTCGTTGGGGACGGCCACGACCCCCCTGGTCGACCAGGCCTCCAGGAGGATGAAGGAGTTGCGCAGCTCTGGTGGGAGGGTGCTGTAGATTTCGAGCGTTTCCCGCAGGCCAGGGATGCTCCATCTTTTCAGAGACACACCAAAAAGCATCGCGCTGCTTGAGCCCTTGACACAAGCTACCGTGCCGTAAGCTGCACCTGCCACAGCATTCATCCCCGTTATGTCCGTGGTTCCGGCCTTGATGCTCACGGGGAGCAGAGAGCGGGCGTGGCCCGTATATATCGGCGGCACCGTACCACGACCCTGCCAGATAAGCCAGAAGACGATAATTGGCTTTGTTTCGATGTCAGTCAGTATGAGCTGCTTGTGATACCCGATTCCCGGCCCGATACGAACAGAGTAAGCGTGCTCACATTCTCAGAGTCAATGTCCGGGCGAAACTCGAAGTGCCCGTAATGCGTCAATTCAACCGGCCGCGGCGAGCCCGCATCACCCTCCAACAGGGTGTTGGCCCATTCGAACAACGCCTCCAGCTTGTCCTGCTTGAAGACGTACTCCTCGTATGCCCACAGTCGGCCCTGTCCCGGCTCGACATCATAGATACGGTATTCGACCGAGGTCACGATTCCGAAGTTGTGGCCGGCGCCCCGGATCGCCCAGAAGAGGTCGCTATTCACTGTGGGTGAAGCTGTCACGGCGGTTCCATCCGCGAGGACGATGCGCGCCGAGACAATGTTGTCTGTCAGCAAGCCGTGCTGCCCCTGGAGCCAACCGTGACCCCCGCCGAGCATGGGTGAGATGATGCCAGCGCAGTCGCAGGCGGTGGCGACTGCAAGAATATGGCCGTTGGTCAGTACATCTGTGTACACAGGGTACATGTCGGGTTGTAAGAAACAGAAACATGACGATATTCTATCATACCGGTCTGCTTTCCCTCTGCCCACAGTGCAGCAATCACCTCGCCCGACTGGGTCCCTCCGCCGATTGTCGCGGTTCTACCGTCGTCAGAGATGCGGATATACGCCATGCCGCGCATCGAGATGCCAATCCCATTCTCGACGTTGCCGAGGTCCCACGTCTCGCCATGGCCGCCCGTAATGGCAAGAAAGGGCATGTTGAAAGCGTTGGCAAACCGGATCTTGTTCACCAGGCAGATTTCAGTCAGTCGCCAGAACAAACCACGATGGAGTCATAAAAGGGTATTTCCCAGATACCGTGTTCCGAACATCTTCTTCCGTCGCCACTCTGACCAAGGCGTCTAGCTGGGGCTTCTTCGCTGCCAGGGTGAGAGTGCCGTTCGCGAAGCCTTCAGAGCCTGGGAAATATATTGCGGCATCTCCTGACAACGTGGAGCTCAGGGAGCTGAGAGCAGGATCGACTGGACGATAAGCATCTCCCACTGCGCGCACCGGAGCCAGGCACCAGACCTGAGCCAGGACGCACAACACCGTACTTGTGGCTCTCATATTGGACGAGATCTCTTTCTGAACAGGCAGTGTTGTAGGGCGATCTACAAACAGTGGCAGGTGACAGAGGCTGCCGTCAAGCCTACAGGCGTCGAGATCTCATCGCAGTCGAGAAAGCAGCAACGCCACTTTCATACTGTTGGGCCTCATCAATTGCTGATATGCCCCTCCCGGACTTCTGGAGTAAGCTGACCTGCAGCGGAGCCCCGAGGAGTTCTCGGCCGCAGGTGGGATGGCTGGGATGGCGGCGCCATCGCCGCGTACCTAAGTAGATAATGCGTGTGTTGATATGCAGCATGCAGTGGCATGCTCAAGTGCTTGTGAACCTTTTACCAGTCACCCAGTAGGAGCGCTCTCTGCTGAACCCCCGATACTGCACCGCTACCCTACCAATTGGCCTAGAGCTGACCTGCAGCTTAGCGCCCTGCTGTGAACCCTGCGTCGGTGAGCTTGCATGTGAAGGGGTTGACGGCGGGGTAGAAGCCCCCGATTTCGTGTCTGACTGAGAGCACTTTAGGTCAGAACAAAGGGGCGGCCGCTCGTAATGTTGCATGCGAACTGGAACAGGTCATTCAAGGCTGGGAGCAACAGTGGGCAGCCTTGTCAGGCGAACACCATATCATTCAACTTTTTTTTTTTCATTCCGTTGGCAATCCATTCACCTAGCAATGCAATGCTGTAAAACCACTAAAAGTACATCTGAGCAAGTTGGCCCCCTCTTGTGGTGCCGAGGCGGCGCTCAACCTGTCATCGTGTCGTCGTAAAAAAGCGTTGGTTTATAAACCCTTGCCACCAACTCCTTGATGTCAGCTCTTACAGCTCGTTCGCCTTCTTCTTGGCCTCGCCCTTCAGCTCAGCAGCCTTGCCCTTAGCTTGGCCGGCGGCCTGGTTCGCCTCGCCCTTGAGCTCCTGTGCCTTGCCTGCGGCCTCACCCTTCAGCTCGGCGGCCTTGCCCTTGACATCGCCTCCGGTGACGTTGGCTGTGGCATCCTTGACCTTGTCCTTGGCGGCGACTGTTCACTCTGTTAGCTCCCATGTTTCCTCTTTGTGGCTGGCTCCGACCAGCGAACTCGTGACATGTCTACTCACCTCCAATGTCGATGCCGTCAACGAGCTTGTCAGACACCACGCGGTCAACCTTCTTCAGGCCATCCTTGGTAGCATCAACGGGGTTCTTTTGCAGCTGAACGGTGGTGGAGAAGGCTGCTCGGGGAGCGGTGGATGTGAAGTTGGAGGAGCGGACCGCAGTGCGGGAGATGTTTGCCATACGGCGGACGGTCATCTCGGTGAGGAAAGACATTTTGTTTGTGGGTGTTTGTTTTGTTGGGAGAGGTGTGTTGAGGCTTGTGATGCTGCTCGAAGGAAGTCGCTGAAGACGAGGTCGACAGTTGCCAAGGTATTAGGTTGGAGATTAGGAAGTAAAATTGGGAGATCTGCTTGGTTGGAAAGTATCAATTCGAAGAATGAATTAGGAACAGGAGGTGTTTGAGGTTAAGAAAGAAAGGGAGGACAGACTGATGTTATCACAAGGGAGTGATGAAGAATGATGTCATGCTCACGATGACGCTTGAGGCTAGAACGTCTGCACTACAGCACTACAGCACGCCAACATGACGTCTGTAAGTGGTTGGACCTCGATCCGTACCGCAAAATCAGACAGAAAAGGTAGAAGATCTTCAAAATTTGATGCACCAGATCAGCTGCTTTGGTAATTCCATCAAGGTCTTGAATCCCCTCTCCTGCTTGTATGTTCTAGGCCGTTGCTCCGGCCGGTGCCGTCACGGGCAGAAGCGTCGACTGTCCCGAACGACACGGCCACGGGTCGGCCCAACAAGACTAAAACACCCATGGAAAATGAATGCAAGCATTCCATGGTTTCAAGCATATATCCTTTTCCCAATTTCCTCTCACCATTTCTTATTCGAGGCTACTCGGAGAATGCGGCTGCACATGCAGAAAGTGGTGATGCAACCCTACTGCTACAGAACTTGAGAATCCATGGACTCGAGCCGGGTGAATCCCTATGTCAGAGCCTACAATGCTAACGTACCCCAGAACGCAACAGACCACGAATTTGAGCATGAATTTCAGGTCAGAGGAAAGAGTCTTTCAAATGGCATCCGGTTTTCGCAAATTCTCGGTCCGTCCGAGACTATGAAGCGGGACTTGACGTGTGCCTCTTTCGGAAGTACGTCTGAGCCCAGGCCAGGGCTAAGAGAACGGGAAGCGGCAACAGCCGTTCCAACCAGGATGACACGGCACCTATGATGCGTAAAAGTAAGAAAGTGAGACTCTTTGAAATCAGAAAATTCAAGGAAGCAGCAATCCCCTCGACCGCAGACACTCATGCCGAGCACGGTCCACCGATGCAGAGCTGCTCTTCTCGCAGGCTAAGGGAATACGTCTGCGGTATGTCCGCTGGGAGCAATGGAGTCTGTTTTCACTGGTCGTCTGTCGTTTTATCCAAGAGTCCACGAATCTCAAGGTGTGGTCAACTGGAACTAGGAAGCAGCCCTGCATATCGAGTCTCTCCACTCCACCTTCAGTCTGGGGGATGACAAGGTCGAGCGTGCATCGCCGCGGCAGCGCGGGCGTGAATCCTCTTTTGCGCTCCTCGATTCAGATATCATGCCTATCAGGAGGCACATGCGAGACAGACATCGCTCCAGCGGATTGAATGGTTCGCTAAGCTCAGCCCACCGGAGAAGGGTCTATGAGAGCTCCGTTGGCCCAATTCAACGTTCCGAAATACCCTGGAAGTCTGGTTCAACATATGAAAATGCGGGTTCGAGGGGACTGGAAAGCCCCTAGACTCGTCTCAATTGAATGGATCAGAGGTAACGATCTGCTTGTGCGAAGTCTGATACCGGATGGCGATCGCCATGCGACAATTTCGGTTCTCGACGTCGTGATCTTCACTCGTCCATGATAAATAAACAGCCTTTTCGGATGGACCAAGAGCTCCCAGCCGGCTGCCTCCTTGGAAATAAGGAAGCCAGCAGTTCGAGCTTTTTTCGAAATCATATTTATCGCGAGGTTCTGGTATGGAAGACCTGAGCTCCGTGAAGAAAATGAGATATAAAGATTTTCCATGAGACAATTAAAAGACAAAGTACAGGACTGTTGTATCTAGATTTCTTTAAGACCATTTGTGTTTCACTATGAAGCCAAAATAACATGAATTATCAAGAGACTAAGAGTACGATATAAGTTTCACTGGAGTGTACGATGTTTTGCTATGCAAGGTCTCAGACAATGAGCTTCATAAACAAATGAAGCTCCGCGAGGCCTCCAGTGCTTTTCTCTGGCACTTCTACGAGTCCAAAGTAAACGGAGAAAGATTAGGCAAACCAAATATTAGTCACAGCAATTCAAGATCACTGAGAAGACATGGATTCATACCTACCACGATGCACATCCTAGCTCCGAATTAGATGCGTACAACAAAATTGAGCCCCGGTCTCGAGAATGATGAATATTTAGAGACCGGAAACCAAAGCAAGGGAAAGAGCTGCCCATCTTCAAGATCGGTCTACTCATCCGGATAGAAGGCTCTTGCTTCTCACGGGTACCAGAACAGTTCACTTGATATTAGCACCACTAATTTACACAAATCACGACACTGAGGGATCGATAGCAAGCACGGTCGCCCAAGGAGTTCCAGCACGACATTGACATGTATGGCCGTTTCACCAGCCACGAGTCTGGGCTGGCAGCATCTAGCTCAATATATACAGCGCAGGGACTCACATGAGCCACAGCCCGCAGTACCAATATATCACACGACTCATCCGCGGAGTCACATATCCAGAAACTGCCATGATCTGTTCAGTCGCGTCCTTTTCTCGGGAAAATATCACCTCCCCTTAAACACAGGTTTCCTCTTCTCGGCAAAAGCCTTGAGCGCCTCATCCCGGTCCTCGGTCTTGACGACCCGCTCATACATGGCATTCTCCACCTCCTCGTGCGGCCTCTGCACAGCCTGCAGCGCCGCCCTGGTGGCGACGGGCCCGCCCTCGCAGATCTCCGTGGCCAGGCGCACAGCCTCGCTCAGGACGTCCCGCCGCGCGGTGGACAGCACCTGGTCCGCGGTGGCCTTGTCCCCGTTCTTGAGCTTCTCGACGGCCTCCTCGCTCTCGGGGACCACCTCGACCAGCCTGTCCGCGATGCCCAGGAAGTACGCCTCGGGCGCGGACACGCGGCGCCCCGTGAGGATCAGGTCGCGGGCGCGGCCGATGCCGATCAGCGAGGGGAGCCGGTGCGTCCCGCCCGCGCCGGGGATGATGCCTAGTCTCGTCTCCGGCAGGCCTATTACGGCGTTGGAGGAGAGGACGCGGAAGTGCGTCGACAGGGCGAGCTCCAGGCCGCCGCCGAGGGCGAGGGAGCTGATGGCGGAGATGGTCGGGATGGGCAGGGCGGAGATGTGGGTGAAGGTCGAGCGGAGCAGGGCGAGGAAGGCGGCCGTCCTGGATTTGGCAATATCTCGTCAGCTAATGGCGGCTATAATGGGGCATACATAGGGCTGGCGGGGCCCTTCTGGTCTCGAAAATGCCTTGCGCCGGCCCCACGGGTTTCAGACAGTCTATATGCCTTGCGGGTGGACACGTACTCCTCGGGCGTGAAGCCCCTCCTCTCCTTGAGGTCGGCACCAGCACAGAACGAGCTGTCGACCGCGCTGGCCAGGATGAGGGCCCTCGTGGGGCCCTTCCCGTCCTGGGCGCCCTCCGCGCCGCCGAACCGCTTGTTCCAGCTCTTGGTCGCCAGCTCCTCGCCCGTGGACGCGTCATACTGCGAGTGGACGTCGTCGACCTCGCCGCGCAGGGTCTGGAGCAGCGCCCTGGAGATGGCGTTGCGCGCCGCGGGCCTGTTGAGCTCCAAGACCCGGATGTGGCCCGTGTTGGGCGCGGGCACGTTGGTGACGCGGATCAGGGGCGCCTCGTTTGCGGTGGAGTAGCAGCACCTGGAGGCGAGGGCCTGGAACGGCCTTTTCGCGAGGGTGAGTCTCGGGCGGGGAGGCATGGCGGCGGGATTCTTGTCTATTGGGAAGTTGCCAATGGTTCGTGGGCCGCGGGTGAGAGACCAAGAGAGGAGCAATTGGGACTCTGGAGACCAGTCCAGTCTACATGTTGGAGCTCATGGGCGAGAGCTCGACAGTTCACGATGACGTCTGGCTGGATGCGGCTACAGGCGGGTCACTAGACACTAGCAAGACTAGGTACTCCGAACCCTGGATCGGCTGTCATTTTGTCTTGGCTTTGGAAGAGAGGGGGGGGAGCTTCCAATCAGGGAGGGGGGGCTCTCGTGCCGGCCCTCCCTTAACCCCCTGCCTGACCCTGAGAGATTGATTCCAGAACACCTGAAGTAACAATTGCTTGTCCCCAATGCAGAGATAAGCTTAGACAGCCTCGTCCTCGACTGATCTGCCAATTCGGAAGCCCTACACGTGTGTGCTTGAATCATGATACTGCCTGGCAGCGGAATCTCTCTCCGCCTTGAGAGGTAAATTCCGGCGGCCTCCAGGCCAAAAACTGACTTGGCCAGCTTGGCTTGTGCCCACTCGGCAGCTGACTGCTCGGTGGTGGATCGGGGGTGGCCTGGGCTGCCTGTATGGTTCAAGTGCACCCCACTGCAAGGTTTCATGTTGACATTCACTCACCAACCACGAGAATTTACCGAGAGCGATCGTCATGGAACGTCAAAACGCCGACCGTTTGTTTTTCTGTCCCTGGGACGCTTGAACCAGGCCATGCCCTCTTCGACACCGCGATAACGCGACCGATGGTGACATGACCGGGGACGAGGTGGCAGCAATTTTTTGAATTCTCCAACAAACTCTAAAAAGAGAGCATACAACGCAAGGGAAGCCGCTCCGACTCGCCCGACCAACACGAGGCCAAATCTCCGTCTCCCCCGCGATTGCCAAGGCCGGGACACCGTCCTGGACAGCGTGTGGGTGGACCCACGATCTCGCGGCAAGTGGAGGCTCCTTTTCGCTTGGGCGGCAGGGTGGTTGGAGCACTGAAGGAAGCGGGACTTGCGTGAAGATCTGGGCCTCTTCTGCATGCTCGCTTCTGCAGTTGCCAAGTCACTTGATCGATGGGCAGTGGTGGCATGATGCACTTGTATGTGAGCTGTCTGAATTCGCTGCACAACCAGACCGCATCACTGCCAAAGTTGATCCATTTACGCCTGGTGCAGCATTGTTAACAGAGTGCCCATGGCAACTACGGCGTACAGGATTGCAGATTTTGCCCGCGTGCTCCAGCCACAGTCACCTCCAGTCACATCAAGGAACAACACGAAATTCTCTGTGGTATGCTCAGGAGAACCTCGGTATCGAGTTCATTGTTTCTCTTGGGCCCTGCTCCTTTGATGTCGTTCTGAAATTTGGTTAGGATATAAAAAGCAATGCCAACCGTGCACAGTTGGATCGGTGACTGCGCGCCGCGTGGGCTGAGGCCGAATTGGGCACAGGAATATGGCCGTTTTCCAGGGCACAGGTACCGTGCCGTACCCGTGTATCCGTACGGCTTACGGCACTGTACTGGCCGCGTAGTAGGGCTGCAAGAATATCCATCCTCCCGGCCGCCCGGTAGCCGAACACGGGGACTGGTACCCACAAGAAACACAGACTATTGACGGGAGAAGAAAAAGTGTGCCATTTACTGATTCACGAGCAGCACAGGGCTCTCTGCCAGGGTTGCTTACCTGCCCGCCACGATGGAAGGTGGTCCTGGTTCCCGAACCAACCGTTGGAAAGAAGCGCGCGATTAAGCTCACTGGATCCAGGAACCACAAAGTCGTCATCGTGTTCAGCTGTATCGGGTGCGACTATTCATCAAACCTTGTTGACGAACTGCACTTTTGCTCTCGCGGAGAAAAAAGAAGGTTGGGTCTACAGGGTTTTCCTAGAAAGATCGTTAGCACGGTACTTCTGCAGCACTAATAATAGGAGCCCAGCTTTAACTTAGCCTCCGTCTAAATACGAGGCGGTACGGGTACATCTAGTAAGAAAAGGTAGTAATACCAGGTAGCTTTATAGTAACAAAACGGAAATAGAGTTAAGAAAGCTTAAGTACCGTTTTATGCTCGAAATAAAGTAATCTGATTGGTAGATAGGGTTACACTGTATGTACTCACGCTAACAAAGATTAGGGGAACACCCTGTAGTCCTGGCCCCCGCGAGGCCGTGGCCACGCTCCAGGTCACAGATGCAGTGACCCAGACTGCCAGACCCCGAGTGCGGCCAGGGGACCTTTTCCTTCCAGGGCCCCAGGCGTTGGACCGCGAGGCCCTGAAGTCGCGTTCCAAAGCAGTAAAATCGCTGGCCAGGCTTAAGCAGGCCGCCCTTTGACAGGAGGACGGACAGAGGGCCGGCCGCGGCCGTGATCCATGATCCGTTTGGCTACTGCAGCTTAGTATTTCGGGGAATTTTTGGGGAGCACCGCGAATCCCTTTTTCCTCTTTCGGCCTCCTGCGGCCACAATACGGTACTGTGTAGACAACAGTATGTTGGGAGACGGTATTGCAGGCTTGTTCTCGAAAAAGGGGGTGTCCTAATTGAGCGAGGCACTGTATCGGACACCCTGTAATTGTTCCGTTCAGTGCTCGGTCGGGGTTAAGAAATGACGTGGCTCGCAAGACTGTGGCTGTGTCCAATTGTGGTTCTGAAGCGATATTGCACTGATTTATGCCTTCACGCCATGAACCCATGTCTGGCAGAGCTTGGGGTTATCAGCCTCATCAAAGGGCCCAGAACGCAGGATTCTTTGCCCAGCCCAATCGATCTCGCAGTCGCGATTACCCGTGTGGTCGGTACGAGACATCGTGTTCGCAAAAGGAAGGATGTTGGCAGTGGTATTGTTGCATGTCGTGTTGCCGAGCCAGTCATGACCCGGCCGCCCGACACGCAAGCACACCTACCAACACGCTATCAAGCGCCATCTGTACAGTCAGCACGGCATGAGCTGCCCAACTACTGCACGTGTGTCGCCGGCACGTCGCCTTGTGTGCCTCGTATCGGCGCGGGCGTGAATTATTTCGCCAGCTCGACTTCCCATCCCCCCTTCCCCTGCTCCCCTAGCCTGTTGAGGGCCGGGACCAGGGCAGGGGGCTAGGGCCACCCATTGATCTTGGGAAGCTCAAACGAGGCTGCGACCACGGCATGCGACGTACGTGCATTGCCATATGGGTGTCTTTTGACCGATGACGACGGCGATGCTCCCGTTTCTGCAACTGTGCAATGCCGCCCGCTGCCATTTTTGGTCACGAGAGCGTCTGAGCAGCTGGCAGGATGGCAGGATGGCAGGGCGATCGATGTGGTGGTGAGCTGATCAGTCGATCATATAGGGGAAACGAAACATATGGGTGGCCGTGACAGTTTGAACGACGACAGCCATACCCGATCCATCGCGTGGTGAAACGAGAGGACAGACGGGCAGACGGAGAAGCCCACCAGGGAGAAGCCACCGTGAGATAAGGTTCCTTGCGGTAGTACAATTAGTAGACGACAAGACGAGCGGGCGGCCGCCCTTTTCCTGTCGTGGCTAGCTACTCGGGAGTCGTGCTTGTACGACAACACCAGCACGCAGCAGAAGCATGTTGTCCAACATCGAGATTTGAGTAAGCTGAGCAACCTCGAGCTTATTAACTGCGTCTGAGGGTGACAGGTCCGTCTCACGGATAGTTATCACGAAACACCTCATCACACGTCTAGAGATTGAAAAACGGGAACGCTAATCAACTAGCACCGTGGTGTCTCTGCCGGACCGTCTCTGCTAGAGCCCTCCACCGTCGGGACCGGGCGCCAGGGACGAGACGGAGCAAGCCCGGCCTCGCTTGGCCACCTTGCTAGCCGCCTCTCGGAATGCAGCATGCCAGCCCGTCTGCCCGCCCAGCACCACAGTCCAAGGCGAGGTGGGGAATATCGCTCGGGTAGCAGGCAATAGACAAAACTCTATGCATTGCACAACGCGTCGGGTCACTCTAAATCAAGCGAGAGGGGGTCGTGTCACCAATCTTGGGAGCAATTCCTGGGTGTGGCCAGGCAAGTCAGGGTTTGATGAAGCCAAATCTTGGGGACAGGTACCGGCATAGGCGCACAGCCCAGGGGAGCGAGGTACCTGCGAGCCTGCCATGGGCTGGGCCGGCTGGGCGGGCACTGGCTGGTGCTTCTCGTTGACGAGCGATAGGCCCGTCAGTCAACGGCGGCACGGCATGCTAACGGGTCCTAACGACCAGGCTGGACTCGCCGATACAAAAGAACATGGCACCTGGGCCAGAGTCTGTTATTGGTATGGTAAGACGGGACATGAAAAAGGGGGCGATCGAGAGTGCCACTGTCAAGCGGGATGATGAATTTAGCACCCCCTTGCAAGACTGAGGACTCGCTGCGCCCAAAGAGGAAACTTAGCCGAGGCAAAAACCCACTTTTCTCAGCAATATCTTCAAACGTATCTTTACAACTTTTAAGGAACACAAACCTCCCGGGTTGGTCCTCAAGTGGTGCTCGAGTACGGCCTACCGGCCTCTCGCTCTGCTCGCCTCTTCGCCCCAATCGTCCCTTTTTAAATTCATTTAGAATCCGTGGAGGAAATTAGATTTGAAAATGTTGATTTTGGAGTGTTTTTGAGATGTTGATTGAAAAAGTGGGTCGTCTTTCCTCTTTGGGCACAGCGAGTCCTCAGTCTTGCAAGGGGGTGCTAAATTCATCATCCCGACTGTCAAGTGTCAGTTCTGGCGGAAGCTTGAGACGGACTCGACTGGCAGACTGGGGACTGGGGATTGATTGTGCAATGTCCTGGAAATGTGCACCAGGACCGACGACAGAGAAACGTTGACGTCCAAACTTACCCGAACCGGGCAAGCTCTGGCAGGGCAGCGTTTCCAGTGCTGACCAATGACCACATGCTGCCCCTGGAGCTAAAATTGTGCCTGCCAGTCCCATTGGCCCTCGCGGTCAATTGGATCCCCACCCTTCTGCGCTCAAAGTTGGGCGGCTGGGGTCGCTGTGGCAAGGATGGCCAGACGTGCAAACGGTGGCTACCCACTCTATCAGGAACGAGAGAGACAGAGGAGAGGCCGGAGTGACAGTGTCAATCGGGTAGCGAAAAGACCGGACGGTGACCTCAGAGCGTATCTGCTGCACAATGCCCTGTTGTCCTGCCCAGCCAGAGCCTGGCCCGGTCAGTTCTTTTGGCATACACGACAGGGCGCAGCGAGCCAGTCAAAGCCCACCGTTTCGGTACGTACCCCCCGATCAGCCAGGGTGGTCCCATCGTAATCTCCCCTTTGTCCTCCTAGTGGCTCGTTAGCACATCTTGGAACGGCAGGGGGGCACAGTCGGCAACAGGAAGGGACGGCGTGGCAGGAGACTGGCAAAAGAGGGAATCTGGGCAGGAGAGAGGAGAAGAGGAGACGAGGCAAGTCTCACCATCCTGTCCCTGTCTCTCCTTCTTTCCTCCCTCACACACGCCCACGCCCACCCAGGCCCAAGCCCAACCTTGACTTGGAACCCAGCTCGCTCGTGCTCGTGCTTGTGCCGCGCCCACCGCCATTCCCTTCCTTTCCCACGCACTCACTCTGTTCCGTCCATTTTCATCACTCTCTTTTTTTGTCTCTTTTGATCAAAACTTCCATCTCGTCATTCCCAACCCACTCCTTAAACAACCACTCGGTCATTCACTCCCTCCACGGCCGCCTGCAGCGCTACTCGTGAAGGAATCATAACCGCAAAAAAAAGCGCTGTGACACTCGAGCCGGCACAACACGTCAAGTCAAGTCCCGCCAGAGTCTCTCGTTTCGCTCCAGTGCGCCTTCCTGTGTTTTGTTTCCTGGTTTCAGGTCCAGGCTTGTCTTTTTTCCCCTACTTCTCCCACCTACCACCCACCTGGTACTGTTCCAATACGGACACCGACCAGTCCAGCCGACCTATCTCCCTTTCTTACCTCTTCCCCTACCTGGGCCTCGACGTTCTATTTCCTTCCGGATTCCACACCACGCCTTCCTCACTCGTCGACCAGCAACGCGGCTCATCCCTCGCTCTCAATCGGCATATCCCTTTCACCAAGAACTGCCACGAAAGGGGCCTGTTTCCGCCAGGGACTCATCAATGTCATCTCCGCTCTAAAACCAAAAGGGAGAATTGTAGGATACTAAAATCAGGAAGTGGGATAGCGTGAACGGAAAGGATTCACAAAGGAAACAAGACTGTTGGATCTCGCCCTCGATTGTGCCAGCCTTTGTCCGAACCACAGTCTATTCTTACTCGCCCGCCATCCGGGCATTCGACGAATACCTCGTGGCTCTCTAGTCGAGTCGACAAACAAAGACTCGCCTCTCTGTCAAGCCGACCGTTGTATCGACCGCAGAAGTCGTCCTTGTTGCCGACGACACCGTCTTGATCGGAAGGCCGCAATCCGATTTGCACCAACCGTTCAAATCTTTCCTATTTTCCGATCCAATTTAAACTATTTCATCAGCCAAATCACCCAAGATGAAGACGACAACAATTCTCGCAGCGGCAATTGCTTCTGCATTGCCAGCATATGCAGCCACCACCACAGCAGCCTCAAATCTCGAAGAGCCATCAGCGGCACCAACGCTCGGAGCCCAGATCGTTCAGGGCTGCTTCTCATCATGGGGAAACCTCATCTTCAACTCGACGCCAAATTTCAACACGAAGAGTGCATGCGCTTTCGATCTGTGCCACGCCGGCGGCTTCCAAGTTGCAGCGACGAGCGGCGGTAACCAGTGCTACTGTGGTAACGAATACCCACCGAAAGACACTGTCGTGGACGACTCTAAGTGTGACGTGCCCTGCCCCGGCTATGGCGTTGAGGCTTGTGGTGGCATCGACTTTTACACAGTTTACAACACTGGTATCATGCTCTCGGTCAAGTACTCCGAGCCAAACGATACTTCTTCCTCTGCCACACCAAGCGTGGTCGCATCATCCACGGTTGTATCAGGCGGGCAGACCAGTGTTGTGTACGTGACTTCTTCACCATCGAGTGAGCCAGAAGACAAGGGTGGCCCACCTATGGGAGGAATCATCGCCGGCGTGGTGGTTGGTGTTGTGGTCGTCGGTGCCCTCATGGGTGGACTTTGGTTCTACATGCGCCAGAAGAGGAACCGAGAGATCGAGGAGGAGCACCGCCGCAACGCAGCCGTCAATGCCTTCATGGGCGGAAAGCCACCCGGCAGCAGCGGCGGCTACTCGATGGAGACGGATACTCGTCTGGACCCTGTGATGGCCCAGCGGAGGATGAGCAGTGGCAGCATCGCCGACAACCAAGATTACTCGCGACGAATCCTTCGGGTATGTGCCCCCCTCATATATCTGCCTTGAAATCCTTGCTAACAATCTCACAGGTGACCAACGCGTGATGACGTTCCCCATTTACGACGAACGATTCCTGCCTGTACTCTACTCTTCTATTGGCATCTTTCGGCGTTTGGTAAATTGCTCTCATGTCACCAGTCAATCATACCACGCGACGATTCTCCGGCGTTTCATATTGGCGCAAGGAAAGCAACATATTCGGGGTCACGAACAGGACGTGGCATATATCCCCCCTAGGCATCCGTTGCCGCTTCCTCCGCCGTCCCCTCCTTCGCCAATCTTTCGGCACTTCTTTCGGTATGCCTCAGGCACGTCTCACATCCTGAGCCTCCGGCCAGAGACGACGACGACCCTCTCGAGACTACCACTTTTTCGTCACCACGATTAGCTTTGTGATACCATTGTTTTGGAGACCGGGTGAAGGCGTGGATATGGAGTATTCAACCACAACCCAAAAGACAAGGCTTGTCCCGAGACAAGGCAACCTTGATGCATCTATATTTATTATTTGTCTGGGCGGTTGGTTTTGGGAACAGGGAGAAAAGGACGTTAGAACGGGGACCAATGACCCAGACTGAGCGGGAACAGGCTGGCCGCTCGCTTGTCAGGTTGTGTGGAAGCGGCAAGAAAGCGCACATATATGGCCCGGATGGGTGGGAAGATGCTGCGTCCGTCTTTGAGTGAGTGCCCGGTGTTCCGAGAGAGAATCTATTACTACAGGCCATCAAAGATGCGTCCATCTCGTCTCCGAATGTATCAGTCGTCAACCTGTGCCAAGGAAACACCTTGGAATGTGCGAGACAGGTAATTGATGGATAGACATCTTTTTATTTCTTTATCAGACAATTCTATCTTCATCCCACACGGCAGAGAATCAATGCTATGTGGTAGGATGTGATTCCCAATCATTTTTCCTGGTTTCGGAACCCAAGCGCACTGAACGCCGCCCACCGTCTCTTTTTATCAGCACCGATGGCTTAGCTCACTTACACCTGTCTTGTGCCCAATGTCTCACGTCTATCTCGCAGCTGAACACCGTCACACGATCCATCGAGACTAACGCCCCCATCGCACTACTTTGATTCGGTAAATGTTTCCACTTAACGAGCACGCGGTATTGGTGCGTTCAGTGAGTTCGGATGGGGTGTCGGGGTGTGTGTGATGGTTTGGGGCGACAATGAGGCAACAACTCTGCATATACGACGCAACCTCATAGCCTCTCTCTCGCCTTGCCTTGTTCGAGATACTTTGGCTTGGGCAGGACACGGTAGCGCAGGCTCAGGATGGGCTCTGGTATGATGGAGCGAGGTGAAGGTCAGGGGCGAGAGGATTTTGGTAACACCGGTCTCGACAATCCTTGGGTCGAGGGATTTGGGGGTCACGGCAGCTCGAGGTTATCCAGCAGCAAGGACACTCCTGGAGCCCAAAAGCGGAAGAAGAAAAAGGCATCGGCCTGACCGACTCTGATCGGACACGGATCGACCATTGACTGTCGTGTCAGCTCACTTGGGTTCCTCCTCGGCTTTCCGGCCGAGTCTTTCCGATCCTACCGGGGATCGAGTCCGCGCTGGAGACAGCCGTGGGACGATGTGGTTCGCGGTGCCTGGCGCTGTGACACACCGAGAGGAACAGGAGGCACGTAGCACGCGCCGTGTAAGGCTCGGTCATTTTTGGCCCCTTGACGCGTAATACGAGTTGGACGTTAACGAACATCGAATGGCCATCGTACGGTCGGGCTGGAGGCTAGGATGTCAACGGCAGAAAGAAGATAGCGTCGCCAGGGCAGGGATCTGTGCTGGCAGGAGTCGTCTGGTCGTGGGAGTCGGCAGGCTCGTCTGACTGTGCTCGCTGTGGCTAGATCAAGGACGGGGCGATGCTTGCAATGGAAGGAGATATACACATATATATACGGAGTGGCCAAATGACCTGAATGCAAGTAGACTGACCATCTATCTCAGCTTCGTTGATTCACTCTTCATCCAAATTTGATTCCGTAAGCAAATTCCTCAAAATGAGCATACCCATCAAACATTTCACCGCCTTCAATGCCTCCCCGCACCCGGGCGTTGGCACGCTGGTGAACCACTTCGTCAAGTACAATGATATGCTTGGTGAGATTTGCAATCAGTGTCTCGCCCGTAGGCAACTTGAAGCGAGCCTCCACGCCCATGGCCCCTTCAAGCCCCGTTGTGGGCGGCCACGTCGCGTTCAACCCCCACTGCCGGACTTGGCTGGATCCCTCCTCGCATGATTCCAAGATCTTGGTTCCATTCTTGAGAACATAGGCGTGTGGGTGTTCGACATCGTCAAAGTCTATAGGGTTGAACCAGACGGCTGCATAAGGGCCGAAGCGCGCATGGCCCCAGTTCCAGAACTTGGCGTATTGATCGATGTTGACGTTGGCCCAGTTCTTGTCGTGGTACCCGAAGCCCTGGTTTATCCTGACCGGAACGCCATCGACTGTCATGTCAACCGTTGGGTTGGCATCCGGGACGGCATTGGCCCACTGGAAGGTGGGCAGGAGTTCTTCGGTGACGCCGGGAACCATGGGCCCGCAAGGATAATGAGGTGTTCCGGTCTGTTCTGTGTTATCGGTCTTGACATCTGGCCCTTCAGTGTGCGGGAATGGACTTACAGCTTCCAAAATAAATGTACCATTGACCCCGATTTCCGGCGCGTCAACTTGAATAGTGAAAGTGAGACCTGGCTTTTCAAGGGGCGTGCTAGAGAAGCTGGCGTCGGCACCTTTCCAGTGCCCTCGAACGCCTTCCTCATCGACAGTGACTGTCGCGCCACCTCTGGCCTCAACGTACTTGTCAAAACTTGTTCCGTTCGAATAGGTGCCCGTGATCTGCACAGCTAGTGGTTGAGAGGTCGGGATGACACCGGAATTGTGGAAGACGATTTCTAAGGTTGATTCATCGCCAGGTACATCTGAGACTGCATCGAAATACCACCAGTCCGATGATGTGCTGTTCGCCGTGACATTGATTTTGGGACCATCGAGACTTCCTGGGCCTGGAAGTGAGACTCTTTCTATGAGCACGGTTCCGTTTGTGGTTGCGGGCGCAAAGTCTATCGTCACTCCCGCAGCTTGGGTGACGAGAAACAGGGACGCTGCTAGCACTCGATGGATTGCCATTGTCGGACTGCCGTGAAGAGATACAACAAAAGATTTATTCCAGGCGTGTTGTTCTTCAAGACTGACTGCGCGGCACGTTATGATTCAAGGGGATGTGTTCCTTGTTTTATAGCAATCGCACCACAAACTATGATCCAGCGAGATGTAATATATTCGGCAGTGCCTAACAAGCTGGTATGGAGGGTCGTGGAGCCTGTTCTGCAGAGGCATCCGCCAGAACAATGTGCGTCGGTTTGCATATACGATATACGCTGGTTGATCCAAGCTATGCGAGATGAATCTCCCCACTCGGTGAAAGGAGTCACATTGCCGCTATTGTGTACGATCAAAGTTGCCTAAATGTTTCAAGTCCTCTTTGATAACTTTGTCGTCTTCTTATCTACTTGTGTTATGACATATGCCTTGATGAATATATGTAAATGGAAAACGATGTGGAATGCTTAGTAGTGAAGTGGCACCAGCTCTTATTGTTAAGCTTATTCATTGCTTGCTGTAATTACTGCGGCCCTTTGCCAGTCACAGATGAGCGCTCTCCATCAGTCAAGCCCGGTATCGGGATCTCATTAGTTACATTACAAGGTGAGTCTGACGACGAATTCGGCATTACCTGCCCGCATTTACATAGGTAGGCTCTCTGCATATCCTTGCTAATCATACAGGGGAAGCAAGGGTCTTTCCCGAGTATTCCTGCAGAAGGTGGGCCTGCAGATACGATATACGCATGCGATGTACGCGTATCCAAAGATGTGCTGGCTTTGGAGGATGACCTGGCTATGAATCGGGTCGTTATACTCAAATGACTCTGGTGCTGTTCTGGGTCTGGAAAGCTTGCCATATTTGAATACCAGATCGCCATGGAAGTCCAGAAAAGGCTGCCGCACATACGTTGGGCTCAACTTTGAATTGTTCATCACACCTCTAGCATGCGACAATTATTTACAGTTCTCACTGAGGAAAGAGACTCGGCACAAAGCCCGTCCATCCTCGTGCGACCTGAGGAGCAACCTCAACAGTCAGATTTAGCGACACCACATACCCGCCCGCGGTGGCGCAACTTTGGAAACCTCTCTTCGTGGGCCATCTCGCCTCAACCCCCCGGCCGCTGGATCTCTAGGAAGCATTTACTCCACTCGGCTTTCTCGTCCGGCGCTGTCGCTGGTCTCAGTGACTAGCCCCCGAGGATGGACGTTAAAAGATCCCATGCACAGGTCAAAATGCGCTGATACCCAAATACAACCTCCTTAATGATGTTCCTGAGCAGCTAAGAACAATGTGATGCTACTTAAAGGGGCATGCATTTTGTTCAGTCATGGTATAGGTCTAGTGGCCGAGGTCTCGGGCGCAGCCCGGATCTCCTTGCCTGTGTGGCCAGACGTTATTGTGACAGGTTACACTGGCCCTTTGGCACCTGTGCAGTCTTGGATGGAAAGGGAGCTTCCGCTCGATGTACTACAATAACTGAACTCCTCTTTATTCATAGTCAGTGAAGTCATAGTGAGGCTTAGCTCTTGTTTTAGGCGCACTCTTGCGCCCGCTCCCGGGCCAGCTCCAGAGAACGAGGGCGACGTATCCGAGGCCAATTCCGAGACCCATACACGAGCAGGGCGAGATCAATATCTAATAAGAGACAGCGCACCCTCGATCAGCTTAGGCAGGTATCCGGCTGACTTGCAGGTGTTCAATATCATCAAGCGCGCCGAGACCGTGTCCCAGGCCAAATCGAGAGGCGCAGGACGATTGTGCACCCTGATCTAGTGACATGGGGCCACAAGGTGAGACGGAGGGCGAGGATTGGGAAACCGATTGGGTCGATGTGTACCTGACAGGCAAGCCCGCAGACCGTTAGGTCTCGGGTGGTTGCATGTACTCGCCAACGGTTCGCTTGGGGGCGAGCATCTTATCCATCTACGACTCCACGACTTCATCACAGCTTATGGATGGAAGTCTAATAGTTATTGATATTTCAATTACTGGTATATATATAGTTTCCTTTGGATATGAAAGCCAGGTGAAAGAGCCTGCGGTATCAAGCCTCTTCATCCCTCACTCATTCACATTTGCCTGTCACCACTCGCCCCGACATCTCATCAGGCGGAAATTGTACATCGCAAAGCACCCAGAACAGAGAGAACATCCAAATCAGAATTTACGATGAAGTCCATTTCCAAGCTCACGCTGGCACTGGCTGTTATCTGCAGCGGCATGCTCGCGGCCGCTCTGCCCAACCCTGTCCCGCAAAGTCTGCAAGGCAATCTACCTCAACCGCCACCATCCGACACCCTTCTCCTCAATGGTGAGTGAGAAAGATCCGACACTGTATGTACCACGATTCCCTAAAAGGTAAGTCGTATCGGCATATCCTAGGCTCTTTTGCTGCTTCAAGCGTACGTAGCTGACTAACTCGGGCCGCTAGACAAAGGGACATATGCTCTACGAGGAGCCGAGTGCTGTGGCAGTGTTTCTGGGCTAGCCTATACTTGAAGGCATGTAGGATATTGGAGCACGATGTTGGCCTGTAATATTTGTAATTTATGGTGGTGGGGATAAGGCTATCGCCTCGCAATTAAATTCAATGCTGACAGACGGAAGTGCATCGTGAAATGCTGGAAGAGACCTTTACGATTGAAGAGCTATGTCAAGGCGCGGTGCGAAATGCCCATTGTAATACCTCTGTACCGCGATCACGTCATCTTTTCTAATTCGCATAGCCAATGTATCAGTCTCCTGCAATTTCTTTTGAATATCCTTCTTGGCTTCTTTCTCGGCGTCTTGAAAGGCAAGGCTCTCTCTATTGCGTCCAGGTTGTATGGAGCAGTCTTGCTTCGATAGAACAAATGGGCCGCCTAGGGATCAGAATCAGGGTGGCCAACGACATCGCTAAAATAGCACGAATTGGGGTACGTCCTGTGATCCGATTTCAAGTGCAGAAAAGAAATCACTTGTAATGCCGCGGCAATTGGGATTTCAGAACAAGCTGGAACATGCCAGAGATCTTGAACTAACAACAACAGCTGCGGTCCATGCTGAAAGAACACAATATTTGAACCAGAGTCAATTCATAGAGGGTGAGTACCTACAAGCCGCAGCACTACCGCCGACTTGCCAGAGTTATGAGCAGGGACAAAACCTGCCATCCTTCAGACAATTCAACGGGATCAGCACACGAGAGCTAAGGGCCTTTCAGGCTGAGATCGTTGAGCTTCAAGGGCGGCCCGAAGCATGCTGCAAAAGCGACGATGTTGCCAGTCACATGTATGTTAAAAGATATCGGAGATTCGCCACCGCAAAATGGGAGGGTACATCCGAGCTCTATGGGATGACCCCCTGCAGGATAACCAGCTCGGGCATGCCCTCTGCTCTTGCGGGTATGACTCTACTATCTGCTCAAGAAGCTTCACTGCACTTCAGAACTCCCAGCAGATAAGGGATGTCAAGTGAAAGCGGCAGCGACGTCCGCTCACGTCCACTCACAAGACACCGTTACCAATGGATCTGCCGACCCATCTCCTCATCTGTAGAAGTTCCTGCTCGGAGAACTTTGGGATAGCACGGGGAAGGATAGTAGTACCTAGGTATGTAAGAACTGGATGTGGAAGTGTGGCTTGAGAAGTCACCTTGTGCTGACATCTCTTCCAGACAGTCTACTACTCCAAGGTACGGTCCCACACCACATCGCACATCTGACCATGCAAAAAGGTCAACACTTAAAACATTAAGGGCCAATGATCCTATATTGACAATAATTGCGGAGCTATCAAAAATGAAACCTCCCCCGAATCTCACCCAGCTCCGTTCACTGCAGAATTAGCTCAAGGAAGACAGAGGTGGAAAGAATTTCCACAAAGACGCAGGCTTCAAGTTATTCACCTGGGCAGATGAGCAGACCGAGGCATACGTTTCGCTCAAATCCTCTCAGAAAGAGACATACATGTTCAGTAGACTCATGACCCGGGTCGTCGCGCGGAGGTTCTGCCGTTTTGCTGGAGAGAAGATGAAAGTAGGCACTGTCATCGACGAGGAAGCCAGTCCAATTTCCTCTTCAGACTCGAAACCCAACCATGCGACCAACCTTGTGGCATTGATTATGTACTCGGTCTTTCCGGTCAGAATAATGTTTGTGCTCAACAATGTGCACAGTATTGAATCTGACCTGACAATGCCAGTCTTGTTCTCTGCTGTGTTCGCTGTGCTTATGGCAGTATTTAAAAAAAGCCAAGGGCGCGGAAATATATAGTGTAACCGCAAAGCAAGCCAGAATTTCCATTACTTCTAGACTACATCAACAAATATCCCGGATTTGATGCAGTTGGGGTGGTCTTCATTAGGAGTGCCATAGGAAATGCCGGGTCGTAGGTGGAGGGACCGTCTTTCCGAACCATGCGCCGGCATAGTGCAAATTATTCCCAGACTGAAGCTCTATTATGAAACTCATTTTCTGTCTATTTTACTATAAATACAGATACTTTGTCGTGGACAATTGAGAGGCAAAATATATTGTTCATCGAGGCAGTCATTAGCAAAACATTATTACTTTTATGGACTATTAGTATTCTTTAAGTTCCTCTATTAAGCTAGAATAATAGTAAGTTCCCTAGAAGGGTAAGGTAATATATCTTTTATACTAAAATAGTAGGTTTCCCTATATAGAGAATTTAATAGTAACTTTCTAGTTTACTTTTATAAACTAGTATTTTAGTTATAATATTAGGTTATATCTATTTTATTTATACTAATATTATTATTAAAGTTAAAGTTATTATAGTTTATAAGCTAATTTAATATTATTAAGTATTATATAAAAATATTATTATTATATAACTTAGACCTTTATAAATATAAGTTAGCTAAAATAAGTAATTATAAAAGCTATTATTATTTTAACTAAGATTCTAACTTAAATATATACTTATTATAACCTTCTTATATTATATTATAAGACTACTTAAAAGTAATTATTAGCCTATTATATAAAGCTAAAATAATTATTAGATAAGTTAATTATATTCTATTATTTAGATATATAAACTTAATAGTTTATAAATAGTTATAAAAATAGAAATTAATAGTTAAATCTTTATTTATATAAGAAATACCCTTAAATATAACTACTTAAAAGAAGAAAATAAAAATAAGAGGATTATTAATATATTCTTAAGATTTCTTAAAGAATATAAGCCTAAATTAGAATTAATTTAACCTTTTAAGACTATTAAATATAAATTTAATAATTCTAAGCTTATACCTTTAAATTTAGACTAGAAGAGGATTAAAGGGCTTAAAAAGAGGCTTAAGTAGGAAGAACTAGGTATAGAAGGATAACATAGTTAAATATACTATAGTTGGTGAAATATAGTTATAGGTCTTTTAACCTCATACCTAGGAGGGATCATTACTTTCATTAGTCAACACCATGAAGCCAAGATTCTAAACGGCTTAGCCTGACTCCCGCCAGCTATTAGTACAGCATTGCGGCCACTTTGCTTTACTGTCAACTGAGGAGTTGAGGTGCATCATGATCAGGTGACATTTCGTCTGAAGTCTTCAGGCCAGCCGCCTACACTGTTTGGGATGCCGGGGAGCCCGGTGCCGCCGGCGGGCGACCCTGCCAGCCTGCTGGGACCATTCGTTTCTTCAAGGTAGTAATTCCAGGCCGCGGTCTTTTGCGATTGGTGTCAGATCACTGAGACAACGCTACTCATGTTTTGAGCAACCTGTCCTGAGGCAGACAATTGACAACAAAACACAAGCAATCTTGACAAATGTGGCCGCGCTTCCAGGTAGTTGGGCCATCAGGGCGCTGCCCGCCGCCAAGTTTCAAATCTTGGTCTGCTTCACGGCTGAGACGCAAAGCCACAATGTCTCAGAGCTGCCAAAACAAACTCGAAGCGTGCTGTTCATGCCTGAAAGACGACAACCTTAATCTTTCCATACAGACATATTCGGCACTAATAAGTAACTCAAGGTGTTATCTGTCCCTGTGGAGAGATGATATGCATTGAGAAGCTTGGGCATGGCAGATCAAAGTTCGCGGAGTTGTTTTGCACCCCTGGGTCCTCCCGGCCCCAGGGACTCCTTCTATTACACAGTAGACCCTGGGCGTTCTTCTCCGCATCTTGGGCATGAGCCACAGGAAGACTTGACATGACCCTCATTTCCCAGGATTATTACCTTCGGCCGGCCTAACCGGATAGGTTTTGGTATAAGTTTGTTTTGACGACAGTGGCAAGTGACCACCTGCCAGTCCGAGGCATAGATTAATGCAATCCAGTCTGGCCCGAAGTTGGCCTGGTGGTATGCTTGAGCACTCGACGCCGAAGCTGTTGTGGACAACAACAACTGCCATAGCTTGATCAAGCCACAATCGGTCTCTGGATGTGGGTACAATACTGAGCCTTATTACTGACCCTTTAATTAAGCTTGAGCCTGTGACGGGTGGTGGGTTCAAATGCGGCATATGATTGCCGGGCGCAACTGAGCCAATCAGAGTTTTGGGCCCGATAAACAACCAGGGAAACATCCTTGGCGGAGAAGTCATAGCCATTGCCTGGTCGATACCTTAACCTCCACCTCATGACGTCGAATGGTAAGCAACCCTCGCCGCCACCGCCGCCTATTATATCAGTGTCCGTGTCCTCAGAGGAGTGCCTCGGAAGAGAGGCATGACGACATGTCACGATCTCTGCACCTCGGGGTGAGATTCGATCTTGCATCTAAGTGCACCACGCCTCGGAGCAGTGTTGGTCTCGAGGGAATTGGCTTTCTCAGCGCTCGTCTTGGATGGAGATGTTCATCCGGTTCAGTTTGCAGAGTGGTGATAGGGCAACGTGGCTTGCCTGTGCACAGCATTGCGTGTGTATAAATTTGTAGAGATAGCACTTGAGTGTCCTCTGATATGGTCCCTGTAATACTCTGCATTACAGTAGTTTGCACGGTCCCTGCAAAATTTCGGAATCTATGTGCTCGATTCGGGACATTCACGACTGTTATAGAGTATCGCTGGGAAATAGGAATTTTACATGATTTTCCTCTCAATGCAGGAATCCAGGGATATCTAGCAGCCTGCGTGATTTTGCTTTCATATTTACCGGCCAGTTTGTGACTGCATATGGGACAGCTATAGCTATCAGTGACATCCATACTGGCAACACCAGGGGCAGCGGATCGTTCAAAGCGGCAATGCACGCGTTGGCAAAGACACCCAATGAGGGACGGCTGGGTGGTGATCCACTGCCAGTCACATTCACCCTGGACGACTGACACGATGGGTAGGACCTCTGATGCTCAGAACGGGGCCAACTGAATGGGAGCTGAGCATTACACTAAGTGTGTGAAGCCACACTCTAAATCTTTATTTGGCGCGCTGCCAACCCTCTTAAACCGCTTCGATTTATTCTAAGCTATAGGGCCGACTGAACCTCAACTGAAGTTTTGAGCGCAGTTGGTCATGTTTCTGAAAGCTTCTCGTCAACAGCGGTTGTATCTTTCCGATTGGCCGGTGCCAAGCGGACTATTGACAGGCCAACGAGCGCGGAGGGCCGAGGGCGCCGGGAAATACGAACGTGGAGGGCACGCGACTCCAAATCCTCGGCCATTATTAGGGTAGTCAACGGCGGTGGAGGATCCTTTGGGCAGGCAGCGCGCGAGAGGAGGAACACACACGTTTCTCCGCACTCCCACGTGCATGTGAAGAAGGTGAAAAGGTGGGCAGCGGCAGCCGAGGTGAGCGTGAGGAGCTCAACGTTGAAATGAGTTGTTTTTCTGGTCTGCCCTAGAATGTGACCGTAATACCTGCCCGAGTCACGGTTCGGCCGCCTTCCTGATCGCTTCAGCTACCGGATTGGTCCCAAGTGTGAATATCATGTCACCCTGAACCGGCAAAGCTAGGCGGATCCTTACCCTATCGAGAGGGGTTCGCCGAGGGGGGTTGAACATGGCAGCAGGGCTTCGATAGCTAGTGCCAAGGCCAGCAGGGACCAGGGGTAACGGCCTTAATCGTGGCCTGGGCAATCTGGGGAACAAGAACGCGGGGGAAGGTGGAGGATGACTATCGTGGGTGATGGCTGTGAGATCATACCGAGCTCTCCACACGACGCCCACGACTAGTCGGCCATGTGAAAGCCTATTGATGCTGCTGCTGTTGGCTCACCATCTCAGGCCTCTCAGCCCAATCCCAGCCACACGAGCCTTCAAGGGCTCCGTCGGTCCAGCCGTTGTTTGTGCGGGGGCGGCAGAAGCCAATTATACTCGTGCTGCACACTGCATGGGGCCATGGGCTCGAGTGCCCATGCACGAGGCGTCCATCCCGCCGTGTAAGGTTACCAGGGCACACCTTGGATGGTGGGTGATCAGTTCTCGCCCCGACCACTTACATCAGTGCGCAGATTTCCTCTTCTTCACCGTCGCATCCCCAGAGAAAACCCTTGCTCTTCGGCCCCGAGTACCAAATTACGCAGGTCTCTCGTTTGTTTTTCCTGATCTTTTGCCTCCAAGCTCTCCATCATCTCAGCATCTTGGGACGACCTTTCTGATATTCCCAATCGGATACACAAAAGGATGGGTCTAGGCCCAAGCAGAATTCCACAAAATATCTAATCAGCTGTGACTATATACACACACTCAACAATGAGGCTGCTTTCGTTACACGCGCTCGCGCTTCTCTGCTGCGGAGTCGCTGTCGCACAAGACTGCATCAACGTCGCCCTCACCGCGATCCCGGCCTGCGCTCAGAATTGTATCCTCAACGGCGCACCATCGATAGGATGTCAGGGGACAGACTTCAGCTGCCAATGCGCGCAGTCGGCGGCGCTCTACGCCGCAGTCGAGGGTTGTGTGTCGTCGGCATGCCCATCCGCCAGTTACCAGGCTGTCATTGATGGATCAGACGAAGGTATGCTCTGAGCTGTACCTCCACGCTCGTCCCGGGTTGCGATATGTACCCATTGCCTTCCGTCATATTCAACAGATACGCTAACACCATTACAGTTTGTGGATGTGCTGCCCCGGCAGGAGGAGCACCAGCCGCAGCAGGGACGGCAAGCGTTTCTGGTATTGGAGGCAGCGTTCCGGCAACAAATACAGCCACCGCCACCTCGGCATCAGCACCATCAGCGACCTCAGGCGGCGGTAGCGGCGGAGGATCCGGCACGACAGGAGGAGCTGGAGCAGGAGGCGGCGGCGGCACCCCCTTCACCGGCTACTCGAGCGTGTCACCGATCGCAACCGCCTCGGTCATCGGCGCTGCGGCGCAAGCAACCCCGGGCGTGAACGTCATCCGATATGTCGTGCCCGTAGTGATGATGGGCGCGGCCGTATTGTAGGAGGACTATGCAACGCGAACACGACTATGCCGCGCCAAGAATCAGTTGGCCGAAGCGGTGGCGACCGCGTCACGCGACTTGTGGACGGGCACACGTAACCCGCCGGGGAAGTAGATACCATTCTAGACACGGTGTGAGATCTTTAGACGACTCTCGAGTAAGGTTCTCGAGAAACCCACACACACCTCCCATATATCCGACTAATTGCCAATGCATCATCGCCGCACCCTGTCGACACCTGATATCAGGACCACTCAACCAACGCCATAACGGCCTCTGAGGCTTCGCCGTCTTTTTCTGAGGGGTTGAGTCTGGATTAAAGTCATCTTCAGGAGATGGAAACAGGGAAGAGAGCAGCTGAAAGAGGAGGAATTACTTCGTATCCCGGCTGAGCCAGCCCTATCCACCTATACGGCTGGCTCTTCGAGACCGACGGTGTCGACGGCGGAGGGTGCGATCGATGGTGTGTGCGCGGCAACGCCTTTCCTTGAATGGGGAATTTACATTCAAGACTTGAGATGTATATAAGCTCGGCACTAATTATAATTGCGGACCATTTCGGCCGTTGAGAAGAATCTGAAATGGCATGCCCATCCTGAACCTAGTCCAGCGCCGAACGAAGTGACGTCGATGTTCTCTCATCCCTATGAGTTGGTACGAATCTCTTGGTGATATTCTGCTTCATGTACTGAAAGACCTACCTAGTCTACGAAAATTCTTCACCTCCGCCGTTTGCTGCACGACTGCATGGATAATTTAGCGAGGAACATGCAACGCTACCAAGGCTGTCGCCCTAGATGCTCAAATTCTTTCACGATGTATTAATATTTGCCTCTTCAGTCGAGGATAGCCACTGTCTGAATAATCAATATGCATTGGACAAAATTGGCGAGATGGAGTTTGCCATGTTACCAAATAATGGGATAGTGGCAGTCAATGGCAGTATTTCAGAGCATCCCAAAATATCTCACAATCTTAGAGAGATAGCAAGAACAAGGCCCTACTCCGAAGAGACTCATGACATAGAATCTCGAGGTCAGCTTGGTGGTTCTGTTCCAGACAAGGCGTGATGACCAATCGAACACACAGCGTTCCCGCTTTGTTGTGAAGTGAAAACAATACTTTTGTATTGTTCTTGACCCACTGACATTTCTGCCACTACTGTAAGCGAACTTTTGTCGCAACTTGCAAAAGGCAGAGCAGCCGATATGTGGGCCACTGGAAAAACGACTTCTCGGAAACTGGTCGGCAAGGCGCCATTCTGTACGAGCCTCAGCCTTCTCACGGAGTACATATTGGTCCAAACAAGATTCCCCCGTGGTGCGCTCTTGGAGGCCAGCGTGTCATCCAGCGGGATGGCTTTCGTTGAGCACTGCACGGCCCGAAGCCGTCATATCGACCATCAGCAACTTATGCCCTGCAAACTGAGGTGGCAAAGGAGCCCGCCGAATGATTTGAAGACTGGAAGGCTAGAGTAACCCACTTTATGGGATGCAGGGCCAAAGACAAGCCTCTCACTCTATTTGGCCCAGACATAAAGGACCAGTATGTGGCAACCACCACAAGATCTATCTTTGTGATTTTCGAGGAGGCCATGAGAACCTTCACCAGCAACAGCGACCAATATCGACACTAGGAGTTCTCCGAAGCTTCTATGTCAACATGAACATTGATGCGTCACGCAGATACACTGCCTGAACCCCTCCTTGATCCTCAACGAACGGACGCTGGAGTCTGTGTGCGAGATAACGGACGATTTGGAGAATAATGGACAAGGTGTGAAGATAGAAACCTTCTCCCCAATGCAAATACTTAGTCATAGCTTTAATGGACTACCTCGCAATTAGTCCAGCCAGGCGTTGATCGAGACATATCCCGGGTTCTTGAAAACTAGCTCATGACATCCCTGAGGCCAGAATCATGAAGGGGATGGCGTTCACCACAAATGGAAACAGGGTCGTCGCAGCTCACGAACACATAGCCGTCATCAAGGATACGTCGGGTCTGTGCTAGAGGATTTCGGATTATCGAGTACCTCGGAACTGCGAGCGTTGTCGAAAGTTCCCGTAATGGTACAATAGTGCCCGGTGGGACTGACAAGGGGGAGTTTTAGCTATGGATAACGGAGAAGAAATGCGGGTGCGTCGAATTTGTTCAATAGGGGGGCTTCATTCTGTTGCACCCACCGGTTGACAGTATTTAGATCTTGGTATGGGCCACTCGTTGCTATTCACTAGTTGTGGGGGCTCTACTAACTGCCTTTTCCGGATCGTTTCACTGAATCATAGGGACTCCGAATCGAATTTTTCAGAATTCGACGGTCAAAGCATTGGTCAGAACATCCTCTGTCCCGGTCGTGGGCATGTAGGTACGGCCCTTGGAGGCGAGGCGGGAGCACAGGTGGTGATATGGGAATGCAACAACTCATCATGAATCATATCATCAAAGAGAATGGAAGTGCGTGGAGACCGGATACCATTAGAAGGCGCATCTCCATTACGAGAGCCCCTCAATGCTTAGTTCCCTTCAGTATCTGGCTGCGCAGCCTGGTAGCAAGTTTGTCGAGCTGGGACGTGTTTCATGCCATAGAGATAGGATACCATAGACTAGGTGGAGAGCTCGTGTCTCGCATTTTGAACAAGAGGCTTTTCGCCAACATCACGATTACGCACGATATGCGCATTCCTGGCTCAGGTCATCTGAGCCACATGTCAGATGGCAAATAATTACGTATCACTCAAGAATCGCTGAAGAGAGTGCATAATCAAAGACATGATTGATTTTGACACAAGTATTCCACATCGCCCTTGATCTCTTTGTAACTGGAACTCATCCGAGCATGGCCACATTGTTTTGGGAATCGCTACCTCTTCACTGCCTAAAATGGCTTCTTGTCCAATATTATCACAATTTTCGAGCATGGATTGACCATCGTGGACTGATATCGCGAAGCCCGCCTGAGATCCCATAAAGTCCATCATCATAGACATCAATACGCCTCCCCAAGATCCAAGTCATCAATTACCCCTTCAGAGCCAGCGGACTCAATTTTAAGAGATATGGTCATAGTAACTATGTAGACCCCTCGCTCCCAGGGTCGTTAGCTGTGGCTCTGGAAATCCGAAATGCGCTGTTGCGACAGATGAAGCAGCTCTCTTAGCCACCCAAGGGTGACACTCGAAGTCGCACGCCAGACCACTTCTTTTTGCCACAACGACATGTCAGATCAAGGCCACTCGTGCAAACTCAAGCCTCGGCAAGTGGGTAATGCGATTCTCTGCCTCGTACCAATATTGACCATACAAAGGGCATCTCAACAATCCTAAGACTCATCCCATGTTGTCAAAACATAGATGGACTCCACGGATAAGCCGCGTTTCTCGTTGCTAGGGCCGATGATATCGCTGGGCTTGGAAAAGTTTCTCATTGCGGGGGCCGGATATACACCGTACATCCGCTGGACCATTGGAAAGGCAGATTGGATGGGGCTCAATGCCAAATGAGAGCCGCCCATGCAAGCTAAGTGGTTGATGTCAAAGTCGAGCCTGGTCCACGGCATACGTCGATTGCGGATATAGTTGACATTGCGAATGCATATGACATGCTTTTCGGGGTTGAAATAGACAGTGCCGTTGGGTACAGTGATAATACCGTTGCGCTTAGCAAATTGCTTGCAAAGGGAGCTCCTGAGACCAAGCCTAGGGTCCATAAGCTTGCGAATGATCTTGCTGATATGCGACTCATACGCGTCAGGCCAAGAGACTTGATTGGCACGGTAGGCTGGGGGGTTCACCACGGGCCAGAACCGCCGGCGGGTTTTTCGGGGCAGGTTTTCGTATCGCTCGGCGCGGCTTCGTGGGCGTGGAGGATCCGCATCGACATCGACATCGAAAAAGAAGAATGCACTTGTATTGAAGATGATTTCCTCAGCGATTTCGAGCTGCAGTTCAAATGGCAGGCTCTTCTGAATGCTCTGCCAGGTCAGATCACTCATGATAGTGATGGGGACAGAAAGACATATAGGCTATTTGGCTTTTTCAAGTTCCCAAACCAAGCCAGAACCACAATAAGTACACTGGAAGGATAAGAGGCAATGTAGCTTTGAGATAAATGTAGTAATTGAGCTACTGTTGGTCGACTTCTGTATATGTGTACGATGGGAGAAAGGAAGAATTTGTGTGTTGGTCTTTAGTCGTGGTTTTTATCGCCTTCGAGGAAGGGTGGCGACCTAACGTTACTTAATACAGAGCCGCGCAAGCACTATTCCTTGCCAGCTAGTCACTACCGACCTATCTGGTTATTTCAACTCACAAATATTTAAGGTTTTTCATAGTGGCTTTCTAATATTTTTTGGAACCAGGATTCTCTGAGAGGCTACCGTTAGCTTTAGGCCGTACCTATTCGCGCCAGTGCTTTAAAGGAAGTTATTAAGAGACGCAAGTAGACTAGTCTGACGCCGTTAAGACATAGATGAAAATTACTATTGCTGTGTAGCTTAGGCCTTCAGATTCCCCGTAATGGACAATGGTGAAAGCCGCCATGACCTCGAAAGAAGCATGATGACAAAGTGCAACAGCGGCTCTCTTGTGGCATAGGCAGAACAGACACAGCCCAGGCGTGGCTTGGTGTCTTTGTACATCTATAACGCCGAGTTTCACGTGAGCAGCGACTGAATCGTCTTACTTCCTATGGCTGCTTTCTTCCTCGAAAAAACATCTAGTGTGGTGCGGTAGCTGAACGTCCAGAAGTGATTTCTCAATTATGATGTACAATATCTGCTCGGATGACCGCTTTGCGGCCACGGCATATGTCCCCCAGCCCCATGAAATAATCTTCTAAAGTATAGCCCTCCCATAGAATATCCTCCAATAGGATGCCATCTAATATGCCATCCTTCTAAGAGATACCCTCCTGGGCGATAGCCTCACCAGATAGCCTTCAAGATAGAAGGTCCATATAGTAACATCTGAACTTTCTCTAGAGGAATCAGAGGGAATCAGGCTACAGCGATCCTGATGTCAAATTATGCACCGTTTTGAGAGTGCGACAGTGTCACGGTAATAACGTCTGCGAAAATGTGAGTACAGAGATGAGAATCATCTCATCATTGACGCGAGCTAGGTCCAGTCGGCGAATGCAACTGGGCACTCGAAGACGTGTGTTCTATGAGAATGTTAGCTTGACCAACTGAGGCCTCAAGGTCTCATGCGAGCAGCCTCCTATGGATGCTCTGAATCCCGATCACCATGGTACCTAGGTCCAGATCATTGATCCTGAGTGATTAGGTCAGTCGAGCTAGGTGCACCCTTTTGATAGACGTATCACCACGAAACTACCGCCCATTGTAACTACTGGCTACCTAAGTTGCTTCATCGTGTTCATAGAGTAACATTTCTCTGATGATGAATCGACCTCGAAGTGCTAGAAAATGAGATTTCCCATCGATTTTGGGTGCTCAAATTTGGTTGGTATCTATCCCTGTCGCGAGGAAGAAGATCCAGAACCCCTGGGAAGGGATTGTTGTATAATTCAAGCTTGCCAAATAGCCTTCTCAGTCTTGAATTTATGCTGTCTCGCTGTTCTATGATATAATGTGATTCGGCTTTACCCCTTGAACAAGAGCAAAGGAAAAGACCTAGGCACCCCAATGTGGACTTCGAACTCCTTAGCGGAGAGAATGAGGAACTTGTTTGCATGAGGCCGCTCTGTATGAATGACCTTGAGATTCTACAGAGCACAGGGGCTGAGTCGACAGCAACAACGCTCCTCAGGCCCCATGTGTGTATTACCTCCACACGGAGCAGGACCATCGGCGAAATGTCTTATTATTCGTAATACAGTCCTCGTTTTATCAGAGTATCTTGCAGCTTTGTAATCTGTTGAAGAGCCATCACATAACTTGTGAGCGACCTTTTGTTGGTGAATTCACATTGATACACGTGCAATTGACCCGCAGCACATGCGACCATTTCCTATGCATCGCCCCAGTTGGCTACATTGCGCAGGAAACGTGCAGAATTGTGGAAATGGATCAATCGTCTATATCAGACCATCGCCGGATACTCCGTTGGACTAGTGACGTTGTCTGCTCCGGGAGTGGTATTTCAACAGTGTCGAAGGTACCCAGACTCACCCAGACTCACCCAGACCTGATTACTCGTGGTCTTGCTGATAGCGCACTTTTTCTATGGGCCAGTCATATGCATTGCAACTTGGATAGACTCCTATTTTCAGCCTGATACTCATATCCTTGGACTGATGGCCAGGACTACGCCGGCTGTCATCTCGGACTTGTGAGTCTAGTAAAGACTGGCTCTCACCATTAACCCCGCTTTTCCCGTCCATTGCCGCATCCTGTATGCAGGCATATCTCGCGGATCGCAGCCACATTCGCAACGAGGATACTAGTAGTGCTGACCGAGATCCTCCAAGAGGCACTGGTACTGCCAAGCTCATGCGTGACGACCAGCACGCTCGTCGGACGCCTGACAATCCACTGATCAACACCAGGGCCGCGTAGTACTAGTTAGCTGCTCTGTCAGGCGTTCAGAAATGTACAGCTGGTGTTTCGGAGAAGGAGATAATCAAAGTATCTTTAGAGGCCTCTGTTCCCTGTTTGTTGTGAGATGGGTAGGTACCTAGGTAGGCAGCTTGACCTCGCTACTGGGAATTCATTGTCCTGCTTTGTTGGGAAATCAACTTCAAAAAAGGAAAAACCCGAAAGTTATGCCCTAGGACAGTTAGGTTGAGCGAAATGCAATTCAAAGAAGTGCTGCCTTGAATTGGCACATTTTGAATGCCCATGCATTCCGCATGGCAAGCTGAGGTCGGACCTTACCTAGGTAGCGGTCAGCCGTGTTCCAAGAATGCAGGACTCTCGCCCCGTTTTGCCGGATATTTTATTCAGGTACACCATGAAAGTTTCCTGTCGATCTGCTTATATCTTTTCATATCTTGGCTTTTGTCCTCACAATATGTTCACTCGCGCTCGAGCGAAGAACTTCATGACATATATCCTCGTATCATCCTGTCTTAGTCAAGGATATTGACACTTGCAGGGTACCAACCGACGGCTGCCTGTGTCTGGGTTCGGCAGTCTCATTTAGGCCACACGCACTAGCGGAAGTAGACGTTGAAGGAACCGTCTTGACGTCGCATTTAGCCGGATTCTACCATGCAGAACCCAGCCCTCCCACTGGCTCACCGCTGGCCGCATCTCTTTTCGTCGGTTTGATGACCCGAAACCCAGGGCTGGATATGGGGATCTGGCAGCGCCAAGGAGGCCAGCTGCCGCCAAGGCGCCGGTAATTGCACCGTATTCGTTGATGGGCCCGGCTTCTCACTCGCTGGCTCGCATTCCGGGATTGGTGACCCCGCATGCTGGAGGATTATTCCCCGGATTGTTGGTGATTGTGGCCCTTCTTGGCGTGGGTGCCCCAGAAACGCGAGCCACGAGGCCTGAATCAGCCGCGCCGCCTAACTCAAATTATTGCAGGTGCAGTTCATATATCAGAGCGACGCGTCCCTGAAAATGTTACGTCGTGTCCTCCAGGGTCAGTCTGCATAGTCCCTATATCTGGACTCACAAGTCAGTCAGTCTTGTACGAAGCGGCTCACTGAAGCCGGCATCATAGACGCTCCCCTGGGAAGACTGTTCCTGACTCCAAGATGGCTATCGGCTCTGCGACGACAGCCGAGAAGGGGAAGTCGGACCCCATCATCACCCGGCTTGCCAACGAGGACAAGAAGCTATGGCTCAAGAAGCCGAACCTGCGGTATCTCTATTTTATGCTCTTCCCAACATGTATGGGAATCGAGTTGACCTCGGGATTCGACTCTCAAATGATCAATGCTCTCCAGATCGTGCCGCCATGGAAGGAATACTTTGGAAACCCGACAGGCTCGCTCAAGGGTATTATTGCGGCCGCGTACTCACTAGGAGCTATTCTATCACTTCCGTTCATCCCAATGGTCAACGAGAGGTTTGGTAGAAGGGGGTCGATCCTGGGTGGCTCGCTCGTTATGGTGGTCGGCGCTCTCATCCAGGGGTTCTCACAGCACGTTGGCATGTACATCGTCGCTCGAATGATCCTCGGTTTCGGAATCCCCACTTGTATCGTCTCTGGGTCCTCTCTGATCGGAGAGCTGGCATACCCCAAGGAACGTCCTGTGCTCACGTCCTTGTTTAATGTTGCCTACTTCGTCGGCCAGATTACCGCAGCAGCCATTTGTTTTGGGACCAACAACATACCGAACGATTGGGCATGGAGAATACCTTCACTACTACAAATCTGCCCCTCTGTGCTTCAGATTGCCTTCGTATTGTGAGTTTCAGCCTCATACACTGGTAATGCCCAAGGAAGCTGCAGTGGCTGACCATATGTTTGAGTAGCTTCCTCCCCGAATCGCCTCGCTGGCTTATAACAAAAGACCGAGTAGAAGAGGCGCAAGCGATTCTAGTCAAGTATCACGCTGAAGGAGATGCGGACTCGGAGTTTGTCAAGGCAGAGATGGCGCAGATCCACACCACCATCTCACTCGAGATCGAGGCATCCAAGAAGTCCTGGGGTGACCTGTTTGCGACCTCGGGTATGCGCCGCCGCCTGCTCATCACCTGCATGCTCGGCCTGTTCACCCAGTGGTCCGGCAACACCCTGATCAGCTATTACCTTGGCGACCTGCTCGAAATGATTGGGATGACGAACTCGACAGACGTGCAGAAGATCAACGTGTCAATCGCGTGCTGGTCCATGATCTGCGCCACCATCGTGGCGTTGCTAGTGGTTAAGATCCGCAGAAGGGTCATGTACCTGATGTGCACCGTCAGCTTGCTCCTTTGCTACATCGCCTGGACCATCTCTATGCAGCAAGCCCAGACTGCTGCGGAAGCCGGGACACCGAATGGCTCGGCAAACATTGCGACACTGTTCTTCATTTATGCTTACAGTCCGTGTTACAACATGGGATATAATGCTTTGACATACAGTGAGTCTCATCTAAGCTAGGTACCCCTGAGCGTTACTGACCAATGATTCTAGCGTACATGGTTGAGGTCTGGCCGTACCAAGAACGATCCCGCGGTATTGCTGTATTCCAGCTCTTCGGCCGCTTGGCCGGCTTCTTCACCACCTTCGTCAACCCCATTGGGTTGGAAGATGTTGGCTGGAGATATCTTATCTCGTACTGCTGCTGGCTGGCGTTCGAGGTCGCGTTTGTCTATTTCATGTTCCCCGAAACCTTCGGGCGCACTCTGGAAGAGCTCGCTTTTAGTAAGTCCTACTGGTTTTCTAAGAGCATAAGGTGTGTGTGGTGGCATTGCTGACAGGTGAACAGTGTTTGAGGACAAGAAACTTGCAGACGAGGCGGTCAAGGCTACAGAGAAGGCGATTGCACATCACGATGAGGATAAAGGTGACAGAATTGCAGTGACTGAGAAACTGGACACCAAGACTTGATCTGGAATTGGTGCATGGACTTAGCCGTCAGCAGTGAATCGAGCCGAATGATGACTCCTTGCCACTTGCATTTAGACGAGTTCCTCACCAATATTAAGTATTCATGTTTCATATATTACCGGCGCAGAAGCTATTTCAATGTGATCGGCCCCAAGCTAGGAAAGCATTACGAGCATTACGGTGTTGCGGGAGCTTAAATTCGCTGCAAAGCCCGTGCAATCTGGTATATACCATCCCATGCCTTGGAAAATCCAGCCCCTCATCCTTGCCTAAGGCTCTTTCCCTCCCGAGTGATACAATGCATCAGAGGTTGAAGTAACTAAATTGGTGACAACAAATGCTTCTAAGATCAATTAAATTCTAATTACAAGACGCCGGTCCCAGTGATACTAACGAGCAACTCGAGAAAGAATGTTCAAGAACTAAACCTTGGTGTATCGACTATGCGAAGGCAGCCATCCAGAATTTTGCTTCGGGAACACGAAACAACAGTCGCCCCTAACTTCGCCGTTGTTTTAATGTCTAATCCCGCTGAACCAGCCTGTTGCTGCTCTCGAAACTACTACCACGCACCTCTGCATGGTATCCAGTCTTCGAGGTCAGAGCATTGCAGTCAGGAGTCTCAGATCGTATCGTGACTGAATTGTGGACACCAATTCTGCCTAGCTCGTTCGACTCGTTGACCTTGGACCAATTTGACTTCTTGGAAATTGGCAATGTGCTGCTTTGACCCGTTGAAGTGGCTCTGCTGCTGCCGTAAAGACTGTCCACGAGCGTCTGCCAACCCTTGGGCACCAGCCTCATCAGTGGGCGCAGAGCAAGGAGTGAGCTAGCGAAAATGGATAGTCCGTGCTCCACGGTCGACCATAACATGGCTTTGTACCCTCCGGTAATATAGCCGATTTGGACCTGAGAATGAGAGCCCTCATAAACAATTTTGAGTTTCATAGCAGCAGCGATGGCGGCACTGCAGCAACGAGCTTAGTTAGCACTGGTTGTATTTTAATGCTGATTAAGGTGAATGGAGAAAGGACCAAAAGGGCCTTCATTCCACGAAATACAGAAACTACTCACAGGGTTCCGAGGCTGAATAGACCGATAACACTCCATTTCAAACCTTTGCTTATCTGGACATTTCGTAGGATGAAAAACGGCAATATGACGTGGAAGACGTCGTAAGCAATCCAGATAGACTCTCGAGAATATGTGATGTTATGGCATGTCGTTGTGCCAAGAGACCCCTGATACGGACTCCCTGGCATACAAGCCAAAGAGACAATAAGTGTTGTGAAGAGGGTCCAGATGCAGCATATGACGATGTCGGCGATAATGATCGCACGATAAAGTGCACGCTTGTCTAGGCGATAGAGGACGAGCGCGACGCTGATTTTCACCGTGCCGGAGATGATGAAGCAGACGACGCACATTGCGAAATAATACTAAGCAATTAATCCCAGGTTAGTGTCGTTCATTTGAATAAGGGCCGTACTGCTTGGTACTCACGGTGCTGGCTTTCGTCTCATCATACCATGACGCTTCCCTCGTGCCATATTTTCCGTAATGCAATGACTGTAATGACAACCCCACAAATGTTATCATTCCCGCCTAGAGCTCGACCGTAATTAGTTACAGCGACAAACATTTACTGTGAGTTTAGCATGAACAGAAAGTGCCAGTGGAGTCTCACATGTGTGAAGAGAAGGACGACATCATCCCAGCCGAAGGCTCCTTTTGTAAGTATAATGCGTGTATACAGGCGCAGGCCGACTGTAAGTGTGTTGATCGTGAGGAACAACACGAATAATGCAATCAGTTGCTCGTACCAACCCATGATGGGCCTAAACTTTCTAAAGAAATTGGTAAAGACAAAACACTCGGGGCACACAGAATCGGTACAATTTGTTCAATGTTGCCTGACTGATATTGAGAATCTCACGGGAACAGCTGGAGCATCAGCTTATGGAGCGGGCACTGGAGACAAATAAGCACTTGAAGCTTCACCATCTGACCGACTTGGGACAAAATCCTTCCGACGCCTTATTCTTACTTCTGCCGTCCCGGCAGTGGTCGCAGGTTTCAGCCGACACATACGCTAGGACCGCCCCGATATTCAGGACTTAAGATAGAGCGAGGCATCTCAGGATCCAAGAGCAATTTTGCCTCCATCATATGGAATGGTTTCGATTTGTAATTCTCTACTCCTGGTTGCCAAATGAACGTAGAGGCGTTGAGAAAGACAAGTGTTTCTGCATGCTCAGCCAGGGCTCTGGCCACCCACGACAATGAATCATAATAGTGTCAGCAAGAATGAGAAAAGGGGCGGAAGCGCTTGGAGTAGGATCTCTGAGAAGTTCGGCGCGATTCCGTCAGCTTACTGCGTCCTCGAAGGTTTGAACCACTCAGAAGGGCCCAAAGAGGCGGAGTCAGCTGGCGAAACTCCGACAGCATGGTAAATGGACGTAATCTAGGCGTGGTGTTTCACGCCAGTGAAGTAAATTATTGAAACAGGTTTCCTGATTGACCTTGGTTAACCAGTAAATGCCCATTCCAGCCAGCTTTGCCGATCGGCCATATCCAGCGACATGCCGATCCTGCTGGGACCGCCTGCATCTGTGGTTGTGCGGGACGTAGGCAAGTTGGCGGCATCCGCCGGCTTCTACTAACAGTACATCTATTTGTGGAACCACCAAGTACCTAGGTAGACACCTACGCCAGCCATATTTGCCCATGTTATGGAGAAGGTCGCCTCCTCCTGCTACAAGAGGGTGTGCGAACAATTGTACATGGCCTGTGACATTGTCAATACGTATGTTTATGGGCCTCGTGATTCCTGTTTCACCACGGTGAACGATGCACGTGAACGAGGCGCAGCTGTGGCAGTATTGTTATGATGTGCTGGGCGCCTACAGGAGAACATATTTGATAATGCGCCGACATAGAGCCCGGTCACTGCGATCTTTGAGGGGAAAAGGCTGGATCATAATTTTCTTGTCTGATCTGATTAGAAAGCCAACTATGTAATTTATTGAGCCTCACCGTTTCGTCTGGGCCATTCGACCTGTCACCTCGCAAGCTCATCAGACCATTGAAGATGTCTCACTAGTTGTCTTGGTCCCCTGAATGAGCCACCATGTCTGAATTACGTAGGCCAGGAATGGGCGACTGGATTCGGAGCAGCACATCGATCCTGATGACATCAAGTGAAAACCGACCCCAAGTTGGCTCGATACCAGCCTGTCGGGATCGTACGAGCGATCGTGCCCAAACCTCGTGAATATGATAGTCAAAGTTGCAAAAGTCGAGATTTTGATGCATTTTCGGGTGTTGTCTTGTGAGAAGTCTACTCCCTCACGTTGGACAAGACCTCAAGCACGGCCAGGGCTTCAGAGACATAATCACTGGCACAAGGACTATAAAAGCATGTAATAACATGAACACAAAGCGGATATGCAGTCCAACAGTACGTTCAGCCTGCCGCAGCGTCTTGATTATGGACGGTGACAAGCATGACGATGCAAGCAACCGCTCTTGTTCCCGAAAGCAGCGGTCTGTCTAGAGAAAGTAAAACGGAGTAGTCCTTTACCTAGTGCGCGTGGTTTAAGAGCTGAACCACTCGGAGAATAGAGCGTACTCAGAGGAGGAATATACGAGCTTCCTAAACAGTCTCGCCGAAATGCCGACTCCACCTTGTACTTCTCCATTCACAGCATGCGGATATGACCTTTTCCATCGTTCCTAGGCAGTGCTGATAATGCCACCATGCCCCGCTCCGCCGGCTCCGCTCTACCGGTTCCGCTCTCGGAGAACCGCGCCGTCTGGCATTCTGATAGCACGCCAATCCGAGGGACCAAAGCTGAAATCCGTCAACAATTCATCTGATATCAACCCCTCGGCCGCCGTCTAAAATATTGACTGGAAGTCCAGACCTGAGTCTCCTGACCACTCGTCTCATTTCGTGCCGCCAAAATGACGGCCAGTAACGGAGACGCTCCTCAAGCGATTACGCCAACGGACAAGGAACGGAGCGCCGGGGTCTACTCCCCACGAAATCTGCAGCGAGTGCTCTCAGGACTTCATCAAGATGGGCTGGTGGTATTGAGGGGTGTGATAGGTCTCAGCCATATTGACTCACTGAATGACGCCATGTGTAAGGACGCAGAATCCAAGATGGCGGACCCTAATCAAGTGTTCAACCATGATGTCAAATGTGAGAGCCTTCTTTCCATGAACTATGATCTGAGAATATGGGACATCAGGAGGTCGGATCTTGTTTACTGAACGATCCAGCGAACTTCTTGCAAAGACCACCGGTGGCCCAGCCAGACCTGTTGCACGAGGACATCTACTTCAACTCGTTCCTGTTACAAGTTGCAGGAGCGTAAGTCGCACCCATCGAAAGCTACCGGTGAGGAAGCACCGGTGAGGGTCAAGGTCTCACAGGCTTTACAATAACAGATACCTCGGCCAGCCGCCCATCTGGAACTGGCTCACCGCAAACACAGCCATGGCCAACACGGCGGGGATGCGCCAACACGAGCACAAGGACTCCATGTTCGACCACCCGCAGTGCCCGTACTACATCATCGCCAACGTGCCGCTGTGCGACTTCTCGACGACCAACGGCGCGACCGAGTTCTGGCTGGGCTCGCACTCCGCCACCACAATCGAGGACCAGCAGCCCGTGACCGACGCCACGAGGGAGACCTGGAAGCCCAAGACTGCCACGGACCGGATCCCGTGGATCTCAGAGGAGGCGAAAGAGGCGCGTAGGGCTGTGAGGCCGCCTGTGCAGCCTGAGGTGAGGCGCGGCGATATCATGATCCGGGACCTACGGACGTGGCACGCTGGGATGCCCAACAACAGTGGCGAGCACCGGATCATGCTTGGGCTGGGATACCAGGTGAGTTGAAAGCTTTAATAATACCAAGCATGAATGGAGTTGGCATAGGATGGCCAAGTGAACTGATGCCCGTCCGATGCCTTAGAGCCCGGTTCATCCGAACTACAAGCAGCGCCTCCATCTTCCTGTCTCGCAGCAGGACTTCTTCATCGGTCGTGCCCGTGGCAAGGTCGAGGTCAGGGCCAATTTCTACGATGATGAGGAGTTGGAGAAGAGTAAACCAGACCTGGTGTTTGATCTTCGTCCTCAGATCGTGGAGGATGAGTAGACCTGTCTGTCTTCTTTTTCATACCACAGTAATCGTCTGTCACAATGATGCTGCCCAGGTAATTGGGCGAGCAGGAGGAGCAAGGCGGCGTGCATCTGGCCTGAGAACGGCTGAAACCTAATTCTTTTTCGCCCGCATGACCGGTTTTGTGGAGGCCACATCTTATGCTCACAGATTGTGATGGGCCAGCCACTCCACAGATTAGGTTTTCGAGTGATTCATGTCTCGCGATGTGTCACGACACGAACTGTAAGGCGTGCCTTGATATTTGTATGAGTTCATAGGTCTTAGCATTGCGAACAGGCGAGTAGTGTACGGAGTCAAGTGCACGGAAGTTGTTACCTTGGTAGTAACTAGCCCATCCGCTATTGCCGAGGTACTATCCTGTCGAGCCGAAGAGCCTCACCAGCACGGCCACGCTTCATGAGACAGGCACAGCCCCACGTGTCCAAGCACGCGATGTACCTGATGTTCGTTCCCCACAGCATAAGCTCAATCTGCAATCTGAACCTTACAGGTCCCCCCAGGCCAGGTTTTTAAACTCAGGACTAATGGAGTCGGCCAAGTTGCAACTTGATTGTCTTGCCCTGACCAAGAAAGCCTGCGTGTTCGAAGAACAAAAAAGGAGTCCAAAAAGTACGGATGATATATCTCCCGCCGATGGCTCTTTTCATGGCTGGCGCGCGCCCTCCGCGCCCCCTGACTTGGCTGCCAGTTGCTTAACGAGTCGTTCCTATAGCTCTGGGTTGGTCCCTTGTTGGGGCGGCTTGGCGGGGACACCCGTCAACTTGGGTGGCAGGCTTGGGCACGTCACAAGCTTGGCCTGGCGATCCCGCTTTTAGAGCCCAAGGCAGCGGCGGCTCACTTGCTCGGGGCTAGTGATGCGGAAGCTTGGCCTGAAGCATCTGCTTGATCGAACGACCACGCTGCTTGCAGGCTTCCTGTCAGAGGCCTCTCGACGTTCTAGAATGGGACAGTAGAGCCCCTAACGAATCTTGGTGGTAGGGCCCGGCGAGACGCACAACTATCAAACACCTAAGTTGAGGCCCGATATAGCATTTCACAAATCTGGCTTGGAGGGAAACAGCACAGTCCGGCTCGTGAACCATGTAGGGAGTTTTGAATTTCGAGAAGGTCATCTACCTAGTAACAGGCATACCCAGGCGAAGAGCGTCTACCCACATTCTTATGTGAGCGCGCTGACAGAGGCTGTTGACTGCATCAATCATCATGGGAACGATTGTGCGTCCCAATCCATCCTGAGCTCAACAATGATGGAACCTCCTCACAACGGTCCACCATTCGTTGACACCTACGTATCCAAAATGCTGGTTCCCGCTGAACGGGCCGATGTGCCCGTCGTCCTGGATGAAGGCACAGTTGGTCATGAGCTCCTGGGCGCCGTCTGCGATCCGGCCAAAGCTGTCGAGCGTCATGAAACGCTGACTCTGTTACGTGAAAGACTCGAGTCAGCTTGCAATATCGGAAATGGGAGGATGGGATGCACATGGCGCCTTACCCGATTGCACCACCAGATGGCCGAGTCCCAGGAGCAGCTCACCTTACCGCAGGAGTCCTAGGAGGGAGTTAGCAAACAAAAAAAAAAAACACATTTTGAGAAGCGCTAGACCTGTTGGGACATACTGCTGGAAGGCTCGCGGGCTCCACATGACCGCGCAGGGTCTTGATACCCGTCTTGATGGGGCCGCCCTTTGCGCTGTCGTAATCACCACATGTATGCCCAGTAGCGTTGTACATCCCATCATCATCGTCTTTGGCGCTGTAAGACACACCAGGGTGGTCAGGCGAGGGCGCAACAACACCGTCGTAGTTGCCGTTTTCGATGGCGGCGAAGCGCTCGGGATCCACGATGGAGAGATGCCTGGCGACATCCTCGATTGTCCCGAAGATGGAGTCAGTGCGGTTGGGGCTGATTGAGACGGTCCACTTGATATCAACGATGGTCGCGTTGGCCAAGGGGTCGAAGCTGTCGTCGTTGACAGGCAGCTTGTGGAGCGCATGTCAGCCCAAATTTCCCATCACGGGGTGCGACCTGTTGCGCGAAGGGCGAAACTTACAGCAGAGGAGAGCACGATGCTCGCCAGTGCGAAGAGAAGAAGCATAATGTGCTTCATGTTGAAGGGTTTTCCAGTGGTGCACTGAGTTTCTGAAATTGACGAGAGGGGCAAACACAAACGGCGTTGAGATGGTGGTTGTGGAGAAGACCTGCAGGTTGGATGGAAGGTACGAAGTCAGACTGCAAAACGCCCAAGGACTCAGAAATGGAAGTCAGATGTTTGTGGTGCTTGCTGGTCCAGACGTTCACTTGAACGGGCATTAGATCCTAGTGCCTTGCCGTTGTGCAAACAGCTGGCGATGTTTGCTGAAAACGACTTGCCTTCATGTCAATTGTCACTTTCAGCAGAGTGTTACCAACGTTGGCCGGTAGCCTTTTCTGCGGCTTAATCTGGAAACGAGTTCCATCGCGGATTCTACAGCAGCAGCCATTGCCGTAATAAGTTCTTTTCTAGACTCAACCGTCGACTGCAAATAAATTGTGCGTTCAACGCAACAACTATGTGACCATTGTGATAACGGACAAAGCCTTGGACCAGTTGACACATTTCTAAGAGATCGGATATTCGCACCCGCAAAGACAGAGGGTACACCCGGACTGGGTATCTTGTGGGAGGACATCCTATAGGAGGCTATCCCGTAGGAAGTTATCCTATAGGAGACTATACTGTAGGAGGCCATCATGCGGGAGATTGTCTCGTAGGGTTCAGGAAGTTGCCCTATGGGAAGTTGTCTGGGTGCGAATATCCGACTTCAGGATCTCCATTTCTAAGGCCCAGCTAACCCCCACACCTACAAGGCATGTCCGCTCGGTAACTTCCAGGTGTTGGACGAAGGGCTGCTGATCTCGGCCCCTCTTCAGTTCAAGTGTTAAGTATCAGACAATTGAATCCTCGAGGAACGGATTGTCTTGTCTCATGGAAAGACCCGCAACAAGCCATTAGGTAACGTCAACCCAGCCAAACCACTATCCAGCCTTACTTACAGAGCCTAGCCTTCCAGATGTCTTTGACCAGAGTCTGGTGATGCCCTCAATTCTGCATGTGTCCGTCTAATTTGCAGGTAGTTCAAACTAACCCAGGCTTGCACAACCAGAAAGGCCGGTCAAGTGATGACACAAGCATCTTCAAGACATGAGCATGCGCTACAACACCCCAATCTGGAAGGTGAAGCGGTCGTTGGAGCAATACTACAGCTTAACTTCATTAGTTGAACACCTGAGTCCCACCTCCAAGCTTTTCATTGTGTTTGGTATGATGTCTGGCTTCCGGCAGCTGGGCTCCTCTCACCACGGCACCCAGCCTCCGCCTATTCATTTCGTCCGAAGGAATTCGCAGCGTTCCTGGCTAAATTCTCACTTGAACCCGGCATTCCATAGGTCTGCGCACTTGAATTTGCTCAAAGACCAGGATTGCTGCAGTTGCACGGCAACCTACCTCTGGACTCAGACCACAAATCTGGCAGGGACATTAGATGTTCGGTTCGGCTGTTAGACACCATCCTGGCGGAGATTGGCGAAACTTTTGGGTTTGGTGAAACGGCCATAGAGTTCGTTCAAATCGAAACTGGTCAATGCGGCCTGACGTTTCTAGAATAAGTTTAACCATGAGATGACAATGTCCCTGTGACGTCGGCCGGGCCGTGCTGTCAGGGTTCAGTGTTTGTTGGCAGACGAGGCAGACTTATGTCCACGTACTGCAACTGACGCCGACAAGCTTGGCCTGGAATATGGGTCTCCACGGCGGGATATCGTCGAGCCGGGGGACAGTGGACCAAGATAAAGGAATCGAGCTCGGGGATGGAAATGGCCCAAGCCCCGGGAGGCCATCGAAAGTTTGTTTTCTGGAGTGCCAAGGGGGTGCAGTGGGTAATACTATGGGGACACACACGATGACGACCTCGGGACGGATGAGCACATGTCGCAAGCAGCGCACCACCTTCTTCCAATACGCAAATATGCGGGTGCGATATAGACCGGCACTCTCCAGTTAAGCAAGTAGGTGGCACTGGCCGTGCCCGGTGCCCAGAATTAATGACCATCCATCCAGCCCGACGTCTGTTCTTTTGAGATCGTTCTCTGTGCGGCCCGCCTACGCCACGCCCATCAATGCGGATGCAAGAGACCAAGAGCCCCGATCGAGCCAACAGCACCAGCTCTGACAAGCCACAGAGTCACTGCAACCACGTGGAGGCCGCGTGAGAGGGTGAGAGCCAATGTAGCGGTGGTAGGCACCGGGGACTGAGCAGCAGTGGGCTGCTATGTAAAATCCGACTAAGAGGTCTAGAGTAGCAATTCCTACCGCTTAAGGGAAGGGAGGGCGGCCGAGTCAGGGGACTGGCTTGCTGGAAATGTGGGCTCTGCCCCTAAGATCAGCCTAGCTTGGCCTGCATGTACTGCATGTAAAAGCGCCGGAGCGGAGATCCAAGCAGATTTTAAATTAATTCGGGACCGCCTCCTCACCGGACGGTCGCTCGTCGGGGCCCTCCCCTAGCCAACCTCGACCTCGTTGCCTTGTCGGGCATGGGCATCCCGTGAGGGGTTGCATTGAGAGAGGGCGTCCCTTGCCTGGCCCTGCTTGCTGTCTCTTGCTTGTCCGACGGTCCCCTTTGTTATTGCCTCCCAGTCTTGGGTCCATGACACCTTCAACTAATGCCCGCCCCTCCTTTAGCACCCTTATTAGTACCCTTAGTATCTTTAGTATACTTGGTACAGACGTAACTCTCACCGTAAGCAGCCATTTTAAACATGGGGGCGCGCGCGTCGGCAGGTCGGCAGGGCCTCACATTGGCTCACACCGGCCTGACATGGACTGAGGCCCTTACTATTTCGACCAAACTAGGTAGACGCAGACCTAGCTTGGCGGGACTTATAGATCGTTGGTGATCGAATTGGAAAATCCCCCTTCGCATTCCACCGCGCCCACCATCCACGGTACGCTGAGAGGCTGTTCGTTAGCTGCCGACGCTCCGGATCCGCGCCAGGGATTTTTTGCAAGGGCATGTCGACATTGGACAAGGCCCTCGACAAGGTCCTCGACAAGGTCCTCTCGGAGACCACTTCTCATCGAGGTCTCCCTTCCCTGAGTCGCGCTACACAGGGGCCCATCGTCACCAACACCCACGATATTATAATAAAGAAGTCCCGGCCCGGACCACAACCTGCCATTGCTCCCCTCGATCACACCTCACCTCACCTGTCCTGAACGCATCGCCCTGTCCTTCGCTTTGAGGTCTTGTCAACCTTTGTCATTCTTTATATATACCCTGATCGTTCACAATGTTTGTCTCTCCCGCCCAGCTGAGCACTGCTCTGCTGATAGCAGTAGCCAACGCTGCCCCTTTCCGTGGTATCCACCTGAGGCAGAATGAGCTCCTCGACAGCTACGACTACGTGATCGTGGGAGGAGGTGCCAGCGGTCTCACCGTGGCCAACAGGCTTTCTGAGGACAGTGGTAAGCAAGAATTCAACAAAACCTCTCTAATTACGGTGACTCGGGAGGTTATTAACCGAATATTTAGCCGTCTCTGTCCTGGTCATCGAGGCCGGCGAGTTGTTAGTCTCCCGATATTGCAGGACCCGTTGAATGCTACCGACGCCACCGGGCACTAGTACTGACTAGAATCTTCTGTTGTAGCGACGCAAATGAGGACTACTTCACCATCCCTGGCCTGGCCGGGGGTGCCATTGGCAGCAAGTACGACTGGAACACGACCTACGAGCCAAACCCGAACCTGGCGAACCGAGCAGTCTCTATCCCCCAGGGAAAGATTGTCGGAGGTGGCACGAAACTGAACCGAATGGTCTTCGACCGTGGATCCAAGTCTGACTTTGACCGGTGGGCTGAGCTCGGAAACCCTGGCTGGGACTACGATGGTCTCTTCCCCTACTTCAAGAAGGTAGGCAAACTAGTGTTTCCGCATGAATCCCGGGCAGAAGCTGACAATGAGAACAGCAAGAGATTTTCACTCCTCCAAGTGACGATATCGTCTCCGAGTGGGGAGTTGAGTTCGACCCAGAGTCCCACGGTGAATCTGGAAACATCAACGTCACCTACTCACCGTGGTTCTACCCCCTGACCCGTAACATCATTGATGCCACAAACGAGCTGGGCATCCGTGTCCCCACAGACCAGGCTTCGGGGCAACCCATTGGAGGCTACTTTTGCCCTCATAACATCGACATCACCAATGTCACAAGGTCTTCAGCCCGCGAGGCCTACTACAACACTGCCGAGGCCAGGACGAACCTGCACCTGGTCACCTCGCAGCACGTCACCAAGCTGATCACAGGAACCAACTCAACGGGCTATGGCTACGGATCACCGTCAGCAGTCACCGTCACTGGTGTCGAGTACGCCGCATCCGCCGACGCAGCCAAGGCCACAGTCAGCGTAAAGAAGGAGGCCATCATGGCAGCCGGCCCCTTCTTCACCCCTCAGATCCTCCAGATCTCTGGAATCGGCGACAGCGCGCTGCACAGCGAGATTGGTGTCGAGACGGTCATTGACCTGCCCGCCGTTGGCCACAACCTCGAGGACCACGTCCTTCTAACCACCGTCGCCACCGTCACCACCGATGAGGTGACCTCATCCGACCTGACCAGCAACGCCACCTTCGCCGCCGAGGCCCTGGCCGAGTACCACGAGCAGGGCACAGGTCCTTACTCGACCCCCACGGGTGACTTCCTGCTCTTCCTGCCCCTCAACACCTACTCCAACTCCTCGACCCAGATCGCCGCCTCGGCCGCCTCCACCGACGGCACGCAGTACCTCCCCGCCGACACCCCGGCCGAGGTCGTCGCCGGCTACAAGAAGCAGCAGGCCATCCTGGCCGAGAAGCTGACGTCCAACGAGTCCGCCGTCCTCGAGCTGATCTGGGACGCCGGCGTGCTGGTCATCGGCCTGCAGCACCCCTTTTCCCGCGGCAACGTCAAGGCCACCAGCAACAGCGTCTTCGACCTCCCCGTCCAGAGCGCCGGCCAGCTCGCCAACCCCACCGACCTCAAGCTGCTCATCGAGGCTGTCAAGTACACCCGTGTCGTCCGCAACACCGCCGCCATCCAGGAGCTGCAGCCCTTCGAGGTCCTGCCCGGCGCCAACGTCACCAGCGACGCTGACATCGAGAACTTCATCCGCCAGAACGCCGCTACGCTCTACCACCCCGCTGGTAGCTGCAAGCTCGGCCCCCGCGAGGAGGGTGGTGTTGTCGGCACTGACCTGAAGGTCTACGGTGCTGCCAACCTGCGTGTCGTGGATGCCAGTGTCATTCCTCTGCTCCCTGCTACGCACATCATGACCACCGTCTTCGGTGTTGCTGAGAAGGTAAGCCATAACCGCAACTCTGGGACTACACTCTTGACGACACATGTGCTGACTGCTTCCCTCACAGGCTGCCGATATCATCAAGGGTGTCTCTGCTTGAGCGGCCCTGGAGGATTGTCTTTGATGAATGATTTAGCGTTATGCACTGATGATTTTTGGCCCACACTTCATGTATATGTGTTGCGTTGTCTGTACATCTCCAGCGCTCTTCAGTTACATAGAACATTGCAATGGCTTATTATGCTTTCAAGAAACACAAATGTTCACTGTAGCTGTGGCAGAGATGTCACCAACTGTATTTTTACCCAGTGTGTCTCAACACTTAACGTGCTTAGGATGACCATGAGTTGTCCGAGGTCAGCACAACTTCCTGGTGATCTAACTAGCTACCGGCAGGGGTAAGGGCGAAGCCTGAGCAGATGTTTGTGCAGAGTCTTATGTAATTATCCCTCACTGGCAGTTGGGATGAATCACTCAAGGCCACTAACTGTACCACGCAAGCAAGCGTTGCTTGTCAATTGAGGTCACTGTGCCGTTTGACTCGTTATTAATTGCCGCTCAGCAGCAAACCAGAAAGCACCCCAGCTTTAAACCTTCCGGTGAAAACTTTTGCACGGCTTCTTCTGATCCTTCTCTTTCTTCGACTGCAATCAACTGTCCTGAGCACACGGAGGCGGCATACCGCTAGCTCGAGTGATCAGAAAACTTTCTCAGCACATTCTGACCGAAATCCGCACTCGACTCGTTGGACGGCCTTCGACCTCCATCTCGAGCATTTCCCAGTCTCCTTTACGGCTCAGGCTTCCCCTCAGCAGCTGTTGTCAACTTTCAGCCTTCAACCCTCAACAACTTGCCAAGCCTTGCAATACGATAACCGAAACCATTCAAAATGGCATACGCTTGGGATCAAGAGCCTTCTACTGATCCTTTCGGTGATGCCAACGAAGTAGGTCTTGTTCTATGTGCAAAGCGGCGTCACAGCTAACCAGAATGAGCAGCAGCGCGAGGGCATCGAGCTCATCGATCTCACTGGTGTGGATGAAGTCAAGCTTGAGCATCCCGAGCGGGTGAATCTACCAGTCAACAGATCCCTGAGAAACTACAAGTTGGAGGGTGACCACCGGCCTGTAAAACAGGTAGCGGTTCAGGGCAGCAACTACCACGTAGGCGACTTCGTCGAACTTCGTGAGCTTATGGGTGTGCACAAAGTAAGTTGTCCTACAAGAGCTTGCCTATAGCAGGTCGCTCTATGGGAGGATGTCTTATGGGAGGTTGTCCCACAGGATGCCCAAGTGTTCTACACCATGATCCACTTTCGACACTCAGAGACACATAATCAGCTAACCTAATGGGCACAGTTCCAATTCATTGAGATCAAGTCCATCAACGCCCACATCGAGACCGACAACATTGTCATCCGCGGCCTACCCTATGCCCGAGCCCGTAACCTCCGTGGCTGCCTCCCCAAGAAGTGGAATGAAGTGTGCCTGATTCTCGAGGTCGACGCCGACGACGCGCGCCCTGACGAGCAACAGGCGCTCCTACAGATCAAACCCGAGCAAATACTCAAGAAGAGGATCCTCACCAACACAAACAGGCCATTTCCTGACTGCCGTTTCGACGACGTTGTGTATGTCACAGACAAGCAGAAAGAAGAGAAGGCGCCCTTGGCCTGCCGGTGGAAGATGCGCGCATTGTACAAGGATGCCTCTCAGCGTCGTGCTGGTCGGCTTCAGGGCCAGGTACTCGAGCAAATGACTGAGCGTGACCCCAATATTAAGAAGCGGAACCTCGGCGTCGACAAGGATCGTTCTGATGCGTGGCGCAATGGAACCATTCCCTTTGGATCAACAGTGGGCGAGACTAAGGATGGCAGCCATGAGTCGAAGTACTCCTTTGCCGATATTTCCGCAGGCGCAGGTGGTGCCTCTCGCGGAGCCCAGATGGCTGGCTTCAAGATCGTTCTGGCCTCAGAGCCCTGCACTTACGCAGTTCACAGCTATATGGCCAATTTCCCCGATACCGAGCGCTATCACATAGAAACCACGGATTTTACCACCGGCGAGGACCAGTACAGCGTCGATATGCTTTATATATCGCCATCAGCTCTGGATGCCGCAGGCGAGGATGGAGAGGCTGCTAGGAAAATGTGCACAAAGCTGCTTGAGAAACTCCGACCACGAGTGGTTATCATGCAGCAGCCTTCCGCCATGATAAGCGACAAGAACATCCTCTTCTTCAACAAGATCCTCCTCAGCTTTACTGATACTGGATATTCAATCCAGTGGAAGAAAATCAATATGGTGGACTATGGACTTCCTCAAATGCGCAAACGGATCGTCATCATCGCTGCAGGTCCAGGTGAAAGGCTGGCCTCATGGCCCGCAGCTACTCACAGCTCAGACCCAACTACAGACCAGAAGCCATTCGTCACCGAGAGAGAAGCCATCAGCAGCCTCAATCCCCAGCTTCACTCTCTGCACGACCCAAATGCACTACCTACAATCAACCGTCCGCAGCGGGATGCAGACGAGCCGATCTCTGTGATTGGAAGCATCCGGGGTTCTGATCACGCTCACCCAGACGGCAAGCGAGAGTTTACCCTCAGAGAGCTGGCCACACTTCAGGGGTTCCCAACCTATCACGAGTTCAGGGGTGCCTACATTAAGAAGCAGATTTGCACCGCTTTCCCTCCTCTGGTTGCGATGGTTTTCTGTCAGCACCTCCGTCAGCACATGGAAGAAATTGATGGTCTTCACTCGAGCCCGCTTGAGCCTTCTGAGATAGCTGAGCCTTCCGACATGGCTGGACCTTCCGATACGCCGGCTGGGTCCAGGCCTGGCAATGCCAATGAGGCGGGCAATCCACGCCTTCCCGAGACACCGAGTGCAAGTGTTACCCTTGAACCTGTTATTTTGACCCCTTCGCCTCCCTTTTCGTCTACCCCAGACCAGCAGGTTGCGGACCCAGAGTCAGGAGGGGCGCCTCTCCCTACACCGCCGCCAACCCAGCAGCAAATTCCAACGCCCTCATTCAGCGGCGGCCGATTCATTGCGGGTCGTCGCGCCGCAGCCCTACGCCTCAGACGAGAGCGGGCCATGTTCGAGGAGGCGGAGAACGAGGGGGGCCCAGAGACTCTACAGACACCAAGCAAGCGCGCGCGGACCTCGACTGCCAGTGAAGTATCTCGCACGGTATCAGGCTCCTCAGACGCCGAGGACGATGTCGGTAATGACGCTACAATGTACTACGATAGCGAACTGGATGACGTGTTTCGCGTGGTTGATCAGGACCTCCAGTCGTCCGGTCGCCGAAGTGAAAGTTATGACGGAGAGGTCTAGAATGATCGGCCTCGGGCTTATGGGAAGAGTCTAATGAAAGCCGTGGGCACTAGGGTGCTGGCTACCCGGAGAGCCTTGGGCGTTTGGAAAAAGATGATCGCGGTCAGTAAGGAAGGGAGTGGCGCTGTAAAAGCCTGAGCCCTGTGACAAGGAGATTCGAGGCATTTGTCGAGCGAGGCATGAGGCCTAAAATGGTAATGTGTGGCACAAGATGGTCAACTGGCCTCGATGGTTGTCGATGGGCCTGATGGAATGGAGCAGATGTCGTAAAAAGGGGGCCAGTGAGACGACATTATGAGACAGCTGATCAAAGCGGAATAATGAAGTGTGAATTTTATGTACGTTTCGGAGCGGGTGCGAAAAACACCCTACCTGATCACGACCGTGTTCGGCACGAGGCTGAGGCCACGTGCCAGGCAGAGACTTCTACACTGTTGTTGGCATTGGTTTTTTTTAAGAAAGGGGATTCGCACCCACGAAAGGAGAGGGTACACCCGAACTGATTGTCTTATAAGGAGTCATCCTATCAGAGGTTATCCCGTAGGAGGTCATCCTATAGCAGGTTGTCCTATAGGACGTTGTCCTGTTGGAGGTTGTCCTGTTGGAGGATATCCTACAAGAGGTTGTTCTGTAGGGCGCGGGTGTACTCTCCGTTTCTGCAGATGCGAATCCCCGATCTTTTTTTTTAACGCTGGGTCTTTGAGCGTTCACCACTGTGTGAAGGGACCGTACGCCTTCGGGTTGTTTACGGATAAGAGCGCAACCGGTCACGACCATGTCCAAAATCGTGACAATCCGAGGTCGGCAATCATGAACGGACAAAAGATGAAGGGGCCGGACACCGTCCTATGGGATAGCCTCCCAGGGGACAGACGCCAAAATCGAAGCTAACATGAGCTACAAGCAATCTAGTGCGACGTCGTCAAGCACGATGTCCAACTGCCCCAGCCTTGAGGTTCAGGCTATCACAAATGCCCAAAATGGAAAATAAACCGAAGCGACACAAAAGAAGACCGGGGAAGAGTCCCTCCCATTCCTCTCCATCAACATTCGACATTCTCACAAGAAGGATGCGCCACGTCTCGCGACCCACTCCCTTATCAACGCTCAAAAATGTCACCGAGCTTGAGGCACAACGCACGAGGCCCGCAGCATTTGTTTTGCACGCCATGTCTAAAACAATGTCTCGACGACAATGCATTTAACCAACATGCCCTATCCGAAAGTCATGTGCGCAAGATGGATCCCATGGGCGCAAATCTGGGCCGAGTCATCTACCAGTACTCACAGCAATTCAAGTCCGACTTCTTGAACCTGCTGCGTCTAAACCACGGCGAGAAGAGCGTACACGTCAACCGGTTCTACCAGGAATATATAGCCGACCCCGATCACGTACATCTGAACGCCACCCGCTGGCACAGGCTTGGCCTGACCCGCTTCGCGAAATGGCTTGGCCGTCAGCGTCTGTGCCGGGTCGACGAGAGGAAGCATGGCTTGTACATAGCTTGGATCGACGATTCTTCCAAAAGTCTGCAACGAGCTGCGGCTCTTGACAAGAAGGAGCGGGATGAGGCGGCTGGCCGCCGACAGGAGGAGCGGCAGCTGGAAGAGCAGGTCAAAAGGGCGCACGCACGGGCGAAGCATTCCGGCCCTCCATTTCTCCCAAATCCTAAGCCCCTTGAACCGACAAAGCCCAGCGACGACACCATCAAGTTTCAGTTTGGCAAGAAGACGCACATTACTCCCCAGGAATCAATTCTCCAGCCCAGAAAGACCTCAGCCGTCTTCAAGGCAGCAGGGCGGAAGAGAGGAAGGCCGGTGGAGGAGGAATCTGAAGTGGCTGAGCCACCCACGTTCAAACGTCGGGCGACAGATCGCGAGCGTGCATAAACTACACATTTGGTATGAGCCTCATCACGAATCCCAAACACCTTTTGCCGACGTCCAAGAAATTGGTTCAGAAAAGGGCAGACCCCAGGTACGCTGTTGTTGTTGGAGGGCAAGAGCACATCAGCAATGTCGTCAAAAGGGTTAGGGGAGACTTGGAGATGCGACGACCCCAGACAAGCAACCATCACAACATCCGACGGAGGGTGGCATCAGACACAGGAGCTCACTCTTTTCAGTCTGGAAAATTGACTTACAAATGGCGTTCCCCAAGCTGCCAGCCAGAGCGGCCTACATCCACCTCAACAACCCCAATAAACGCAACGCCCTCAGCCTCGCCGTGCTGAAAGACCTCCGCGCCCAGCTCCATCGCCACCTCACCTCGCCCCGGACAGGCAACCTCCTGCTCCTCCCACCCTTCAACCCAGACGGCATCCGGACCATCAAGGATCACAAGCGTGGCAATTACGCCAACGCACCATCGAAGTGGCTCACCGAAAGCGCCGCCTGGCGCCGCGAGCGCGAGGGCCTACCCAACGTGCTCGTCCTACGCAGTGAAGGCCCCGTCTTCAGCGCGGGCCACGACCTCAAGGAACTACGGAATGCAGCGCAGGACGAGGTGCGGATGACGTTCGCCCTGTGCGCTGAGGTCATGTCGCTCATCCGCCGCTCCCCGGCCCCCGTCGTCTGCCCCGTCCAGGGCCTCGCCACCGCCGCCGGGTTCCAGCTCGCCATGACGGCTGACTACCCCATCGCGTTGGGGAGTACAAAGTTCCAGCTGCCGGGGATGCGCATCGGCCTGCCCTGCACCAGCCCCGCGACGGCTGTGTCGAGGCGGTTGCCCGCGGCGCTTGCGTATAGGTTGTTCGCGACGGGGGAGACCATCACCGCGGCTGAGCTGGGGAATGGCGTGTTGGATGTCGTCCCTGTGCCTGAGCATGCGGAGTCCACCGACACGGCGGCGCTTGCGTTTGAGGCGAGGGTGGAGGAGGTGGTGAGGCGGCTGGCTGAGGAGACTGCGGGCCAGCCGCAGGCTTTTGGGAAGTGGGCGTATTGGTCGCAGCTGGCTATTGATCGCGGTCAGGGGGAGACTGGCTTGTCGGATGACTTTGAGGCTGCGGCGCGTTGGGCTGGTGGTGTGATGGCGATGCATGCGCAGAGCGAGGATGCTCAGGAGGGGATAAGTGCTTGGTCGGCGAAGAGGGCGCCTCAATGGAAGACATGATCATGTTTGAACTTCAGGTCATTCTAGACATTTCCAATTCAACGATGTCTCTTTGCGTAATCAGTGCTCTGGGGCAGTTCATTTGAATCAAATCTTGCCCTGGCGCCATATGTTCAAACCAGGTACTGAAAGCAGCGCGTCTCCATCCAATTGTCCTCCCCTATCCTGATGTCTTACTCGCCAACATACTGCGCCCTCCACTGCTCCTCTGTAAGCCCAAGGTTTGCAAGGACTTGTTGCAGTAACTTCCAGTATACCGGACGCTCCTCACCAGTGGGAGGCACAGCCTTGCGCTGATCCAAAACGCGCCCATCCTTCTTGACCTCCTTTGTGCTTTGCTCGCCCATCGATCCACGGTCATCTTTTCCCTTGCGAGACTGGCTCGTCCGCGAGCGACGCTGGCGGCTTGGTCCCTTGATCCCGGTCCGACATTGAGTTCCACGGTATTCTGCGGTATTGCCGATGTCTCGAAATGGATCTCTTCTCTCTCGTTCTTTGAGAAGGGGATGTGAATTGATCTCGAGACGAAGCGCGCGATTGGCTCTGTAGAGCTGTGTGAGGTTCCTGTCTCGATGATTAGCTTTGAAAGGAGTCGTATCTACCAGAAAGGTATGAGACGGGACGGAAGGAGACATACATTCTTGGCTTTGTGCTTGTGCGCCTTGTTCCCTCACGTGCGATCCTCAGCTCTCGGGCCACCCTTCTAGCATGGCCCTCAGCGCCGACCGCGTTTTTGTTGGTGGCAGAGTTCATGCTGCATGCCCAGGAAATTTTCGATGGGAGGTCTTGTGTTATTTTGTAAGGGTAGCCAGGCTGACGCGTTGGGAAGCTAGGAGCTTCGCGTCACAAGCAAAAGTGGTGAGCCGTTGGAGGAGCGAAAGAATTAGAAGAAGCTTGGGGTTGAGACCTAGACGAGGTCAAGATGGATAGAAATCACCGTCGAGGAGGATTTACTTGGCAGCAAGAACGATGTGGATAGGGTCAAGGTCACATTCGTTGTTGACGTCCAACTCAGACCAAAAGCGCCACTGAATGAAGTATGCATAGGTAGCCTGAGCTTGCAGGGGCATTGGAAGTCGCGTCAGGCCACACAGTCTTGCCGCGTACGAACGCCTGTATATTCTCTAACCCACCGATAGCGCGCTTTTAAATACAAATACAATTACTCATACCGTCCTAGAACTGGTGGATCTGGTCCTTGCGGTAACCCAGCTTCTCGAGAATACCACCGCCCTTGCCAGCTCCCCAGCCCTTCTTCCCCAGCAGCGCCTCCTCCATCGCAGGCGGGCCACAGACCATAACCTTCGTGTTCTCCTCCGAAGCCGGGGCAGCGACCTCCTTCAGCAGGGCCTCGGTGACATACCCCTTCCTGTAGCGGTCACTCTCGCCCTTGAGCCCGCTGACCGCGTAAACAGCCTTGAACTGGCCCGGGTGGCTGGCCTCGTATTTCTTGAACTCCTCGTCGAGGAGCACGTCCTGCTCGCTGTTGACGCCAAAGACGAGCGTGATCTTGGTCTTGTCCTCCGGGTTGTTGAGGATGCCCTGCACGAGCTGGTAGATCGGGGTGATGCCCGCGCCGCCGGCGATGAGCGTTACCGAGCTGTGCTTGTTGGGCGTCCACTTGTATCCCGGGATGCACACGGCGAACATGACGCTGTCGCCTGGGCTGAGGGAGTGAAGGTGGGTGGACTGCTTGCCCTGGGGGTACCGCTTTACCAGGAGGTCCATGTGGCCTTGTGTGTCTGCGGGCGTGATGGGTGTGTATGGCCGGAGGACGGGCAGGTAGCTACCCTTGGGGATGGCGAATGTGAGCAGCGCAGCTGTAGTGAGAGTCAGTGCGTGGCCTCATCACAAGCTTGCATATGAAGGTCTTTGAGCTCACATGTCAACGGGAGCCCGGTGGTGGCATTATCCGGCAGTGAGAAGCGTAGCCTCTTGGTGTTCTGGTTGACATCCTCGGATTTCTCGAGCGTGAGCCTGGTGAATGATGGGCCTGGTCGTGGGAATATCTTCTTGGGCTCTCCCGATTCAGCGTCCGCCTTCCTCATCAATTGGGAGAGAACGGCCCCTCCTATGCCAGCGACTGCGATGCCCTTGAACACGGTCGGTCCGTACGCGCTTACAAGTTCTTGTGTCGACATCCTGCCGTTGAGTGCTGGCCGCAGCCGTTGTGTGAATATTCGGAACGAGTTCATGATCTATGGGTGCGCAGTCAACCGGCTATGCGTCTGCTTTATGGGTGATACTGAGGGGTGGTTTATGGTGCAGGAGCTAGAGCTTTTGGTGACGTTGTGGTTCAGCCGCGGAGCGCTTAATTATGTATGTCTTGGGGATGTCCGTTAAAGTCCGGATCGGTCCGCTGCAGCTCAAGGCAGCTGGGTCCTTCGTGGGGGCTTGTCAGACGGGATCAGACCACCGACGGACCCGACTGTGCTTTGGGACGGAGGAATGCAACTCGGCCTTCCCTCGGGACCGAACGGTGCTTACTTTTGATCCACTTGAAATAATGCAAACGGAATTTTCATTCAAAACCTGCTGCCAGCAACAAATTGGCAAGAAAATCACTTGAATGACTCGCCCCATGGCGAGTGGAAGAGATGAATAGCAACGCGTGTATTTCCTAGCGAAATGCCTTGTAGCGATATGAACTACTCTGAGAACCGCCCCCAATGTAGAAATGACCAAACCACAAGCCCATTGAGCCAGAGTATGGCTGGAATAGGATTGCTCTCACAGTCCAGAAAAATGCTGCCTCCATAGTCCCGTCACACCCTATGATGGTCCGACATTCTTGCCTTCCCACCGCAATGTGTGTGTGCCAGTGAAGCAGGGCGGTGCGTCTTTCGCCCGTTGGCCACAACAAGTCCAAGCTACGAAGGGCACGGCCGGAGCTTTGCCACCTTTGAGAAGATGTCCTGTTAGCTGCTTCTTTGTGAGAAGCTGGTATGTCCCTACATATAGAATCACAAGTCAGATGAATTCGATTCAATGATTGGAACATCTATGGAAAAGAGACATCGACGCATACCTGGGTGGCAACCGCAACCACCTTTCAAATCCTCGAGACGCGTGAACAACTTCCCGCAGTGAATGCATTTGGTCACTTCCTCATTTCTGAGGGATTGGGGACGATTCTGTCCAAGAGATTCTGTCTCGGGAGTCCGCGCTTGCTGTTCAGGAGAATCATTCGAAGAATGCAATGGTACCGAGCGGTCGGCGAAGCCATGCATGAGTGACCCCCAACCCGGAACGAGACTCGTTATGGTCGTAGACACAGATGAAGGTCCGCAAGCGCTGCTTGTAAGCTTCGGCTTAAAACTTGTTGGAGGTTGTGGGAGCCCTTGGTCTGCTGGGAGGAGACGCTGCGTAGGTGGGTGCCTTCTGGGAGGCTGCATCTCGTTTCCCAGAGAGACAATTGGAGATAATTCTGACTTCGGTGGGGGAGGGCAGTCCGATGGCAGTGATTGCGTGCCGGCCTTTGAGCGAGCGAGAACTATAGGTGTCGGCGTCGGGCCTCGTGTCAATCGGTTTGGCCCTTTCACAAAACTTGGAGGTGGCATTGACAACTCCCGGTCTACCGGGGCCGTTTGAACAGGCCTCGATGGAAGCTGCACATTATTCCGGCGCTCGGCCGTGACAACATCGCCAGCAGGGCCTCCATCCTTTTGAATTGGCTTGGGCTGATGGGGTTGATCGTTCGCTGATGCCTCCGGGACGTGGTGATGATCATTATCTTGGGCGGCTTTACCCTTGCAGATCCATCGGTGCTTCAACAGCTCGGGGATCGGAACTTTCTTTCCACATTTGTCGCATTTCAGGCCTCTTTGAGTCTCTTGTACCTCTTCAGGATGGTTCTGCTTCGGTTTCTTCGAGGGATGGATAAGCGGAGCTGGATTCGCAGGCTGGTTTGTGTGCATATCTTCCAAGGTAAGATCAGATGCCTTACGCTTCTTGTCCAAGCCAAGGGCGTCAGCCTTGGTATTCTCGTGATGGCTCGAAGCCTTCGCTGCAGAGACTGTGATTGACTGGCCGGGGCGGCCGCCATCATGATTTCCCGTGCCGCGTTGAGTGCTTTTCATTCCAGAGCCTCCCTGGGAGGATTCATCAACTCCGGCAATGGGGTCATGCTGCTCATCCTCGGAGCTGGTGTCATTTGAAGTGTCCGTGTCGAAGCCCTGGTCCCTCAGGCTTCCAGTCCCTGCTTTGGCATCACTTGGTTTCTTGCTGGTTGCCGTTTGCTTCTTTGGTACTGTGAAGTCAAATGGCTCATCTTCAGATGAATTGAAAAGATCGAGGTCATCATCGGTAGCTGGCTTGTCGGGATTGGGATAACCCGGCTGCACTTTCTCGATGGTCTCAATGTCAGATGAACTGACCAGATCTATGACGTTCGAATTTCGTTTTTGGGAATGGCTTCCCATGGAGGCATGGGTGTTCTGCTGGGGCTCAACTTGATGTTTGGATGCATGCTTGCTCTTCCTCTTCTCCTTGTCCTTCTTCTTCTTCTTGGAGGGAGAGCTTGACTGCACATGGTGTTCACCACTTTGCTTGGTCTGCCCATGCAGCTCATTCTTAGACTTTTTCCGTCTGAGACTGGTGCTGCGGTGCTTTTCTGAACTGGTGGCAGGAGAATCATCGTCCTCACTTTCACTGACTTGGTGTTTCTTCTTGGCGGGCTTTCCGTGCGATGAAGTGAGAGCGGAATCTTGATCGTCTTTTGTCTCCCTTCCTTCGTAAATGACGGTTGGGGCCGGAGTGTATCGATCGACCGCATCCTTGATCGCTCGTGCGATAGTTGAGTGCTTGGTGGTGCATTTCAAGATCATGGATTCCAGCGCTTGCTTCGCCTGATCCCCAGAGGCGCGCTCCACGCGCTGGATCAGAGCGAGCTGCTCGCTTTTATCCATGTCTGCTAAGTCGCCTTGCAATGACTGCTTGCACTGGCCTAGGATGAGCGCGCCGCGGCGCAAAAATGGATGGAAAGCTGCATAGGCTGCAGTCGTGGCAATCGCTGTGGCAGATTCAGGGCTGTCGAGGTAAAATGAAAGATGGGATAAGACCTGAAGTGGGTAAGAAATACAGAAAAAGCCAGTCAAGGCTGAACGGGGAAGGGTTGCTTGTTGTTGATTATGGGAGCGGAAGGGGAGCGGGTGAAAGACAAGGAGGTTTGGCCAAGTTGATGGTGTCTGAATGAATGGAGGCAGACGAAACGACGAGTGGTGTGGAGTCAGGGTTTTGTTGCTGGGATAAGTTTTCAGAGTAATGAAGCAATTGCGCGAATCAGTAGGAGCTTAGCGTGCAGTCGCCGGTGGGAAACACCCTCACGTCGCCAGAGCTGGGATGGGCAACGTCTCAGGGAAGGAGCTGGAATTGTGCAGCGCTGTGGCTCGAGCCTCTAGTGAGGTATGGCTTCTAGGAAATGTTCTTCAATGCAATCCAGTTTCTTTCGCTAGCCTGTTACAGGCTCAGTGGCATTGCCATGGGCAGACTTGTCTACTGCTGGGCAATATTCCTCATAGAAGTATGATCTCTTCATACAGACAATCTCTTGGGTACTCTCAGAGCTTCTACTGCAACCGCCCTCCAGCTAGCTAGGGCTGGAGTAAGAGTACATAGCTTCCTTGATATGCAAAACCGAGCGACTGGTGGGTGATATTGCAGAGGTACTGTTCTTAGGCAAGCATTGCACATTTCGTTCCACAGAAGGTCATCCTATACCAAGCTTGTAACCATATCAATTACGAAATGTCTCCTGCCTCATTGTGGGACATTGAAAGACACAGAGTGCTGAGACCGTTTGGACAGCATGGCCAAGACTGCGTGTCCCAACTTCAAAAAGTCACGAAATATTTCGTCATGGGACTGGATATCCATTGCGATCCACTTGATAAACTTAGACTAGAAACAATATCATTGCAATCATCGCTGCGCAAGCATACTTGTTGTGTCAGATGACGCCTCAGGCCGGGCTGATGGGCCTCTGGCGGCCTTTGTCAGCAGGGCGGCCCGGGGATCCGACCCAGTCTGAGATTGTCGAAGGCTTCGAAACAGCTCTTTGTATCTGGCCGATTTCGAGACCGCTTCACGATTCAGGTAAATTAATGGCGTGGTCCTCACATCTATGGGTCGCACGCATTTTCAAGCTTTGGTCGAGTGCAAGAAGCCCGTCTAACCCATCCTTCCAGGCTGCAGAAACATGCACTAACACGATCGGCCCTGGAAGTCCTGGTGATGAGGATCGCAATAGTCTGGGAAGATGTCACACTTACTGTGTCGGGCAGTGAATCTCTTAAAGTTCGGAGCAAATAAAGACTCATCACCTCTGCTTGCTCAGTCGACGCGGCGACGAACAATTTCGCATGCGACCAGCCTCGGACTCAAACCTCACTTGCTAAACATACGATCTGCACGTTGATGATAAGAACTAAGCAGATTTGAAATGCCAAGCCGACTTGACTACCTCATACAAAAGCTGGATGACCTCGAGGATGATATCCGGCGCGAGAAGAGAGAGTACGACAAGGCGAGAGACCGATACGACAAGATGAAGAGCAGCGACATCCTCAAAGACCTCAAAGAACAGTAAGCTCTACCAACTCACAGCCTCGACCGCGCATTGATCACCTCCATCGCTGACTGAGCATCTTCACCAAGATTCCTCGGCTACCAAACCGAGCATGACCAGCTCCAGCGAGCACGCTCGGCTCGAGAGAAAGGTTTGTCTGCGCACTATCCCACGATTCCGACGTATTTCCTAAAGGAAGAGCCGGCTCCTTTCCAGGTGCGATTCCCTATACTGACGCTGTGAATGTCTTCAGCACGCCCAGCCGAGCCCCAGCGACGACAACACCACCAGCCTCAAGGACGCCCAAGCTATCCGCCTAATAAGGCACAGCAAAAGCCACCACACATCCCGTCTCCGCCCCAGCAGAGAACGAGCTATCCGCACCGGCCGGCCCCGCAGAAAAATGCATCCTGCCCTCCACGAAACAACTATGGCCCAAGCAGCAACAGGAACCCGCGACCTGCGCCCCCTCGGCCGCGTCAGAAAACGCAGACGCTGGACTATGAGGTTGAGGAGCCGGATGGGAAGACATACGTTGTCAGGGCCGGCGCTGTATTCCGAGACTTTGACCCTGCACGGGACAGCGTGCGAAAGCCCGAGTGAGAGTGCTTTTCTTCTTCGAAATTCAATTAGTACAACTCTAGAAGTCTACAGAAGAAGCCAGTATGCAACCTTGATTACCTTGCCCCGTGTTCACCCTCAACTAGAATTTTCGTCTGCAGAACCTTGGAATCACTTTTCCTTCGAATGAACAAAACAGCAAAGTATTGATGAGCCCTTCATGCTCACATACTCGTTTTTGGTGACACAAATCTCCGATTACATATCATTTGACACAAAACATCCTTCAATGTTCGACGCTGATGATTAGCCCATTCGACGCCCATTTGTCCACGTCCTTTCCCGCCCACTCACCCGGCATAGTGGTTACACGGGTAACAGCCTTGGCCTTGGGCCGTCCTCCGGCAACAGTCCCATACTTGGTGAGCCCCAGCAGGGAGGTCCTGGAAGTAAAGCTTTGGGTCATTGGTGCCCACGCAGCGGCCTGTAAGGACATCGAAATCAGTCATCAGCTCCTCGCTGTTTTCCATGGGGAAGCTGAGAAGACATCGGAGATACGCATTCATACCTGTATGCCGGCGGCACTCCAACGCCGTATTCTGAGCCTCCATGTAGAATTTACCGCATTGAATACACTTGAGCTTCCTTGGTGCGCCACTGTCCGTGACCTGGCGGAGCGAAGACGGACCTTGGAAGACATTGAGAGTGACACTGACGTTTGAATTGGCTGGGATCTTCAAAGAAGACATGTCAACTCCAGAAAATGGAGGCTTGTAAATGGTAGACACTGTTGGCGTTCCATTGGTTGCTTGGGGAGAGCTCTCAGATGATGATGGAATCTGTTCGGAAGTTCTGTACTGGCTTCCTTGAGGAGCAAGTGGGGGTTGGGAGGAGCGGCGGTCGGCAAAGGTGAACTGCTCGTCACATTGTGGCTCTTGGTTGGCTGATGTATTCGCCTTGGCGCTTCCGAAGAGGGATGAGAAGAGTCCCTGTTTTGGGACGGTGGAGGAGGAGGAGTGTCCTCCACGACCGAATAAGGTGGAGGGAGGACCAAAGAGTCCCCGGTTTGAACCGGTGAAGGAAGAAGAACCTCGGCCCCTACTTGAGACACCCCTACTTGAGACTGAAGAGGAAGAGGAGAAGAGTCCTCCGCGATCTGGCTCACTGGAGGAAGAGGCCAAAGCTCCCCGTGTTGAGAAGTTGAAAAGACCAACACTTGAATCTTGTGTGTTACCTGAGGGGCTTGAGGACGTCGCAGGACATGATGACCAGGTAGTGGGTGTTGTATCGCTCGTGGTAGCCGTGAGCGTCGGCTGACCAAACTTGACGGGCGTTTGCCGAAATGTCGGCCACCCAAAAGGAAAGTTTGGAGACGCGAGGTCGATGCCTTTAGCCGGCAGCGGTGCTGGGGCCTCAGAGACTTTGGCTTTCTTCGCAGCGGACTGAGCATCAGCGGCTTCACCGTCACCCAACTTTCGCTTCATAGTCGATGGCGACCGGGGCTCGGCTTCCAACCTAAGTTGCATGGAGTACGCCGCGCGAACCGCCTTCTGGAAGTATTCGTTGGTATCTGGCCCGCGGTATTGGATTAGAGCAGCGCAAACGGTTCGCCTTCGGCCGTCGATGAGTTTAGGCCAGACCTCGTTGACCGAGGGTTCCTTGTCAGATGCTGGATCCATGTAGGGCAGTGGGCGCACAGAACGTTCTAAAGAGTCAATTGTGGAGGAATTGGAATGAAAGAGCTGGATTTTGGGATTCAAAAATGTGGAGAGGTCGCGATCACGATGTGATGCACATCGATTGTTTAGGGGAAAGGAACAACGCGAAGAGTTGAAACCGGCAGCACAAGGCTGAGACCTCAAGGAAGCTCGGCCAGTGGGGAAGAGTCTGACCAAGGAAGTAAGTGGCTCAGATGCGGGACCTCAGGGCTGGGGATCTTGTGAGGAAGAGGTTGTGGAAGGCTGCTGGGAAGGCGTGACCAGGAGCTTGAACCCGCAGCAGGGGAGGTGGGCAGTCTGGCCCAGCTCCAAAGGTCAAAGAAAAAGTTAGCTCAGTTGAAAGTAATTCATGAAATTGCGTGGACTCTGCTGCGGTCTTGCGTTCCTCAACTCAGCCATCAGATCGCGGCATCTCCAACCTGGCCAGAATCACAAGGGAGCCCATCATTCAATGTTCGAAGCACGGTTTTGGACCATCTACAATTTCAATGGTTCTACATATCCTGTCTACCCACATGGACATATGTTTTGGGATGCAGATGTCGGTCTTTAAGCCCCGAACATCTCACGATCACGAATCTTCTGCTTCACACTCCAGTACTGGTCCCACCACGGCTTCTCGCCCTCCTTCCTGTTCGGCGGCAGCCTGAGGTGGATCTTGTGCTTCTCACCCTTCTTCTCGGCATCTTGCTTCTTCTGCACGTGGTTCCGTACCTCATAGTGATCAAACATGGACACGGCCTCGATCATATACGCAGTGGCCACTCGCTGATCCCTGATCAGGAACAGATTCTCCGCGTTCTTCAGGTCAGCGGCCGTGCTGAAGTTGTGCGAGCCAGTGTACACACGCGCGTTCGGCTTGTCAAAGTCGATCACGACGAACTTGTGGTGCATCCGCGCGCCCGAGCCGCCCGCTGACTCGTTGTCGAAGCTCTCCGGGTACGCGATGGGCGGATTGCCGTCGCTGGTCTGCAGCTCCAGCTCGTCAACCGACTTGTCCGACAGGCCGTACACCATGATGCCCTTCTGCGCTGTCTTCTTGACGATGGCGTCCCTTATGACACCCGGCGTCTGGTACAGGAAGGCGAGCGAGTAGAACAGACTGGACTCGGCTGAGGCGATGTCGTTGGCGATGCCCTCCAGGGTGCCTGCCTTGGAGCTGTGCGGTGAGAAGGTCACCTGTGCGTCGATACCCGGGAGACCGAGGTGCTGCCACGTCGCTGACTCGGTGTTGTAGAAGCCGTCGGTGTCGTTGGGGTGCTCCCAGTAGTTCTCGAACGCTTTGTTGAACACCTGTACTGGCCCGGGTCCCTCCATGGCAATGAGGTTGTTGTTCTGGACATAAAGACCGCGCCAAGAAAAGTTGGTTGACCCGCCGATTGCAATCTGCGTCTTTTGTCCGTCCACGATGATGACCTTGTTGTGGTGCAGGCCTCCCATGTGCTGACGCTGAACGTTGTTCTTGCCTGCGGATCTCATGAGCATCACCGCCGCCTTGGTCTCGGCATCATCGTCCTCTTTGTGCGGGTCAGAGTCATCAATGATGATCTTCACCCGCCTGCCGAGCTTCTTCAGCCGGAGGACAATCTCGGGGTTATTCAAGTCATACGCGAGCACACGGACTTGGGCGGTCTCATCTTCGATGGCCGAATCAAGGGCGCCGAGCATCACCTCGCGGGCTTCGAAGCCCATCCAGGACAGTGCCTTCTCCTGCAGCTCTGGGTCTTGGGGTCTGAACTCGAGGCCATCATCAGCCTTGACAGGCAGGATGGTACCTAGCCCGCCATCACTGCCGAATTTCTTGGTAAAGGCCTTCGAGGAGACAAACCCTCGGGTGAAGGCAATGTTCATCTTGCCAGGGTACGTTCCGGCCATGATCTGGATCTTTACATCTTGCACCTCTCCGTAGATGAGCTCGCGGTCTTCGTCCTTTCCCTTCATGAACACGGGAGTGACGCGGTAGCGGAAGTATCCGGGCACGTCAACGGTATACGGGAAGTGTACCCAGCGGAACCTCTGGATTGGCGACCGACGACTGGAACGAGCGTCAGGGCCGGATTGAGGGGCCTCCCCTGGGAACGTAAGGAAGTTGGGGATCTCCCGCCACTCGGTAGACTGCGGCTCCCGGTACTCAATCACAAAACCGACAAAGTCATCCGGAGGCGTGCCATTCTTCCAGTTCATGGCAAGCATACACATACCCTCGCCGCGGTATACCGTGAATGTGAATGGTGCCTTGGAGTTCTGGCCCGAGACGACGAAATCGGGAGGCACCTCGTTCCGAGCCGGCGCAAGGGTATGCTTGCGGAGGGGCAGCGGCTTGAGGGCGGACGGCTTCGGGGCGGGCTTCTTGTGATACTCGGGGCTCCCGGCGGAGACAACGGCCGGTCTCTTCTTGGTCTTCCTTGGCGGTGTATCCTTCCCACTTGGCTCGTCGTCGTCTTCTTCTTCCTCACTCTTGTCTTCCGAGGCCTTCTTGGTCTTCTTTGGTGGAGTGGTCCTCTTCGGCGAAGGGCTCTTTCGACTGAAAGGCACATCATCCTTGCCGATCTTGTCTTTCAGAGTATCATAATCCAAGTAGTCATCCTCGGAGTCCTCGTAATCTTCATCATCTGAGGGGGTCCAGGCCTGCTCTGCCTCGTTCTTGGTCCGCGGCTTGGGCTTCTTGCGTTCCGTGGTCGTTGAAGCCTTCGCAGGTGTCTTCTTGGCAGTCTCTGCTTGCTCCAGCTCCTCAGTCAACAACTGCTCATTGACCATCTCCTGGACCTCAAGCTCCTCGTCCTCAAGCTCTTCATCCGTGGGCTTCCATGCCTCGTCATCCGGGCGCTTCGGCCGCTTGGTGATCTTTTTGCGCTGCGGAGTAGGAGACTTCCTTTGAGGAGTGGCTCGAGATGTTTTCCCAGGCTCAAGTTTCGAGACATCTATTGGCTTGTCACCCATGAGCTCTTGTTCCAGGTCATCGTCGACTGCCTCTATATAAGCATCTTCTTCTGTCGGTCTCCAGGCACCGTCGTCATCGCCATTCCGTCTGCCTCTTGCCATGTTGAGTTTTCTTCTGAGGATATAAAAAACTCTTCAATGAAATTTGACTTAAATATGCAAGCGTAAACTGAAGCACTGGAAGAAATGCAGACTTTCGAGTCTTGAATGAATGAAAAGTAGCAAAGTGTCTTAAAAGGATTTGAAGACATATGCAAGTCTCCGTCACGCCAGTTTCAATCAAGATTTCTGAGCCTACTATTCTCCAGTAAAGGCACCTGACACGTCACCGCCTCCATTTCTGGGGCAGTTCGAAACCAGATCCACTCGTTGCGGTGATACCCACTGTCCCCACAGCCACTTACTCAAAGACGCCGGGGGTATCTGCAGTCTCGTGGGCTCGTGCGTCTGTGGCTGGTGAGCCAAAAAGCTTGCATCCTACAGTGATGAGGACTGAGCCAAGTCAGTGACCGAACTTTACTAGGGTAACATCACATGTGCAAATTTAGGTCGCGACGTTGGAGTGTAGGCTGGTCGGATTGTGCTCGGTACGAACTTCGTACACCTATACAGAAGCACTTCTGGTGACAAGAGCGATGAACACCTTATGGTGGACAGTACGGAACTGCACTAAAATAGGGTGTCAAGTCTGGAAGGTAGAGCGCTATGAATGCAAGGTCAGGGAATCAGCGACGAACATTCAAGCTGCTGTTATATTCTGGCTTCGAGGCTGGCAGATTTATGGGCTTCCTTCCTGTGGGCAGCGAACAAAACGGCTTGCTGCGGCAGCAGCGCCGTACGCACATAACGATGCTTTGACGTTGGCCGGACTTTTCATTGAAAACCGAAATACAAGCATGAAACGCCCGACTTGATTAAAAGCGATTCCTAGACTGAAGCCAGATCCCCATATTTTGTATCCACCAGCCAAAACAGCCTACTACACCTTGATAAAGAATGAAACGTCATCGCGGATTGATTGCAGAGACTCCCCAACAAGAAGAGATGCATTCCGCAGCCTCATTCTATACAATCTTCCGCCCCACACAGGACATGATCCCAATTTCCGCGAAAATCCAACAAGCTTTTGGATTACACTCTCTCTCTTCTGCCATCCTCAAGCAGGTGCATGAAAAGCTGGATGGCATCCTTCCGTCCGCCGTCTGCGGCGGCAGCAGTTCCATGCATGTCCAGCTACAGGGCTTCCCCATTCTTCCCACGCCTCTTCTCTGGTTCTTCCGTAGTACACAACTTGACCTAGAAGGATCATGGCATAAGGTCAATGAGAGGGTCATGGGTTCTCTCGGCGGGCGGACATCTGGAACATACCTGTGTGAATACGACATGGACCCCTACCGTCCTCTTGAAACACGTTGTCTTTCTCAAAGTACCATTTGTCGCACCGAGCGCAGATGAGACTCTGAGGCTGGGCGAACTTAGTGTTACGAGGCTTCTTCTCTTGATTCTGAACTGGCTGCTGGATTGGCTGCAGGATTGGCTGCAGGACTGGCTGTTGGACCGGCTGTTGGACTGGCTGCTGCTTTGATACTTGCTCTGGCCTCACCTCGGGGGCTTTGTGCATGTAATAATGATTGATCGTGACATGGCCCTCACGAATCAAGCGCCTAGTCTCTTGTTTCTCGATTTCGAGGTCTCCAAAATCAGCGTACAGGGGATCGGCCGTCCCATCCATTTGCTGGTCGTCGTAATGTCCATTGACGGTGCTAGTTTGAACGTTGGCAAAGTTCTCGGAGGTTTGAGTAGACTGCTGTCTTCTCTGAGCGTTCTCTGATGTTTGAGTAGACTGGTCTGTTGCCTGAGCCTTCTCTGACGTTTGAGTAGACTGGTCTGTTCCCTGAGCCTTCTCTGACGTTTGAGTAGACTGGTCTGTTCCCTGAGCCTTCTCTGCAGCATTTTGGTCCTTGTTTTAGGTCAATCCACAATAGTTCAGGCCGCTTTGTGTGCCCAGAGCCACCACTTACGATCGTCTCAGCCTTAGCGGACGCAGCTAGTGCCTCCAGAAGATGCTCTCTGTTCAGCCGCGCCACCGCGCCGCTGGGGAAGTGACAAAGCGCATCGTAGTCGCTGCCAGATCTGTGACAGGTATCGCGCACTGTTGTTGTAACCGTCTCGAGGGCGTGTGAATCGAAGTTCTCTTCGTCGATGGCGAAACAGCGGAGAAGGCTGCGGGCCTGGTCGACATCGAGTCTGTCAATCAGATCGAGCGTCTCGCTGACCGCTTGATCGCGCGCCTCGTCACGTTTTCCGTTGACGACCATGATTCAAGGAGAAATGATCTGGCCCTTTTTCTGGCCGGAGTGGTCGAAAATGGCGTGGAAAAGAGGCATGTGCCAGAGGAGGCAGCTGCGGGTGGGGGTGGACTCTACTTAGTGTGAGCAGGCAGGGGTTTGAGCGTGAAATGAAAACTGCCAGGCCAACCTATGCTAAGGCCCTAAAGCTTGAGGCTGAGAGGCCTTCTAGTCTTGGGATGGGGGACAGTGGTCGAATTGTGTCCGCTTATGGAGACTGGCCATAGTCTGAATAGAGCAGGACTCCAAGGTCGAGGACCCGACATCCTATCGCAGCTCCCAAATATGGCAGGAGAGGATCAGCATTTGAGCAGATGAGGAATGGCATCAGAAGGCCAGGCCAAGAAGCACTCCCTCGCAAGCACATAGAATCTTTGTTCTTTTGTGTTGATCATCTTGCCATTGATTCCACAGGCAGTGGGAAGGACTTTTCTATTTCGCAGCTCAGTTGCGTCAATCCATCGCGGCGCATTGGTCCTCCCCTGGACCGAAACTGGGCCTCAATGAGAATTCAGAAGCCATAGAAAGGACAAAACAAATTTTTAAAAAAATACAGGTAGACCCGTCTCTTCAGAGTCAGCTCTGGAGAAGTGTCCCCGTCCAACCGAAAGAACTGCGCAAGCTTGCAATGGGAAGGGATTCCGTTCAAATCCATCGCAAAAGATTTCAATACTGCAGACTACCGTGTTCCTCTCGCAACGATCGCCCCAAAAATGATTTTCTCAATTGTCATCCTTCTGGTGCTTTCTCCAAGCGCATCCCGCTGCCGGAACCTCCTTTTGACAGCAGCTCCAGACATAGTAGGCGAGCTTTCCAGAGACGAGATCAGTTCCTTTCAGCTCCACGCCCTCGGGATAATGGTGAATTGTTCCTAGAAATAATGAAGTTGGTTAGCAATGTCTTTCTCACCCATCATTCAATCAAACCTGCCCAAGCTTGGCGCCAAGTAGCCCATGGTGGTCGACATACCAGGATGATAGGCACAAGGCCTTTTCGCCTCCTTGTTTTGCTTTTTGAGAAACCGTTGTCCACAGTTCTTGCACGTCAGTCCCAGCTTCTTCGTGGTCTCAGCGGTCTCAACGGTCTCAACGGTCTCAACGGGCTCATCGGGGAGATTGTCATCCTGTTTGACATTCACCAGCGGCTTTTCAACTTCAGTCTCAAACATCTCGAGATCAGGCTCCTCCAAACGCTGGCGCTTTGTGCTAGTTGGAGGGTTGCGACGACTTTCAGGAGAGAGGTCACACTGCATCAAAGATGCAAGTGCTTCGGAGTACTCCTCGTCGTCAGCTTTGTCCAACGCCCGCTTGCGGGGCACCGGGGCTGTCTTGGGTGCAGGAGACGAAGCATGATTGTATGAGTGGTAGTGTAGAGTCATCTGTCCCTGGTTGACGATGGTCAGTCCTTTGAGGTCGGGGTTGACGCCAAGGGAAGGCTTGGTGTCCGTGGACTCGTTCTTGATCTGGCCAGGCGCAGTCTCCTCAGTCTTGAACAAGACCACCTGCTTGGACTGGTCGGACTCATTCTCGCGATTGATGGAATTTTTACGGAAGGTGGCAGACACATGCTGCAAAGCAACACGGGTAAGCATTGACTCAAGTTTAAACTGCGGGCAAGCATCAAGACTTACGCCAGGGTGGCTCGCGAAAGACTTCTCCCAATGAGAAGCTGCGTCAAGGCTGGTACTGCAGGTGAGTGCTGCGTTGACACCCTCGCGAGGTGCTTTGTGCAAAGTGCCGCTGATAAGGCTCGCGACATGCGAGCACTGCGCCTCGTTCATCACTGCATCATCGATGGCGATATGTCGCAGGACGGCACGAACTTGGTTCTCAGAAAGCCTGTCAACCTGGAAGAGCGCGTTCGCGACTTCCCTGGAACGAGGCGAAGACTCGTACATCGCGATCGGTGGGATCTGAAGGCGTCTCGTGTGCGTTCTGCATGCCCTGAGGACTAATGTGACAGTTGCAGTTGATAGGGATGACGATGGCAGGATGATGTGTGAAATGGGTGTTTGTGTGCGGCCGTGAGATTCGCTGCACAGAATGGAAGGGGTGTAGAGGGGATAAGAGGAGAGAAATGTGGGAAGTCAAGTTTGATGGGTAACGAAGAAGTTTACAATGAGAGAACTGTGCATGTGAAGCGCTGTTCGCCCAGTTGAAGCAGGTGCCAAAGTGGTGGTGTTGTTTTGGTCTGAACTCGAAGAACTGCAGGCATCAGTTCCCAAGGGTTCTGAGCTGGGAAGCTGCACAGATGGTCTTCTTGCAACGCTGTGAATCACAGCGCTTCGATTGGGAAAGAAAGAGACTCCAGATCCAAAGTTGATCTTTGAGCTAGGAATCAAAATTTCAGATGAAGCAGCACTGGGCTAATGATCAAATGCGCTTTGTGCCATCTCAAGCAATGCGACAGTACCCTGATCAGTTCTTCCCCTGGACGGGCATTTATTTCGAAAAAGATCAGAGATTCGCACCTGCAACAAAGGAGGGAGACCCGTATCATTACAGCGCCATGTGCTCGAATATATACTCGTCGGCACCAAAAATGCTACCGTTGTTATTACCCTGGTGGTTTAATGCTTTCCTCGTCGCCTATAAGTCCTACAGAATACCCTGCTATAGGACTATTGTCACGGGAGGGACATACGAGAGGCGAAGCTCTCAAGTCTTGCTCAAGATTGTGAATTTTCAAATCATACCTGGTCTCGCAAAGAACTGAAGGAGGGAGGAACGGAAGCATCCAACGAATTCAAGCCTGAATTACCTCCTATAGAATGACCTTCTATAAGATAAGATCCTATAATACCAGCTCTGATGGGTGTACCCTCCGCTTCTGCGGGTCTGACTCTCTGATCTTTTCGAAATGTGAGCCCAAACGTCAAATGAGGCTGGCATCTTGTCGCCAACATCGCCTCCGCCTGCGTCCCAGAATTACTGGTCAGAGTCCCAAAGGTCCACTGCGGCCTTTTCTCTGTCATTCTTGACAACGACCTGTATGTCCAAAGTAGCATTCGCAAAGTGCAAAAGAGACTCCTTCCAAAGGCCTCTGACTTCTGCCGATGGCACGGTCTCAGCGAAATCACCTGAGATGTCCTCGTGAGTGACTGACAATTTCGCCAGTGGAATATGACCACACGGGCCCATAAGTGATTCGATCTCGAGGACGATGTTAGTATCACCACTCAGGTCAAGACTTCCTTGCCCATGCTCATCGAAAGCACTAGGGTAGGTCCACCCTATCTCCAGATTCTGGATACGAGGCATACCACTGACGACCCGTCCAACCGTCAACATGTGCTCGTTGAGCATCTCGGCAATTCCTTCTCGTGACGAGACAGCATCAGTAACATCAGCAACTTTCCACTTTCCGACCTTAAAATGTGTCAAGTTTGGCCACACCAGGGGCAGCGCCGCGTTAGGGTCGAAGCTCGAAGTAGAGAATGGCGCAAGGATTGAGCGGACCGAGGCGGATGCAGAATGTTCCTCCATCGACAAAGACAACTTTCGAAGCCTCTGCGAGTAAAGCAGTGCTTCAGCGCAGAACTGTCTCTGAAGTCCGGCATAATCCCAAAAGGTTCTGCACTTGACCTCGAGCGCTTCCAATCCTGGGACGGTCTGAGACATAAATTCGAAGAACGCTAGCCGTGAATGTTAGTCACTTGTACTATTACCACAACACAGCCAGATTCAAGAAGAGAGAAAGGGGGGGGGGGCCGCGTAGCGGACACCTGAGAAAACCTGGTACGGATTGAATGAGGAATTAGACTGCATGGAGACTCACGCTGTATTTCAGATACGGCTTCTTGTTGCCACTGCGCAGGGAAATCCAGGACCATAGTTGCTGACTGAAGATTGGGCACGTGTGAAATTAGAGCCAACATGGACCTCATGTCCACAGTCCCCCACAACGGAGCGCAGAAATGCGTGATCTGCGGGACTGTAGGTAGACTATTCAGTCCTGCGGAGACCCGTCTCATCGTAGAAGGACTCCCACACTGTGTCGTCTGAATCTCAAGCGCAAGGTTGCCCTTACTGGTGTCGTTTTCGCTCCACTGTTCGACACAGTTGAACACTTGATGCACCAGCGAAAACAATGCGTCAATCCAGCCCTCTCTCCATGCATCTTCTCCAGTAGGGATCTCTCTTCCACTAGGCACCAGAAATGAATGGGGGTCCGGAGCTGAAAGATAGATGTGTCGGAGATGTTTACGTCGGCTGCCCACGACGTAGCTTTCAAAGAGCTCGAAGTCATATGTGGTCCCCTTTCTACCTCCCTGTAAGCTCAGATGACGAAAAGTGGTAGATTTGACTGCGTGTTGCCATTCTAGGTCGATGCAGGCGTACGGGGCCAGGCGCGGGCAGCGTTGGCATTTTTTGTGCAAGACTTCTCCTGGATCCAAAATGGCTATGGTGCAGCTCCGAATTTTGTCACGAAGCTCAAAGGGCAAAGAGTTGTAGCCAACATCCTTGTCAGTCTGAATCTTGATACCATGTTTCTTGAGAACATCACGAACGCGCCGGTCTTTTAGAGCTTCTGCGAGGGTGGCAGCACCTTCCTCAGTCTGTACCAAGTCGCGTAGAGCTTGAGCGTTGATGCCTCCCCATTGGGTCGTAGGGGTTGACGGCACGCCATTACCCGTGTCATAGGATGGGCTATTTGACATCCTGCGTGCGTTGAGATTTTAGTGGGGAGCCAGGTTTTGCTGTGCAGTGGTGCAGTGGTGGTTGTACTTACGTGACGTGTGCTGCAGCTGCCTTGATTGACTGGTTGATCACTGAGGCTTGATTCGGTAGAATTCAATTGAGAGCACGGCTGTCGGTTTGAGGATATGGGGTTCTTGGGATCTTGAGGGATGGTCGAGAGCTTAGGAGGTCGAGGTTGAGAGGTTGGGAGATCGAGAGATTGAAGGGTGACCAAGCAGGTAACAAATAGGGAAGTAAGCTTCAAGTGTACTCGAGCAAGTGGATTGAAAGCCTGAACTAGGCCACCGAACAACGACCGTAGTGGGTGAATGTGAAAAGTTTTGGAAAGAGACCAGGGAGGAAGCGTGCTGCTGGGGGGCGAGAGGCTTGTGCCAGACTCAGCTTGCGAATGTTTGGTAAGGACTGTTTGCTAGCAAGTTGAGGCGCTCTAACGCTTGCCGGTTTATAGGTGCTTTAGACTGCCCTAAGTCATTGAAGATTAATCCAACCCCTAGAAGTCCTGCTGTACTCGTCAAACGGTGAGATGGAGGTGCAAGCCTGGAAGGCTGTAGCGGAAAAAAGTAGAACAATAGGGCTCGTGAGCGCCGCACGTGCAAAGATCTGGATGCAGCCAGAGACTTCGATGCTCGAACCGCACTGCAGAAAGAAACACGCAGTCTGATCCTGGTTCATCAAGCCGTTACATTTGTGTATTTTTCTACATAAGCACGAACCTCAATCTTCAAGGGCTTTTCCAAAAGGCTGGGAGCAGCCTCCAGCACCATAACACAACCATTTCCTAATCATACATCGAGAGGAAGATAAGGATGAAGAGATACTGACATGACAGTTCTTGTTCATGGGAAAAGGGGCATTCCCAGATTTCTTGCCCTCCTGTCAAAGAATTCCCCTTCCCACATGTGATAGAGTGCTGTACAACCCGGTGACCTCGAGTCCCACCGCCAGTCCCACCGTAGACCTTTAGAATGCGCTGTTGCCATGCAGCAAGTCCAAACCTCACCAACACGTGCATCAGGTACTGCAGCGCCTATAAACATCCGCTGTCAGGTTGGTCCTACAATTGCTGTCATGGTGGGGAAAATGCAAATAGGACCACCTACCCGGGTGGTATGAACAAGGCGAGGAGCCGTCCAGTTGATAACCGTTCTTCTCTTCCGTGAAGAGTTGGTCACAAACGCAACATCGGAACTCCTTCCGATCCAAATGGTAGCCACTATTGCAGCCTGGTGCTTTTTTAGGGTTAGACAAAAAGTCATCCCAGGGTATCTCACGGCGGCAGCAAGTCCAGAACGGCACGCCAGTGCCCTCACCGATCCATGCCGCTCTGCCTGTGAAAGTGTTATCGTCTGAGGTCTCTAGCAGCTTGGTTGTTTCGTGTGGGAGGATCTCTCACCTGGGTGATATGAACAGGGGCTCGAGCCGTTGTCGAGATCACGCACATTCTGCTCATGGCTGAAGTAGAGCTTACAGTGCTCGCACTGCATCTTCTCAAACCACTCGAGGTCGAGAGCTTCATTTCGTGTTGACACCTCCGAATCGTGAAGAGTCGCGTGATCATGTTCGTAACAATAGAATGCATCTTTTCCCTCTTGCTGAACCTTGTCATATCTTGCGTACAGTTCTGCGAGATTCTTGTGCCCCGTTTCATTCGTTACGCCTGTTGATTTGACCTTCGGAGACCTCTGCCGAGCTTCACCGGATCCTCTTTCTCTTGGATGAAGTCTCGGACCGAAGCTGTCTCGGGCGGCGATTGGTTGAGGTCTCGATGAGATCTGAATTATAGAGGCTTTAGACTGAGGAGATTCTTCCCCGCTGGCGATCGGTTCCGATGGAGCTCGTGGTTTCCGCCGCAAGATAGTATTACACCATCGCGGCATCCAGGAAGTGGGCTTGGCTCTAGCTCGACCCAGGCTCTTTGGGTCGGACCCTGAGCTTGCCAGAACGTCCGCGTGGTCATGTTTTACATCGACCTGTGTCACCGCAGCATCCTGTAATTTACCACTGGTAACTTGGACGGCAGCCGAAGCTCCTTCATCTGTAAATTTGTCGTTTGGCTCGATGACACTGACGATCTCCGCCTCGGGACAGGTCGAGAATGAGTCAGTAGAGCTTGAGGGTTCTTCGAGAGCATGACCCTGTAGTTTGGAGTCTTGCCCTACGGGTGTAGGGGAGTAGCAGCTGGCACTCGGAGTCTGGGAGGTCTGCGAAGATTGGCGATTCCTCCCACTCTGTGTCAAACCGGTCAGCAGTGATCAGTTTCCAGGTACATCGCCACTTATGCTGTTGTTAAAGGGCTTCATAGTACCTCAGGGCTTGAGGGAGGCCAATCGCAACCCAGAAACACCCGTAAATGATTGTGACTGACCTTTCCAAGCTGTTCCAGTAGCTCACGCCCGCGTCGAGTGTCTTCCTGAAGAATGATCTGGAACGCCATCCAATCTGAAAGCCTGCGGGTATCCTCAGAGCGGTCGTTGGACAAAATGTCGAGGAGCATCTCAACCATCTCCTCTCGCGGCATGATCTCGAGGAGCCTGGTGGCGCGTTGCAGGTCGCGCCGTTGGCGCTCGTGCTCGCCGTCCATGGTCGCTTTGTTGCGTCGAGAGACGCGAGCGACCTGATGTTGGGGCACTGGTTGGAAAGATGAAAAATCGCAGGAAGGGTCTAGGCCCTTCTCTGCGTCGGAGAAATTTGGAAGATGTATAGCTGACTTGGGAATGACTGCCAGGTAGTATTCTGAATTGGACCTGGATGTGTGCCAAAGCCAGTGGGCACTTCGCAGGAAGAGTGCGGCCAGCGATACTGCAGCTGCATAACCACGTACGTTGAGAACAAAAATCGAAGTTTTCTTCTAAACTCAATTGGCGAGCGATCGGCCAGCAACTTGACTTTGACTGTACGCCATTGAGCCAAAGTTCTTTTCTGCGATCAATCTATGCTGAGCATTTGCTTTGCTAAATGAGGCCGTCAAAGGCCTTTGAGGATGCCATCATTCATTGGATCAGACATCCAAGATCACCGCCAGTTTCTCAAAGGAACGCACCGTTGATGTCTTCCTACTAATCCTCGTCCGTTGAGTCGTCGACCTGACTACCCTCCTCCTCCACGTCATCCACGTCCCAGTCAACCTCGTCCGAGTCATCCTCGTCCGAGCCATCCTCGTCCCAGTCATCCTCGATTTGTACATCAACCTCCAAGACAGCATTTGCCCCCTTCAGAAGAGACTCCCTCCACAGCTCTCTCACTTCTTCAGAAGCCACAGCCTGGCCCATGTTCAGTGGGCCTATCCTCAAAGGTCGGTGGTCATGCCATCGTTGATGGATAAACAAGTCTGCACGTGAGCCGTTGAGTTTGTCGTCCCAGGCTATGTCGAGTGAGAAGAAGATGCTGTTGGCTTTCCTGGAATGATCATATGTGTCGGACACGTAACAGATCTCTAGCTGTAGGTACTTGAGGCGAGGCATGCATCTGATGATCCGTCCAACAATCAAGACCACCTCTCGAATCTCTTCAACGTTGTCGTAATCATTGTCCTGGAGAACGTCCAGGTGCAAGTTTGTCAAGTTCGGCCATGAAAGACGGGGTGGTGTATTAGGGTCGAAATTCTTCGTACAAAATGGCGCGAGGCACTCGCGTATTGCCTCGTGGCAAATGTCCCTCAAAGAAAGCCGCTGGAGCTTCTGAGAAAAAGAAATGAGTTCACTTCTCAATTGTACGTTCCGCCAACCCATGAACTGCATGTTCGTGGCAACTTCAAGGCCCTCAAGGTTTCGCAAATGATGGGAAAGATCAGCGAAGAAGGCTAAGAAATTTTAATTGAGCATACACGGCTTCAAGGCTCCTGTGCCCGGATACATGAGGAATACTTACTCGACACTTGAGCGGCATATTCGGATTGACCGCGATCATCATCTTCACCTCCTCCTGGCAGAAAGGTGAGGTCACCACACACGATCGATAGATCTCGAAGTTGAGGAAGACGCGAAAGCAGGCCCAGCACCACTTCAGAACGCACTTGACCTCCAGCAAATACGAGACTGGTAAACTGGGAAATACAAGGTAGCTTGGATAGCTGGCGTCGTTCGTAGTCATCGTATTGTGTGTCATATGGAGCCCATTTTTCCAAGGAATCCAACTCAAGGCGACGGCCTCCATCCGGGATGGCGGCATCGGGCCACTGTTCCATGCCGGTAAACAGTCGATCGACCAAAGGGAGAGCGATTCCTGCCCCAGAATCGTCGGGCTGTTCCATTCCGAAGGGCTCCATGCACCCCAGGGAAATGCGTTGGAGATACCGTTGTCGGTTGCCCGTAACATGGCGCATAAAAATGTCGAAGTCTCGACCCGCCCCATGAAGCTTGTATCCCACTGTCAGGGACCGAAAAGTGATGGCTTCAATAGCAGCTCGCCATTCAGCATCCACGCAGGCATAGGCCGATAGTCGATGGGAGCATTTGCGTCTGTTGACAACGCATTGGTCCCGCAGGAGATCCTCGATGACATATCCTCGGATCTGGTCACGGAGCTCGAGTGGTAGGGAATTATACCCGACGTCGTCAATAGTAATGATAGTGATGCCGCGTTGCCTGAGGACATCACGGATGCGCGGGTCTCTCAGTGCGTTGATGAGGTCGGCGGTACCCGCATCTGTCTGAAGTAGCTGGAGCAGGACGGCCTTCGCGTCGATACGCCCCAGTAGATGCGACGGCAGTGACACCTCATCGCTGCCAGGCTCCAGTGGCGGATTGTCTGGTCTGCTTTGTGGCATCAGGTCCATTAGCAAAGACTTGATAGTCGAGAGATTGGTGTCAGGACTTACGCGACGTCAGGAGGAACCTGTCCTGTGTCGTTGGTCAAACGCAGGCGCTTGACCGATGGAGATTTGTTTGTTTCTGCCATGATGATGTTGGAAGTGGGCGAGCTGAGAGGTTTGGGGAGTTCAACGTTGAAGTGTTGAAAAGGTTGACTTGAAAGACGGATGGATGCTTGGGAGTCTGGACAGAAGGAGGAATGAAAGGCAGGGTGAGGGATGTGCCAGAAAACATTTGCAGACGTTTAGGCTCCAGGTGCAGCTGGTCAGGTGGACGAAGCTCCAAGGACTCAGGCTTATCAGTGGGCTTTTGAAGGACGGGTTGGCCCGAAGAGTCAAGGTTGAAGTGCCGACCTTGGGATTGACGTATCTGGAAAGAACGTAGGCCAGGGCACTGCTGCTGAGGGGGCAAACAGGCCAGGTCTAGATAGTGTCGAGACGTTGAATCTTGAGTGGCTTTATTTGTTTTCAGGGACTGGCTCTTCAAATTGAATGCTTGCCTGTAGGTTGTAGATTCTAGCCCCGGTCCACTTGCACACGCTTAGGCCCAGGGAATCACAATTGTCAAGTCCTGGGGCAGACATTCCCATATCTTGGGTGGAGTTCTGCTCAGTTAAGCCGCTGCTGCCATGACGTGAGTGACTTGCAAAACTGACCAACAATCAACTTCCACCAACATGGCTTTCTTGTCAACTGGATTTAGGGACACAATGCAGTAAAATAGATGCGATCTGTCTTTCATCAATCCGTTTCATTCATTTATACACTTTACATCATTACGCTCCTTCTTCAGGGCTCTTGTAACAAGCGCTGATATGCCCAAGCTTCGGACTCGAGCCCAACTTGTCGCAGCCAGCAACAGTGGCTACAAGATCAGACATCCAAATCCAACCCATTCTTCCTCACAAGCTCTTGGGACTTCTTCCTCCGCTTCATCATGTGCCTATGCTCCTTAAAACCATACACCAACGCATTCACCAGCCCCGTGAGCTGCGTCGTCGCCTGGGCCGCGATGAGCCACTGTTCCTGTCTTCCAGCCAACTCCGCGAACCGATTCGCCAGCCCCGGGATCCACACCACAATATAAGCCATTGGGAAGAGAGAAAGAAGAAGCCAGTGCCTCGTATCGTGGTCAAGCTGGCTGCTCTGAATCACACGAATCCGTGGCTTGATGCCCAGGCGCTGCTGCGCGCCAAGCTTAGCCTCCTGCGCGGCCTCGAGCCCCGTCGTCTTGTTGCGGTCGGAGCTGGTCCGTGTGACCGCCTCGCGCACCGTCGTGGGCATGGTGTGCTTCCCGCGGATGAGCTCGTTGTTGCTCATGACGGCGTTGACGTCCGACGCCGAGTCGGTGTACATGCTGAACGAGTAGCTGCGCTGGAGCCGGGGCTCCTGGTTGCGCTTCAGGAGTCGGCGGCGCACGCTGAAGAAGACGGCGATGTAGACGCCAATGACCGCCAGGAAGATTGCGAAGCGCCACCCGTGGCCCAGGACGTAGCGCAGGTAGGGTGGGTCCTGCGCGATCCAGCACCAGTTGCCCGTCACGGGCTCGATCTTGTCGGTCACCAGGGCCAGGGAGGCGGTGAAGAAGGGCACGGCCCAGACGAAGAGGCATATCAGGCGCTGCTCGGTCGCGCTGCAGTGCATGATCCAACGGTTGAAGTTGACGGTTAGCAGGGTCACCACCGCGATGGCGAGGACGGAGAAGTCGGCGGCTTGGACGGAGATTTGGCCGATCCAGCCGTTCAAGTCGCAGGGCAGCCCGAGTTTAAGCCATTTTTGTGTCGATACGACTATGCTGCCGGAGACGGTGTTGTTGAAAGAGTTGATGAACTCTGCGAGATGAGGTCAGTATGTCTGATATGTGACACCTGGGATGCGGCTAATCAGTCGTTGCTACCTACCAGCGATCGTGAGGTTCATCACCAGTGCATATCGAAATGAGTGTTTCTCCTCGTGGCTCGCAAACAGCCACATCAATATCACCGACCCTGTGGCAACCGCAGACAGCGAGCTGCACACAAGAGTCGGTATCGCAACCCATGCTTCGTAGGGCATGTTGAGTACGGCTTGTTCCGCAAATAGGTGATCCCAAAATATCGGCGCGTTACTTTGGTGCTGGTGGGGCACGCGCGGTATAGGTCGGGCCCTTGGATATTCCCGTTCGTCGTTCTTCGAGTAGTTGCCGTCGAGTGAGAGTCTATCCTCCTAATATCCAAGCTCTTTTGGGAGAGAAACGAATGATGGAGAGCCGGCTCCAAACACTCCCTCAAGAGTCCGTGAACATTTACTCGCGGGAAGTTGACTCTCAGTGTATGTCCAGCATGATTGATTGGATCGTAAAAAAGGAAAGCGGGAATGCGCTTCGCGAGGTGTGGTAGACCAAGGGTGTGCGAAGCCCCAGACTTTTACAATCCGGCCTCCAGCATTTGGGTGGGCATCGGAGGAAACAGGAGTGGACTTGGAGTCAAACAGGCTGCTGGCTCAGCACGGTCAATGGATCTCTCTGGGTCTGTGGCAATTTCCCGACACCTTGCCCTGGAGAAACCATGTACTCCATGTTATCGTGGCGCCCAGGAGGCAGAGCACGGAGTTGGAACGGATATAGTTGCCGACAGGTGTGGATGACTGCCAGACGAACTCTCTCTCACCGTTCGGCAAGTCCTGGGCGAGCTGAAGACACCGGATATCAGTTCCAAAGTTAGAATCGAATTTGCGGCCATTGGCTCCCAGCAGCAAATCAGGATGAGATGCAGGGCGTTGCAAGGGCGATCATACCGATTGGCTGACTCGTATGCGCGAAGCCTCGCCTCCAGCGGCTGATCAGAGATCGCCATCCTTGCTCGACAGGCCCCTTGCTACTGCAGACGATCTGAATTCCTATCTTGTCAGATCAGACTTTCTTGGTTGTTCTGCTGGTCCCAAGGTTGGGCTTCAAGTGTTGTCCAGTGGGATCGACTTGCATTGAGCCGCATCATGTAACCAAATGCAAGTCTCGGGAGATCAACAACAGTAGTGCCGGGAAGCAAGACACCAATTCTTTGCACTAAACCGTAATTCCACAGGCGCAGAGTAGGCTATGATGAGTGTGGAACCTGCCAAAATACGGTTGAGAATTCCCACCACGTGGTACACCGATATTCCGACCAGGCAGAGCCTGTGCGACGACTGTGCGGTCGAGGTTCCCTCTGCCTGGGAGTCGGTGCCACCGTCATCTTCTCCACTATGCCGGCTGGCGACTCATGTTCACAACGTTCTCGGGGTCTCACAGGGCTGTTAGGGCCGTCTGAAGTTCTGCCATTGAAACCCGTCCGAGACTTGAGCTGCCAAGCTGACATTCTGAGACGTTGTGACATCAATGCTTCAGCATGCTCGCATTCGGGGGAGCGGCAGCGGTGCTGACCGGTATCAAGCAGGGCTTGGTCGGGCAAACACCGCGATTTGCTGGCCGCAGCGAGAAGAGGAACTCGCGGCGGTGGGCCTGATAATTGCTGCCCTGGTAGCGAAATCCTTCAGCGGGAGAAGAACCAACTTCCCGTACTTTGATACCCACCGCTCGTGGGTGGGTCCTCATCCACACGAATGGGGTATTCTTCTCCGTGCCTCATTCTGCGAAATTCGACTGACCTAGTAGTAGTATAGATATTCGTCACCGCTGTCGTCTATCAGCCCCCTTCAATCAAATCGGCATGGGGTTGTGCTGAGGATTCTGGTGATAATCTAGGGGGGTTTCAAATATTCGGCATCTACGGCATCGGCAGTGAAAGGAGACGAGCTTCGAGACCAGATCGACTTTGCCAGGACTGGGGACATGTGGAACGTGTGTCCTGGAAAGTAGTGATCTCGCCACGACCCGGACACTATTCGTCGGCGCGGACGACATAGGGCCCGCCTCAGCCGGGCCAAGCACGAGCAGGGCCAGAAGGGGAGGGACACGATGCGTTCAAGAGAACTTGGCCTGTCGACAACAGAACTGGGTTATCCTAGGTTGAATCAACTTAATCCCTCAGCAAGAGATCGGATATTCGCACCGAAGAAAACGGATGGTACACCGGTTACTAAAATAAGCATATAGTTAAATTACTACCTTAGTCCTATAAATATTATATATATTTATAATAATTAAATATCCCATAAATTTCTATTATATAATATTATAAAACTTAACCCTATAAAAATTGTTATAAAATTATTATTTAATAAATAGTAGTATTTTTTAATTTTATAAAAAAAGCTTAATATTAGAATTTTTATTTTAACTTTAAATTAGAATTTTTTTAATATAAGGTTTGTATAATTCAAATATACTATAAAATATAATAGATTTAATTATATTTCTTATAGAATTTTAGTACTACTAGATACTAAGTTATAATTTTATAAAGTTAATATTCTTTATTAAATAAAAACTTAAATAAAAATATAATAATAATTTTTTATAACTTTAATTTTAATATACTTAAATACTCTAAGAATTAATAAATATAATGTTAGGAAAGTATATGTGTATATGTTAGTGAATAACTTTAAAAATTTGAAAAAATGTATATTTATCGGTGTACTATCCGTTTTCTTCGGTGCGAATATCCGATCTCCTCAGCAAATCCTGCTGTCGCGATGAGAACTACGTTCTCGCCGCCGAACTAACCGAACATGGAGCCTTCGCCATCGACATGACTCCTTCCGGCGTTGATTCCGAGTCCTGAGTGCGCAGTTGACGCTGAGATAGCCGGAGATCAGGTTCGAAGTTTTTGTCTCCGAGGCTGAATAATCTTCCCCGGCCCTGACTCGACGTGCGAAGCATCACCGTTCTGTCAAGGACAACTTCGGAGGCCGAGGTGCAGCCAATGTAGCTAGTCTGTCGACTCATGACCACGATAGGCGTGATACTGGTCCTAGTTTTAAGGGGCAAGAGTGCGCATGCCTTCAATAAGGGTCTCAAGAGCCGCGGCGATTAGCATGCGATTTCTTATTTCCAGCCCACTCACCAAAACCCGAGTCATAAGTTCACCTTCGGAAGCTCGAGATGCTGAGAACTTGCTTCAAATGTTGTTGGGAAACAACAAAGGCTGAAATCCAAGGATCTCTTTCTCTGAACCCCAAATTATTACCCGAAGAATGGTCTGTTTCCAAAGGCTGTAGAGTGGGACACAACCTCCATGGAGGTAGATCCCTTGCAGGAGGAATAGAGAATGGCGGTAATTACTATGACCGTGGGATTGAAATACCATTCCAGGAACTTCTGAACCAGAGTGGACAATTAGTTGAATGCGTGTTGATCCAAGTAGTGCTGAGAGCGTAGGCGATCTCTCATGATGATCCCTGCTCAAGTGCTCACTCCCATGAGCCTGGTCTTCTCTCACAATTCTGACGGGTAGTCAGTCCCAGTCATTAAAACTTTCAAGACCCATACAAAATTTCGTTCTTTGCCCCAGCGTGCAGCTCTATCATAGAAAGGAGAGATGTGACTTCCACTCCTTATTCATTGGATAGGATGGAATTCGAAGTGTTACGACTTCATGTGCTACAATTTGATTTTGATGAAAGGAGAAAAACCAGAAGCACACGTTCGAGTTTCAGCACAAAACCAGTATTTCAAATTTCAGCCATGATTCTGTGGTGGAAACGGAAAAGGAAGAATAGCATAATCATTTATTGTGCTGATCATCACCAGCTGTCAATATCACAACTTGCAGAGCTTTACGGTCTGCCAATACTAGCGCAAATTGTTCTTGTGAGAGGAGGCAGGGTGAAAGAGATAGAACAACAAAAAGAGAGTAGGAAGAGAAAAGACCGATGCACTTGGGGGTCAAAAAGACCCTTCCAGATCCATCAGCCAGGGCGCGAACGCCCAGATGGACCCAGAAGTCAGAAAACCCCTACTCTATGCCCAGCCGACTTGAACGGCCAGGGAGGATCCTCAGGTTTTTTACTGTTCAGCCGGCGGGATTTGAACCCAGGACCAACGGGGGCTTTCGTGCCCCCCGCTCTCCCAAATCGGCCATCCCACCGTTGTTGATATGTGGTTGGGTAGGCTGGTTGATATGCTGAGGTCCGATGAGATCGGATGATTGTGAATGAGTCCCGTGTCCCTCCTAGGTATGAGGTTAAAAGACCTATAACTGTATTTCACCAACTACAGTATATTTAACTATATTATCCTTCTACACCTAGTTCTTCCTACTTAAGCCTCTTTTTAAGCCCTATAATCCTCTTCTAGTCTAAATTTAAAGATATAAGCTTAAAACTATTAAATTTATATTTAATAGTCTTAAAGGATTAAATTAATTCTAATTTAGACTTATATTCTTTAAAAAATCTTAAGAATATATTAATAATCCTCTTATTTCTATTTTCTTCTTTTAGGTAGTTAAATTTAAGGGTATTCCTTATATAGATAAAGACTTAATTATTAATTTCTATTTTTATAGCTATTTATAAGCTATTAAGTCTATATATTTAGATAATAGAATGTGGTTAACTTATTTATTATCTTAGCTTTATATAATAGGCTAATAATTACTTTTAAGTAGTCTTATAATATAGTATAAGAAGGTTATAATAAATAGGTATATATTTAAGTAAAGTTAAAACCTTTAAGGTAATAGTAGCTTTTATAATTACCTATTTTAGCTAACTTATATTTAAAGGTCTAAGTTATATAATAATAATATTTTTATATAGTACTTAATAATATTAAATTAGCTTATAGACTATAATAGCTTTAACTTTAATAATATTAGTATAAATAAAATAGGTATAATCTAATATTATAGCTAAAATACTAGTTTATAGAAGTAAACTGGAAAGTTACTATTAAATTCTCTATATAGGGAAACCTATTGTTTTAGTATAAAAGATATATTGCCTTGCCCTTCTAGGGAACTTACTATTGTTCCGGCTTAGTAGAGGAACTTAAAGAATACCAATAGTCCATGAGTCCCGTGTGGTGCCCAAGCTGGGGACTTGTTTGCAAACGTCTCTATCCATTGACTTCCGAATGTGCTAACTTCTGGTTACTTCAACTAACCCTACCTGGTTTCAGTCTCTCCTTTCTGATCACTCCATGCTAACTAATATGCAGTGATATCGCTCAGTCTGGAAGCATCTCCTCAAGGTACAGTCACCCAAATTATCGCTGGTACAATTTCAGGTAACACGGAGCTAGATTATTGGTGGGAAGTCAAGTGTGGCCAAAAGACGAGGAAATAAGATATGGAAAACAATTCAAAGAGCCCTTGAAGGCCTTTTGGCACCCAAACTCTGATTCGATGAAATCCGAGGTGGGACACGAAGTAATGAGCTATGTGAGCTAGGACTGGACAGCAAGACACCTTACAACGTCATCGAATTTGCGAGGCGATACAGTCCCTGGCACGAACCACACGGGTTGATTGGCAATAAAGCCCTTGTCGGTCTGAACCCAACAGCTGCAGAGCAGTGCAGTGCAGGTTGCTCAACGTCCTTGGCTCGATCACCTGCCAACCGCCGCCGTGGGACAGCATGCCCGTTGGCCATGCGGAGGACCAGGGGTTTGCATGTGCACGTCAACCTGGTATCTCTCCGGGCGGCTGGATATCTCTCCGTGGGTGGCAGCTCCAACAGGGTTGCGCAACCCACCAACTGAGCCGCAAAGTCGTGCCTGGAACTGTGGCATATCTCGGCTATGCTTGTGGATGCAGGCGAGACAGCCACCGATCTCCCGAGGTCGCCGACCTCGTACGCAGGCGGCGATCACACGTGTTCTGGCCCAGATTGTAGGGTCGCGGAGTACGGAAATGGCTGAAAAGTGGTGGGGAGAAAAGAAACAGCCCATTCTGGCATTGCACCACGAGAGCCGTCTTGTGGGCAGTCGTGAATGAGCAGGATCCTACAAATGCCAAAGATGAAGAGCTAGGAGAATTCCGTGGAAGCATGCTGCCAAGGGACCGAAAATCCCTGTGTGCAGTGCAAGGCTCAAGTGGCCGCTGCCGACCAACCTGGCATCGCTTCCGGCGGGACGAAAGAAGGATGCGGGATGAGGAGACAACGGAGTCCAATCCCGCTGGCCAACAGACAACAGGATGAGGCGATGAGTGCCTGGTGTCGTCACCAACGAGAATTGATCGCCATGCAGAGGAATATGAAGGATACAGGTGGGGAGGGCCGGGGCAGTACAAAGTGGCTGGCGGAAAAGAGGATGATGGCAGAGTGGCACATTGTGAGAAATGGTTGAGGCGATGTTGTCCGGCTTAGTAAGGAGGCTGAGGATGGGGAGATGGGGAGATGGGGACGGGGAATGTCTTGCCTGTCAGGACTGTTGTGATGCACCGGGAGAGGGGGGAGAGGGGCCCACTATAAGCCGGGCTAGGTAGGCTGGGCTGGGCCGGGCTGGCGGGGATGACACAGCATATGTATGCCAAAACCAGTCGGGTCACCCCGCTGAAGGGGCTCTGACAGCGGGTGAGGATCTACACTGTAGTATCTGACCGAGAGGCAGCACTGACAGACTGACAGACTGACAGGCAGACTGACGGCAGACAACTCGATTGTTCTTTCCCAATGCCGACAAGATTGCAACCACACGCTCACAGGCACACCCACAGATTTCTTACAAGACACACACTCACCCACACTCAGCAACCAGCATCGCCGTCCCTTGCGTCTGTCACAATGACGACGGCGAGGAACGTGAGCTGAGAATGTGGCCCACGCAAGTCCTGGCCGAGCCCTGGCATTGTCGTTGGCTAAGCTGGACCCATCGCGGTTAACCAACCGTCGGACGGCTCGGTAGACGAGTTGGTCCCTTTTGCAGCACGCCTGCATGGCCTCACATTACACTGCATCGCAGTTGCCTCGCACCACATCGGCCGACCTTCCTCAACAAGGGGCCTACCACCGCCATTAGGCCCAGCACGCCAATACTTGCGACGCCCCTCTGCTGCCGATTCCATGGTCTGGTCCACGACGAATTGACGAATCCACACGTTGCATCCTCGTCCTGCCCCCATCCTCCCCGCTCGATCACGCCCGCCCGCCCGCGAATAGAGCTGCTGTTGGCCAGCGACGACATCACTTGCGCCTCTCCGGTCTCCTGTTGAGGACTTGATAACTGACCGTTGGTTCGAAGCGGTGGACTCGCTGGTACTGTCAACGTGCATCCCCGGCGGAGTAATCTGGCCCCATGTCCTGATCCTGGTCGCCATCCTGATCCCGCCCCAATCCAAATGCGCATCCATACGGCGCTGGGTCCGCAGTGGTACACCTGAAGAGCCGCATTGTCCGAGCGTCCCTTTCCTTGACTTATTACCACGGATTCGGGTAAAAAAGAAGAAAAAACGTGGCGCTCCCCAGTTGCTCTCGCCCGTGGTTCTTTTTTCTTCCCAACTTTCCGTCTTGTGGCGCTCTCGCAGGACACGCTACTGTCAAGTAAATCGTCTTGGAAGCTTTGCTGTGCGGCTCCTCACTGGTCGGCCAAGCACCAAGCCGCGCCTTACCTCACGTGGATTCGCGGATTCGCACAGGGAACCACTCGACGACGCCCCCAAGCCGGGCCACCTTGCTGACTGCAGCCTAGGTTGCTTTGCTGGGCTCATCGGAAGCTGTTGTACTGCGCTCGGCCAGGCCTGGGCTGAGGTGAGACCATCCCCGCGGAAGATCACCCCTCCCGCAGTTTTTTTTTCACTCAGCCAATTTCTGGTCTGCAGATCCAGAACCTGCCGCTGCCAATACACACGAGGAAAAGAAGAAACCGTTTATTTAGGCGCCCCTCGTCCCGTCTCGGGCGTCGAGGCACAATGGACATCCGCGACCTACTGATCGATCCGCCGCCCGACATGGGAGCAAACCAGGACGGCACAGCAGCCGCTGCGGCGCGGCCCCCTACCACCGTTGAACACGAGGCACAGGCGACACCCGGCCAACCAGAAGCGGCAGCCGAAATCCACGCTGCCCTGGCCTCCGCGTCCAAGTCTCACGATGCCGGAGGAGTGCCGGCTCATGCGCCGGCACACGACAACTCTGCAGCAAAGCCAGACCCATCGAATGACGCGCCGGCGGCCTCGGACCATGAGATCACCTTTCACGACCCCTCTGCCGCCGCGGCCGCAGCCTCGGGCTCCGGCCCCGGCTCATCGGTCGGCGGCGGCGGGAGCAGCACTCACCCTGACTCAGACAACGCCAGTCTCAACGCACCGTCGAGCTTCTCGGTTGGCCTGAGCATCGACACGGACGACAGCGATGCGGACTCTGCGCTGGGCTCCGTGCGGGCGCAATCATCGTCCGTGTCGGCGTCGTCGTCCATCTTTGACTTTGTCGAGGAGCACGGGCGCACATGGCACCGGTACCACGAGGGCAAGTACTTCATGCCCAACGACATCCCCGAGCAGGAGCGTCTGGAGCTGCAGCACTCGATCAGCGTGCGATTATTTGGCGGGCTAAGCCTCGCGCCCATTGACCGGCCCAACCGCGTGCTGGACATCGGCACGGGGACCGGAATCTGGGCCATCGAGTTCGCCAACGAGCACCCGGAATCAGACGTCATGGGCACCGATTTATCACCCATCCAGCCCGAGTACGTCCCGCCCAACTGCCGGTTTGAGGTGGACGACGCCGAGGACGAGTGGGTCTTCAACCACAAGTTCGACTACATCCACGCGCGCTTCATGTGCGGCAGCTTCTCCAACTTCCCGGACATCTTCCGGTCCTGCCTCGAGAACCTCGAGCCCGGCGGGTGGGCAGAGTTCCAGGACTACTACGTGAAAATGCAGTGCGTCGACGACTCTCTGGCAGGAACTTCCCTCGAGCGCTGGAACGACTGCGTCCTCGAGGGCGTGCGCCGCATGGGCAAGAACGGCCTCGCCGCCGCGCGGTTCAAGTCGCAAATGCTCGACGCCGGGTTCACGGATGTTGTTGAGCGCAAGTTTGCGCTACCCGGCAACCCGTGGGCCAAGGGTGAGGACCAGAAGATGCTGGGTATGATGCAGATGGAGAACATCCTGGACGGTCTGCACGGCTTCTCCATTGGGCTGTTCACCAAGATGCTAGGGATGGCCGCCGAGGAGGTGGAGCTCATGCTCATGGAGGTCAGGAAGGATCTGAGGAACACAAAGATTCATTTCTACTACATTGTGTGAGTACCCAACCTCAATTTCTCCCCCTCCACCATCTTACCGGATGTTCCTAGCTGACCCTTGCTACTCACCCTACAGTTACTCTGTATATGGCCGGAAGGCACCATGACGGTGATGACTCTTAATGATGATAGATTCGCGCATATGATACCACCACCACCACACAATGACATCTACATATTGCATATATAAACATTTCAAAATGAAAACATCCGTCTATACTCTATAGAGTGGAGAGACGCAATTCCAAAATCACATCCGTACCTCATTAAATTGCTCCTGTGTGTCTGTCATTGATCATCGTACAGTAGCGCTCACCAGAAATACAGTCCGGGCATGGTGTCGTTCTCGAACCAGCTCATCGATCCCTGCCCCTCGGGCACGAACATCGCGTCGGTCATGCGCTGCGGGCCGTCAGTATGAGTTCAGTATCGGTACAGAATGAGTCCAGTATGAGTCGGCATAATACAAGACAAGATGAGATGAGCTAAGCTGACCGCCGCACGCAGGATGAGACAGCTCGTCAGGAGCGAAAAGAAGAAGCATTTACTCACCGTGAAGTCCCAATCCTCCGTCAGCCCCGGCGACGGGCCAAACTCGTCCACGATCGGCGCCGCCCCGCCCCCGTGCTGCTTAGTACCCTCCACCATGGCCTCCAGCAGCGGGACGGCCCTCTCAGCCTCCTTCTGGCCCTCCCTGATCAGGAAACGCGCCAGCTCCGCCGAGTCGGTGGTGGCGGCGGCGGGCCCCAGCCGCTGGAGCGCCTCGGTCTGGGCCACCAGCAGCGACGACATCAGGTACCCCTTGACGCTCGTCTCGCCCGCCTCCATGCACCGCCACGACCAGGCCTTGATCTCCTCCGTGACGGCGGCCAGGTCGCGCCGCATGCGCGTCCCCGGGCCCAGGCCCGGCAGCCCTTCGTCGTCCTGGAGCTGCGCGTGCAGCTCCATCGGGATGGTGAAGGACACCTGGACGGCGCAGGTGCGGAAGAAGCCCGAGCCGCAGGTTATCAGGCGCGCGAGGAGCTCCTCGCTGGAGGCTGGGGACCCTACTGCTGCCGCCGATGGGGTTGAGTATGTGGTTTGGGTCGGGGCTGAGGTGCTGGCTATTGATGAGGATGGCCAGACGGCGCACCAGATTTTGAGGAGGATGTCGAGGATTACTTGTCGCGAGTATGCGTACACAGGGGAGTAGAGCGACGTGGCGTAGAAGGGCATGTGGAGTGACGAGAGGAATCGTTCCATGATGAGCTCGGCTGCGTGGGCTGCGAACTTGGCTGAGGGCCTGTTCCGGAGAGGGTGGAGGCTTCGACGGAGGGATTTCAGGGCCTCCCTGACTTCTGTGTCCAGCTGGATTGTTTCCTCATACGTCCCACCGCTAGGATTGTGGTCGTTCAGAAATTTGGTGACTTTGAGTCTCACGGGATACGTCATCCGCAGTGCCCTCGGAACCGACATGATGGTTGGGTCGTTATGCTCGTCTGGAGCTTGGCCGGGTCCGGATGTGAGCGCCTCGTCTTCGATGTTCCTAGGCGTCTCTGCATCGAAGTCAGTCATAGAGAGCAGCGGCGGCCCGCCTTTAGACAGGCTCGCCTGCAAGGTGACCTCCAAGATCGTGTTCCAGAGCCGCCTTCTCATTTCCGCCGCCATTGGTGTCATATCCGGCAGATGGCGCGGGTCACGGTGGAGACCCATCGTGATCGCTCCGCGGATCAGCGCGCCCGCTGAGATCCATATGCTGTCGCCGGCGACGTCAACGAGTTCCATGGCGAGGAGGTGGAGAATCCGCGTCTGGACCATCGAGATCCTGAGGCGGCTCTTGAACACGGGCTCGGCGAGCCATGTCTGGGCCTCGTATACCCATCTCGTTGCTTGGGTTCGTAAGGAGAAGAGCGGGTCAAATGTGACTGCGCCGATGGCGAGGACGAGTTTGAGTTGCACGAGGAAATGGCTCTCAGGCTGGGTGTCAGGCTTGTCCCAGATTGCTTCGTAGTCTCTCTTGAATGAGGGAATGTGCAAGATTCGGTATAATGATTCGATGGTCTCGAGGTACCGGTCGATAAGCCCGTCACAGAGGTGTTTCGGTGGAAGGTCTTGGCTTAGAGGGCAGGGCCATGCTGGCGCTCGCTGGCTCTTGATAATCCGCCCCAGAGTCTTGCACTTATCCATTATGTCCAATACCTCGGGCTTTCCATCCCGAAGCTCAGGCTCTAGCAACGCGACAAATTGCATGGTCTGGTGAAGTCAGATCTTCGAGCATTTCTTCTTTTGAAGGTCTTGTGCAAAAGGAGACAGGGAAGGACTCACTATAGGAATGGCACCGTTCATCCAATGGCTTTGGCCAAGCAGCCGCGTCTTGTGCGAGATGCTGCGGGACATGAGTGCAGATCGGGTGCCGAATAAGGTGCTCCCTCCGGTGTTGCTGCCGTGCACATGAAACGTGCCTGCGAACTTGGATGCGAACTTTGACGATGTTGTTTCGATGTCCGAGGCAGGCGTCACAACATGTACGGCGTGTACAGACTTCGGCGTGGCCTTGTACAGCTGCTGCTCCAGGTGTTTGATCCTGCTTCGCATGAGGTCGATGTTGTCAGGAGGGACCTGGGTGGTATCGGTCGCCGGCGAGGCAGAGTCTCCTGCGACGCTCGCCGAAGAGTCTGGACATGTTGGTGCGGCAGAGGCTGGTAACGAAGTGGGAATACTAGCCTTTGTTGTTTGAGGAAGTTGCGCTGGACCGTCACGGTGACCTTGCTGGATGGAGCGCGGTCGAGATCGGACTGGCTGTGTTTCCTCCTCGTAGACACAAGCCTCCTTCCTCCTGGATCGCACACAATTGCTGCACGGGCTCTGACGATTGCATCTTGTCTTTCGCCTTCTGCAGACTGAACATGAACTAAAAAAAAAAAAATGTTCTTGGTCAGTATCACTCACCAGATTGGTGGTGTTGTGAGGCACACAGCCTATCAGCCAGTGGGGCTTGTATGCAACCTACGTGGTGGGCCGCCTGCGTCGGCGCTCTGGCTCCATCGTGATTAGAAGGTTGTCTCAGGGCGAGTGACGTGGGACAGATAAACTGGACTGTGGAGCTTTCTTTCCAGTACGAATACGCGGAAGAGACTTGGCAAGGCAAGTATCGTTTTCTGTAAAAGAAAATAAGTTCGGGGATCACAGTGGTTGGGCTGGCTCGAGGAAGTCGAGCTCACTGCATGATAGGAGTCTGTCGTCCGCCGTTCTCCGATCCCGACCTCCAAGCCCCGACCCCGACCCCGGCTCGGATTTCCGTCGGCCGAGCCCTCCTTCATTCATCCTGTGATTGCATGCACATATACTTTTGGAGAACGAGGATTCGCACCAACGAATTCGGGGGGTACACCAATACGCTTTTTGACCCCCTGCACTGCAGCCAATCAGAGCGCCCCATTCAACCACACTTAGCCACCCACACCACCCACACTAGTATTTTTTATACCCCAGACCTACAAACCTACCATTCCTCCTTCAGCCATCAAATAACACTCCCTTACCAACCACCCACTATGTGTAATACTAACTAAATCTTCTCACAATTAATTATTTTACCATCAAAAATATATCTTTATAAGTTAGAATTGAATTTTCTAGTATTATAGTAATAGTATAGGTCCCCAACTATACTCATCTTAAGGTATAATAGTAGATAGATTATTATAACTAAAATACTAACATTACTACTATAAATAGCTGTTAATTAGCCCTTTTTAACTTATTTCCCTTTCTAAAACTTTTCTATAATAGATATAACACCTTTACTAACTTTAAGGTAGAATTAAATATAACTATAAAGTCTATTAGTTTTTTAATAATAATCTAAAGATTAGGGCTAACTTAGATAGTCTTAATATATAGCTATAGTAATTAGTAATTCTTAATTATTATTAAAGCTAAGACTATAATAATTAAAGTAGGTTATAATTAGTAAGTATTTACTCATATAACTAAAGTAATAGAAGATAAGTGGAAGCTTATTTTATAGGAGAAGGAGTATATATATTATAATTTATAAGAAGTAGAGGAAGTCTAGTAAGGCTAGGTATAGCTAAGTAATCCCTAATATGAGTTCCTTAGTTATACCACCTAAAATTCCTTATTTACTAAGCTAAAGAAGCTTAAAATAGTACTTTAATAATAATTCCTAAATATAAAGGTAGGACTAAATATAATAAAGGATTAGCTTAAGGCCTAGTAGAAGGAGAAGTCTAATATCTATACTTTAACCTAGGTATTATTAGATTTACTTAAAGAGAAGGGATATTAGTACTACTATTCTACTAATAGTAATAATAATATTATAGGTATCTTCTAGTATATAAATAACTAAATTAATTAGATCTGAGAAAATTAATTTATATACTCCCTCTCACTCAACTATATATATATAATAAATACTAAGAAGATACTATACTTTTAAGGTACTTATATAACTTATATAAGGAAGAACTTACCCCTATTTTAAGATATTATTAATAGTAAGAAGAAATTTAACTTCTAGTAGCTTTTTAAGTAAGTTTATAAGCTCCTCTACTACTACTAAACTAATAATTTAATAATCTATATAACTAACTATAATACTACTCTAATTAATACCCTAAGCTATAAATTCCCCTAAGTATATTATTAACTATATATCTTCTATATTAATATGAATATTACCCTAAATATTAAGAAGAAGTAGAAGAAGCTATAGGTAATAGGGAAAGAGGAGGATAAATTAGAGAATAAAGCTAGTAAGGTAGAAGATAAGGAATTACTTAATAGTCCTAGGAAAAATAAGGCTATAATACCTATAAGGGTCTCTAATCTAAAGGATATCCCCTATATTTACTAAGCTCTATTTAACCTATTAAAGATTATAGAGTTCTTAACTAATTATTAGATCTATAAGATAGCTTAGTAGTACCTTTAAGAGAAGTTTATAAACTAAGTAATAATTATTAACTATCTTAAGACTTAGTATATTAATAAGGAAGAGAAGATTATTACTAAATGGGTTGTATATAAAATTTATAAGATCCTTAACTTTAGCTTATATATAATCTTCTCTATAAAGGCTATATACTATAAATTGAAGGTCTATCTTAGCTATAAAATAGGTAATATTCTTTATCTAATTAAAGCTACTAATAAGATAATTCTTAATAGTTCTTATACCCTATACTTTATGGAAGTTTATTAGAAGATATATTTATTAGAAAAGTTTAATAGGTAAAAGTAGTTAGGTAAGCTTCTACTTTAAGTTATATAGGCTACCCTTAACCTACTTATAATAGAGAAAATTTCTATAGAGTATATATATTAAGGGAAGATCCTATAGAGTAACTACTTACCTATAACTTATATTTACCCTATTTATACCTAATTTAGCTTACCCTATATAAGCTGAATTACTAACTATTTAAAAGCTAAATATCTACTTAAGAAGGAGGATATCTATAAATTCTATTAGCTTAATTATAACCTCTCAATTACTAATCTTCTTCTTCTTATCCTCTCACCTAAGAAGGTTATTACTATAAAGGGATAACCTTATAATAAGAGTATATTTAGTATAAATAAGGAAGGAATCCTCACTAAGTATAAAAACACTATAATGGGTAAAAAGATAACCTTAACAACTACTAATCTAGGTAGTAGGGTAGATAATAAAACGAGGGTAATAATAGCTTCTATATAATATATCAACTCAATATTTAAGTAGAATAATAAGACCCTTTAGTCCCTTAATTAGAAGGACTCTTATAGTAGGAAGAACTAGTAAGAAGTAGTCTAATAGGATAAGTAATTAGAGGTAGGGCTTATAAAGCTAGCTACTTATTAGCTTCTAAAGTAACAATCTATAACCTCATCAGCCTCACCAATAGTGACAACCACAATACCTAAGCTAGCAGCTAAAAAGTACTATACAAGTGCTTATAAGACAGTCAACCAACTACTATAGGTAGACCTAACTATAGAGAACCTCATTAATAACAAGAAGAAGACCTAAGAGAAGATTTAAATGCTCGGATTAGTCAAGGAATGCCCCAGTAGATAAGCAAAGAAGTAGCTAAAATACTAGGGGAAAAGAAATAATAGGGGTAAGTGAAAGTAACGATAGTGGTATTTAAATATGGCAATAAATGTGTAGTTAATAACTGTATATTGTTGATTTGTATGGCGAATGGGTATGCAAATTAAGGTTGGCGTACTGGGTCTATACTTATATTGGTGTACCCCCCGAATTCGTCGGTGCGAATCCTTGTTCTCTACTTTTGTTTCAGACGCGATGGAAACATCTGGGAAGTGATGTCAACGATCTGGGGAGAAGTTGTTTAGAAAACGACGAATTGCACTTCGTCTCTGTGGCTCAGCCTCTTCTCGTCTGAGCAGCCATGGAAAGCGCGTCTCTGGCGCTTTCCGGCTTGGACGCAGCCACCCGAGTAGAAGTCGAACGGCAAACGCCCAACCCAAATGACCAGCGTCCTTTTTGAAAACTAGAATCTGTGGCCTTGGGCTCTTTCGATGGTTCAGAATGAAATTTCAAAGGCAACAAAGATATCATGGGTACCTGACCTGTACCAAATGGGTGTGCAGTCCCAGCTGAACCTCAAGTCCCCTCCTTCCCACTCTGTTTGGGGATGCCTGGACGACCAAGCACGGGCCATATACACCTTGTGAGGTACCCAAACAGGCAATTGGTTACCATGGACTGAGACTGACGTTCTTTGTCTGCTACTGCCACTCCTTTCCACATGACGCGTTTGCCTGTCAAGAACGACGTGTTCCGTCATGAACTGCCGTACTCTTTTCCTTAACACAAAGATCCGTCACATTCGTTCTCCATCTACGCTGACACCCATAAAACTCATGTAAACATTGGTAACCTCCTGCACTTGCCTGCTGGTGTGTTCTTTCATGAGCTGTCTGCAAGATGACTCCAGCAGCAGCTCCGCCAGCGTTGACCCTCGGGCTGCTCAGCATCTACAAACAATACAAGGCCGACACCGAGACCATTGCCGGCTGGCTCAAGGCTACCGCTGTCAAACATGGCTACAAGTTTGACAGCCAGGATGGATGGACTATCGGAACGTCTGACTTTGTCCCCAGTGAGTTCTCTCGTCCGTTCTGATCTTCTCCGGACGGATGTCCTACCACCGAGTTAGAGATGGTCAAATGGCACCGCATGGATTCTTCTGTTCCAAAAGTCGCCCTATGAAAGTCCCTGCGCTGACTTGACAACACATTAAAGTGGCCAAGCAGATCGTTGCCAATGTGAAGAAAAAGGCGTTCACTCTACACCCACCCATCCATCGAGCCTTCCGTCGTGCCATAGTTGCTCGGAAAGAATGTACTAAATGGTACGAGGAGAATACCGAGGGCCAATATAAGAGCAACGAGACACATGCTTGTAAGCACCATCCCATGCCGAGCTTGCTTCCATCATTATGAGACTGACTCCATGCAGACTTCACTGACATCTTGATGACCGCATGGGACATTCTCCTGAGTGCCGCCGCCACTGATGACGCTCCTTCCACTCCCAAGTCTGCTGTTGTGCGGCCCATCCGGAAACAAGGCAGCCCCAAAGTGCAGACAGCAACTTCGGTCCTCAACTCTGCAGCCTCATCCAATCGCTTCGCTGCCTTTTACATTGATGCCGTTGGCGATGACGATGACGAGCTGGATATTGCTGGCGCAGAAAGCCTTGCGAGCGCTGGCACTTCAAAGAAGGGAAGGAAATCGAAACCATTGGACAAGGTACTCTCGACCACAATCATTCCGGATGAGGGTCAGATAGAAGAAGAATTCTGGTTCGCCATACAGTCTTTTCTCCAAGAGCAACAAAAGGTGCGGGAAGAGGTCAGGCGCTACTGGGCAGCCTACAGACGTGATGAGAGCCACCTCGTCATGGCCACTTTCGGTACACGAATGGCCATTGACCTCATACGCCGATCGGAGATTGAATTGGACCTGCAAGTGAAGCGCCCTGCGAGGTTCCCAGCCGACAAGTATCCAGTCTCTACCTTCCCTGCATTGCTTGTTGCCGCGAAGCAGCGAGGGGAGGGCTCTTCGTCTCAGATTGGCCAACCTTTCGATGCTCCGCTTGACAATTTTGTCCTGGTGTCCAGCCGCCAGAATGAGCTGACGCTATACAACACTTATTCCACTCTCAAGCTGCGGTCATATCGGCAAAGAGGTATTCCAGGATACGGCATCAGCGCAGGGTTGTCGCTTAATGAAGAGGTCAGACGACTGAATGTCAAAATACTCAACATCGTCAACTTAGTGGACTATTGCCCACCGTACGAGGACGACATAACCAGGAGTGTCAAGAAGGCTCTACAGTATGGAGAAATCCCAATCTGGACCACGTTTGCCATGAGGTTGTTGCTCGACATGGATGACATCCTCGTCGGATGCAGAACGATTCCCTGGATGGACACGTCTGATCATGCCTTTAGACATGCTCGAAAGCCTCCGAAGCATTGGCATCACGAATTTGGCCGCCACCACGTTCCTCTCGCTGATGAACCTCTGGATCCTGATTTCTTGAAAGAGCATTTTGTCAAGCACAAGCCTTCTATTGCAGGTCAGCCCATAAGCATGCTGGAGAAGATCCGGACCTCTGAAGGTCCGAGGAAGAAAGGCATGGCAGGAAAGCGATCGGCAAAGAAGAAGACGGCGAAAGCTGCCATGGAAGAGGAAGAGATTCATTCATGTGAGATGTACTTGAGGTGTGGCTACGACTGGTACGAAAAGGACGTCGACCGTGCTCTTGACTGGGTGACCGAAATCGAGGACGGCGACAAGTGTTTCCGACGTCGTTTTGACCCAATGAAGAAGAATCCCTTGCACTGCGGCCTGATGAAGTATGACCTCTACCGATCTCGCCATGTGTAAGTTTTGCCCCCTCCCGATCCATTGTCACAGACCTACCGGCCACAACTGCTCTTGTTGCACCATCCCCTGACAATTTGAAACAGGGCCGCGCTCAGCCAAAGTACGAATGACAATCGGGACATTTGGACAATGATGTTCATCTATGCGGCCGGTCGGGCCGCATTTCCAAACTCACTATCCTGGCCCGATATGGAGTTCTTGCTCTTCCAACAAGGCGAGCAACATGTCTTTTTTGGAGGACGACCAAAGGATTTTCAATGGACGGCTCGGAAATGGTTCTTGGCGTTGGGCAGGTCTTCGAATGACTACACCTACAAAGATCTCGGTCACGCAAAGTGTTGCAGCAGGCGGGACTACATCAATTTCAAGAAGTGGCGACCATTGAAAGACAACAGCGTCCTCGGCGGGTTCATCTCGTCTCGAATGAATTGTTGCGATGTCCACCATGAAATCGCGCAGGACAATTTCATGGACATGATTCGAATGATGCACACCCCCGCAGCGCTTTTGCGCCTCGCAAGCATGCTTGGCATGAGTCAGGATGAGGCCAACGATTTCGTGTGGACTTGGACCAGCCGGCTGGCGAGCTGGACACTGACGAGCATCCTGGAGCTCACCCAGATGTACCTGGCTGTGGATCTTGCGGACATTGAATTTGATTGGGCGGCGTTGGATTCAGTCTGCTCCGAGATGTGGAGGGAAGCCTCTCCCCTTCTCCGGGTTAAGCACTCCAGTGGTCATGATAATGATGACCGCCCCTGTGATCACAAAGCTTGCGAGCTTGGCACCCAGCCGTCGACATGGACCACGGTCGTCCTCAGCCAAGTCGCTGAAGTTGAGATCAATCTCTCAGCAAAGAAGAAGAAAGACCCTGCTGTCTTCGCCGAGGAGCTGGAAAAGGGCAGTCCCACTTTCATGAAGTTGTGGTCACTTATCCAAGCTCATTGTCAGAAGAGAGTCAACGCTGCTCTTGGCAACGGGGTGTTCTCGAGCTTCGCAGCAGAGGCGGGGCTCGTCAAGCTGCTGGATACCAGAGCGGACGCGCCCTTCCCGGCCCTCATTGTTGCCCCTCACGTCCAAAAGTGCTTCGAGGGATACCCGGGCGACATTGCGGAGCAGAGCGCCGCCATGATTCTTGCCAAGAGGGTGCTCGCCAACCATGGAAAATTGCGCATGTCGAAGAATGCCAAACGCGGTGTGTAAGGCCCAACGGCGATGAAGGTCTCGTGGGTGAATGGGTGTGAAGTTATCCGGGGCGAACGTCGGGCAATTGTGTGATCATGTCCTATCGCATTGCTTCTGAACACAGTATCTGTCCATGTGTCAGACAGTTTTGGGAGCCAAATCATCTGGAGCCACGGTGGCAGGTACAGAAGACGGCCAGAAAAGATAGGCTTGGTATGGTTTCTGTCCTATTTACCAGCACAAACATGGAACTTGCTACTGAATCTGTTTGTGGGTCCTGAGCATTTAGCAGTCTATCAAAATTAGAATGGAAAGCATTGTTCCTTGCCATTGGTCGGGCAAGTCCGCTATCACTGACGGCTTATGCATTCGCCACACCCGACGACTTTGACGCGACAAGCTTGGTAGAGAGTGGATCCTGCCAGGAGAAATATGGTGCAACTACGTGACGCAACAGGAGCTGTGGGGGCATCGATGGCGCCGATACGCGTAAACTATGATCGGACTTTACCCTAAGGCCGATGTTGTCCTGTTATAACCGCACACTGGCTGAACTATAAAGGGTCCCAGTCGGGTAAGGTGTAAATACGCGTATTCAGTCCCATTTGCTCCAAATCAGCCTCAGTATTTCATCTCGTTTAAACTGCTTCAAAATGCCAGTATACGAGCACAACGGCCCAGTGCACTGCCCAGCTGCTTTTGATGCAAGCAGTGTCCGGGGAAAGTCGGCTATTGTGACGGGAGGTAAGAAGCCCTTTCTAAACCCAAGGCCCCAATGCCGTTATGCTCACGAATACTGATGGTCGTCAAGGCGCAAATGGGCTTGGAGAGGCTTATGTTCGGGCTCTCCACTCCGCTGGGTAATTTTGTCATGGCATTTCGAACCTTCGAAAGGATTCGTCGAACTGAACTTTTGTCAGCTGCAAAGTGATCATAGGCGATGTCAACGCCGAGAACGGGAAACGCCTGGAGAAGGAACTGGATGGGTAAGAAAGGCCAATGTCCTATCAAATGCACATATCACCCTGCCTGTCTCTGACTGGTCTCCAGGACGAAATTTGTCAAATGCGACACCACAAACTGGGATGACCAGTTGGAGATGTTCCGCACTGCAGCCAGCTTTTCTGATGACGGACGGATTTCCTACGTCGTGGCCAATGCAGGCATCGCTCGCGCAGATGATGTCTTCTCTTATTCCAGTAGGTTACTTCCAGAAGACAGACTCAACACATACGCGCCCTCCACACCAAGAGAACTCTCTGCTGACACCCACACCAGGCGACGACCAGGAGCCTACCAAGCCCGACCTCAGCATCACAGACGTCAACATCACAGGCACACTGTACACAGCCAAGCTCGCCTTCCACTACTTTGTCAAGCAGAACGGCACGTCACCCTCGTCATCGCAACAGGACACGTGCCTCGTCCTCATCGGTTCGGGTGCCGCCTTCCTCGACTGCCCTCGGGCCCCGCAGTATGCAGCGTCCAAGTGGGCGGCTAGGGGCATCATGCACTCCCTTCGCCGGACCGCGCATTTCTACGGGAGCCGCGTGAACGTCATCTCGCCATGGTACGTCCGGACGAGCATCCTCACAGATGAGGCGTACCGCAACGTGAGGCAGGCTGGGGTTGAATTCGCCACTGTTGAGGACGCCGGGCGGTGTCTCTTGCGGATCTTGGGCGACGACGGCGTTAATGGGCACTCGTTCTTTGTGTGTGCTAGGAAGTGGGCGCCGGAGACTGGGTATATCGACCTTGGGCTTGATGACTATGACAGTGAGCTGCTGCAGGAGATCCAGCGGGATCAGCTTCTGTCTGCGCCTGTTGAGGCGGGGCTGTTTATTGATCCGTATGAGGGTGTGAAGAAGGGGGATTGATAGCGTCTAGACCTTGCTGGGCCTTGATCCGATGAGAAATGTTCACGCGAACCATGTTCATTCAATGCATTTCACCGCCAATGCTGGAATTCCTGCTCGATCTAGTCACTTTCTTTCCTCTCCTTGAGATGCCATATTTCCCACATGGTGCAAAACAGTACCACACAATGGAGGTATAAGTCCGGATTAGGCAATGCGAGTGTGGATGAGCGCAGTGTGACATGAATATATTTGCACTTCTTGTCTACTGCATTCTCTACCTAGGTAGCCAACTGCGGGACAGCGTTCACATGCCGGCTACCTTCCTGTTCGTCTTGACCGGTGGCTCTCATGAAGCTGACGCCGGCTCAAGATCTGCGACGACGATGATGCAGGAGCATCAGGTTGGATGCAAGGAGGACGCGTCGTCCGAGGCCCGGCGTCAACACATTTTGGCCCGGCGCCGGAGTGGATTAGGCACAGCCCAAATGATGCGACAGAATCTGGGGCCGTTTGCAATTCCCCGATGCGTCTGCTGAATGGATCCCGGGGCGGGGCGCCAAGCAACAACTTGATGCTTCGCGTTTCCCATTCCGCCTACAAATACAGGCACAAGAGCCGGAAAACAGTGGGCCTGCGTTTAGAATTCCCATTTTGGTATCACCGGCCATCATTCGCGCCGTAGCCGGCCTCAACCCTCATCGGTCATTGAATGAGGGCCGAATGAGGTTGAATTTTGTCTCAGCTCCAGATTTCCATACAGTTCCCCCTCAACCGCGTTTCTTTCGAACTTCATACAGTCAACGGTCACTACCTTGTCATTCCTGTATACACACGCCGAGACTCATACACATCCAAGAATAATGTCGCCGAGCACAATCAAGCTGGCCTCTGGCCACTCAATGCCCCTCGTGGGTTTTGGTCTCTGGAAAGTGCCGGCTGAGACAGCGGCCGACACCGTTTACAATGTGAGTGCCACCCTTGCATGCAACTCATGATGAAGTGTCAACGCTGACACAGACCAGGCCATCAAAGTCGGATACCGCCTGTTCGACGGTGCATACGACTACCAGAACGAGAAGGAAGCCGGCGAGGGTATTCGAAGAGCTATCAACGAAGGTCTCGTCAAGCGCGAGGACATCTTCATCACCACGAAGCTGTGGAACAACTATCACAAGAGGGAGCATGCCATCCAAATGGCAAAGGCACAGAACGAGGCCTGGGGCCTCGGCTACATCGACTTGTACCTGATCCACTTCCCAATTGCTCTCAAGCACATTGAGCCCGAGACTCTGCGCTACCCGGTGAGTTCCAGAGCCACCCTCAAAAAGGTGATGGACACGGACTGATTGAGAAATTCCAGGCGTGGTGGATGGATGCCGACCGATCAAAGATCGAGCTCGCCAAGGTCCCCATCCAGGAGACATGGCAAGCCCTGGAGTCGGTTGTCGACGAGGGCATCGCAAAGTCCATCGGCATCTCCAACGCCCAGGGCCAGACCCTCTACGACATCGAGACCTACGCCCGCCACCCCATCTCTTCGCTGCAGATCGAGCACCACCCCTATCTCGTGCAGGAGGAGCTCGTCAACCTCGCCAACAAGAAGAACATCGCCATCACGGCCTACTCCTCCTTCGGCCCCCAGTCCTTCCTCGAGCTGCCCCCGGCCTTCCACAAGCGCGCCAAGGACACGCCGCTGCTCTGGGACGTGGCGCCCGTGCAGGCGGCCGCGGCGAGGACTGGCAAGACGCCCGCGCAGGTGCTGCTCCGCTGGGCTACGCAGCGCGGCATCGCTGTCATCCCCAAGTCCAACAACGCTGGTCGTCTGGCGCAGAACCTCGACGTGACTGGCTTCGACCTGACGCAGGCTGAGATTGAGGCTATTAGTGCCCTGGATAAGGGATTGCGGTTTAACGATCCTGGCTTCTACCTTGCGGAGCCTATCGCTCTGTTTGCCTAAGATTGATCAAAGAAGGCTTGTGGTTCTGTTGCACATGTGGAATGCCATCCGTGAGATAATCGCATGTTCCAAGAAGTCTGTAAAAGCTAGATGATCCTCTGAGTCTAACAAATGATGAAATATTTGACAGATGAGCCTAGATCCTGTACTCTGTGAGAATGATTTTAGATTGCTTGAAATGTTTACTGCTTAGGGATATTATATCGCGTTGCTAGATGTACATGAAACAGTGAAGCTGGGTCTCAGCGTTATTTCGAGTTGTACCAATATCTTAAGCAAATGACGTCGCAGTGTAAGAGATGGCTCTTATCCTCCTTTAAAGACATGTGATATGTAACCTTGGAACTTAGTCACATTATTGTACATTTAGTCGACGCAAGTTCGCAAATCAGACACAGTCCGACGGTGAAACTCACGATGGGGCGCAAGTGCTCAACCCTCCGAGCAAAGGATTTTGACGACCTGCCAAAGGAAAATACAGACATGCCATCCTTCCTATACCTGTGTTGGCACGCAATTCAGCCTCAAGAATTTTGCAGTACGAACAAGCCACCGAGCCATCCCGGTATAGCCCCATTGGCCGCCTCGTTGGCCTTCAGAGACCACAGAATCATATCTAAGACGGTAAAAATAAGTCAGGCCAGCAATGGGCAGCTTGTGGCGACCAGGCCGTAACGTGCCTCCATACCCCTGTCTACCTTGGCACTTGTGACTTCAGGGTAGTGGAACAGTGAGCGTGACTGGTGAACACAGATGAGCCTCTTGGGCGGAGGTCGAATGCTGCTCAAGTCGCGCTTCGACGCACAATTCCGCCATCTTTGTCCGCCAAATGCTAATTTTGGACGGCGAATGGAACCCCTCTTGTTCACTGGAACAATGCCTTGATCCCGTCGGCCTTTAACGAACCTTGAAACGAACAAAGTAAGTCTCACTCGACAGCACGAGCCTGATTGTTGAAAATTAAAATTGAGGCCGTAAATAGATTTTCAGAGCCCCATTACCGTCAGGTACGCAATGGTCAAATTCACTTTGGTACCTATGTGTTATCTGATAAATGGCTTTGAGTCGAAGAACCCACGTTCGTCTCCGAAACCTTACCACGAACACAACTATTTTGTGATCTGAATCAATCAGCCCGTCAAAGACTCTGTTGAACTCGCAGCAACATTATCAAGCATGGCTCGTAAGAGGAAGTTTGACATCGACGACACTGAGCATTGCGATCCAACGAATGGCAAGCAGGAAGTCGTCCGTCCAAGGTTCTGGAAACCTTGGTCTCAGCCTGGGAAAGGCAAACGACGCGATGAGTACGCCAAAAACACCGTGTCAGAGCTCAAGGAGGCATACGACGGCATGATCCTTCAGGAAGGGGATCTTAGCTTCAGTCAACAACGACGAGCATTCGAATACATCTTCTGGCCGCCTTTACCGAAATGGTGTCTTGTTCCATTTGAAATAACAACAGAGACAATGCGCACGGAGAAGGGGGAATGGAATCCAATCCGCTACGGCCTCGGACAAAATTCGGCAGACCAAATGTGGAAGAACGCCGTGCTCGGGGTCTTTCAGCCGTGGAGGCGACTTGGCCAGGCCCAATTCGACCATCTTCTCATCCCCATCTTCTTCCCCTGGCAGGACGAGAGCACGCCAGACGAGGAGGTCCCGATGTACGGCCTGGTCCACGTCAGCAAAGGGTCAAGGACGGCCTACCTGCACGTGATGACGGAGTGGCAGCAGGAAGTCTACGATAAGCCTGGACAGAACAAGGTGTGGGCGGAGGGTCTCGTGGAGCAACTCACATCTGAGAAGGGTGTCGATAAGGGCTTGCTCCTGGGAGGAGATGCCTCAATCAAAATCAAATACGTGGCCAACCGTGTCGGCCCCGAGTGGAAGAATCTGGGATGGAGAGGCAGGGACATGGCTGAGCTCAGCAAGTTGAGCTTCTACTACATCATCTTCGCGGCCACACAGCTGGCAGTCCATGGCAAGGACGACAGGAAGATCCCACAGTTTGGGCTCCAAGAGGTCTTCATTGGGCTGTCTCAGGCGCTGTTGGGCGTCAGCACGGCTCTGGAGAATGCAGATGAGGGGCGGAGATCTGTCAGGGACGGGATCAAGCCTCGAGTGAGCCGGAACGCTTCAGATACGTTGGCAGCCCATCGAAAATGGCTGGATAGTGTGCTTCCTTCTGTTGTGAAGCAGTACAACGCGGCTTTGATACGCGGGTCACGGCCGCATGTTGAATGGAGGGACGGGAAGAGAGGGGCGCGGCATGGAGGGGGGCGAATGAGCCTCACATGGCCGTACTAAGATTTGGACTGTGTCGATGCAAACAAAGAGGCGAACGAGCACGTGCAACCGAGTTCATTCATGTATCTGCACATAATAAAATGATACCATTGTACTTTGAGGTCAAAACAGACAGCTAGCTTTGACTTGATGACCCTCGTGCTGTCTGTGACACCCTGCCAGGGTTAGGTGTTTGTGTGAGATGCCCCTGGATCAAGGCCCAAGAGCGAGATCCCGAGCTGCAGCCTGCAGGTGCCCTTTGATGCCCAGACAGGGGGACCCGCCAAAGCTAAAGCTCGAGCTCCATTGCGACATCGTCGTCATTTGGCCCGCCATTCCCTCAGTCTTCCCACCTGCGACTAAACCGCGCACTTACAGCCCCCACAACCAACCTCGAGAAGCCTAACCTCACCACCGCCTACCATGGAGCTCTAGGTGCGCTGCTCACAGGTGCTGGAGAGATGGGAGCCGAGCTGGCCACGGCAGAAACAAGATACGCGCTATGATATTACGATCCGTCCTGCTCCCGCGGGGAGGCCCCTCGGCACTCTGCTGCTCGCGCGCCCACCATCAATACCAATTCCGTAGGCAACTGCTGCCACAGACCTCGAGTCCCTCGAGATTACGAGCCTTTTCATCTACGAACCCTCTGGGAGAGTCTCCTAAGAATCCATCCTCTACCGCTACCTCGACGTCCCACAATGTATCCACCAGCGCCTCTGCGAAACAGCCCGAGAGGCATGGCGAAGTCAAATCTGGGAAGGCAGCCTCGGCATCTAAGCCACCCGTTGACCCGCTGGCACCCTTGGACAAGACGGTCCAAGAACAACGGAAGGCAGACTGGGCCATCATTAAGGAGATGTCCCATTACCTCTGGCCGAAAGATAGCTTCGGGACAAAGCTGCGGGTCGGGCTGGCCGTGTCTCTGCTCGTCGGCGCCAAAGTCCTGAACGTGCAGGTGCCATTCTATTTCAAGAGCATTGTTGATGCAATGAATATTGACGTCGCCTCCACGGGTGGCAGCGTCGTCACCGTTGCTGGCACCATGATTTTCGCATATGGCGCGACCAGGATAGGGGCCACCGTCTTCCAGGAGCTCCGGAACGCCGTTTTCGCCTCCGTCGCGCAGAAGGCCATTCGGAAGGTGGCATGCAATGTCTTCGACCACCTTCTGCGGCTGGACTTGAGCTTCCACCTGTCTAAGCAGACGGGTGGTTTGACGCGGGCCATCGACCGTGGAACAAAGGGCATCAGCTTCTTGCTGACCAGCATGGTCTTCCACGTGATACCCACGGCACTGGAGATCACAATGGTCTGCGGTATCCTGACATACCAATATGGCGGTTCTTTTGCTGCCATCACCGCCATCACTATGGCAACATACAGCGCCTTTACAATCTGGACAACCGCATGGAGGACCAAGTTCCGAAGGCAGACCAATGCAGCCGATAACAAGGCATCCACAGTGGCCGTCGATTCTCTCATCAACTACGAGGCTGTCAAGTACTTCAACAATGAGAAATTTGAGATTGCACGGTATGACAAGGCACTTCAACAGTACGAGAAGTCGTCAATCAAGGTCGCCACGTCTCTCGCCTTCCTCAATTCGGGGCAGAACATCATCTTCTCCACTGCCCTGACGACCATGATGTACCTAGGCGCCAATGGCATTGCCACGGGCAGCCTGACGGTCGGTGACCTGGTCATGATCAACCAGCTTGTGTTCCAGCTCTCAGTCCCACTGAACTTCCTGGGCTCAGTCTATCGTGAGCTGAGGCAGAGTCTCCTGGACATGGAGACATTGTTCAACCTGCAGAAGGTCAATGTCACTATCACTGAGGCACCTAATGCGCAGCCCCTGGCACTGCCCAAGGGCGGCGAGATTCGCTTTGAGAACGTCACTTTCGGCTACCACGCGGACAGACCTATTCTCCGGAATCTGAATCTCGTCATCCCTGCCGGAAAGAAGGTCGCCATAGTTGGACCTTCTGGTTGTGGAAAGTCGACACTGCTGAGATTGCTGTTCCGATACTATGACGCACAGGAAGGTCGCGTGCTCATCGATGATCAAGACATCCGCCAGGTCCAGCTTGACAGCTTGCGCCGAGCCATCGGAGTTGTCCCGCAAGACACGCCACTCTTCAACGACACCATCGAGCACAACATCCGTTATGGCGACATCAACGCCCCAGAGGAGCGTGTTATCGCCGCCGCCAAACGGGCTCGCATCCATGACACCATCGAGTCCCTCAAGGACGGCTACAGCACCAAGGTCGGCGAGCGCGGCCTGATGATCTCAGGTGGTGAGAAACAGCGTCTCGCAGTGTCCCGTTTGCTCCTCAAGGACCCGCCTCTGCTTTTCTTCGACGAGGCTACCAGTGCCCTCGACACGCACACCGAGCAGGGCTTGATGCAGAACATCAACTCCATTCTTAAGGAGAAGAACCGGACCAGTGTATTTGTGGCACACAGACTCAGGACGATTTACGATGCCGACTTGATCATTGTGTTGCAGGGCGGTACGGTTGTGGAGAGCGGTACGCATCGGGAGTTGGTGGACCAAGGTGGTGTTTATTCTGAACTTTGGAGTGGTAAGTCAGCCTGTGGATGTGACCAAGTTGAATGAAGTCCCACTAACGAGTCGCAGCGCAAGAAACCTTGTTCCAGGAGAATGGCGAGGAAGCAGAGGAAGAGAAGGACGATTCCTCTTCGCGATAAAATCGCTCATGCCCGCAACGCCGAGGGAGGACCGCCACAGAGGCTGTCGGTAGCCCGTGGCCCGAGCATGCTCGCGTCATCAGCAATAGAAAATGCAAACACAATACCCATGAATCAACTACGAACAAGCAATAGACGCGATCTGCTCATCTATCCGCGGTACTTGGATTTGCATTATCAGCAAACTGGCCATATTTCTGTTACCGCATGTCTACCTATGCAAGCACACTTTCATCGCTGATTCCGCTGCGACAGTTCCAAAAATGATCAGGGTTTACGTGGGACGAAGGAAATCTGCGCGAAGCATCGTCTGACTACCGAAGCAGTGCCCACTGTCCAACGTGCCAGCACCCCGCTAGCAATTCCAACAAGGTATCCTTCCCTTCGCCTTGCCTTCCATTCAGCATGCTTCGAGTTCCGACTCCGGGCTTGGTGAAGTGGTGCCGCCGATCAGCATCGAATGAGCAGGAGACTCCGAGGAACTTGAGGAGACTGAAAACGTGTTTTGGCGAATCCTCGAGCCAACGCCATATCTTTGATGCAGATTCCGCATCTCGGCTTCGTCGCTCAGGCTCCCGTCATCAGAAGGTGTATCGTAGCCTTTGGAACCGCCGGTGGCAATGTTACTAGCGTGGTACCCCAGCCGAGGATCATATGGCCCCTTTCGCTGGTTCACATCACCATACTGCCCTTGTGTCACGGCCTCACCACTCGTCGAGGCAGACTCAGGTGAGCTGTGAATAGCCTTGGAAAGAAATGGTGGAGGCCCATGCTCGTTCTCAATCGAGTCAGCTATCGCGTCCTCGGAAGTCCCTGGGTGACTCTGACGATTCTCGACGCTGCGTCCAAGACAATTGAGATCATCGTACCGTTGACTAGAGAGAGTGAAGGGATCGACCCAAGAAGAAGGATGCACCGTTTCGTCGAGCAACTCCACAATCGTGCCACCGAGCCAGAACCGCATCAGGGTGCCCCCATCGACACGGGAAATTCGATCACCAACACCGTCTTCTGTGGTTTGTCGCTGGTTGCACCGATGTTGTGAAATCATTCCCAGTGTTGCGCCCTTCGAAAACGTGCCGTCTTCGAACATCGGGAGGAAGCCTGATTGCCAGGCCCGACAGGCGAGGAATGCAGGCGCGATAAGAGTCTCCATCTGTCCGAGACTGGTATCAGTCGCGACGCTCGAAGAAGCCGTATTGTCATCCAACATCTGCAAGACACTCCGGTTGACAAGTTGAATTTCTGCCAAGGGGAGATAATCCTCGGGCACGCGCTGCTCCTGCTCAGTTGTTGCTACCTTCCTATCAACGAGAAATTCGACCTCCGACAGCCGCCCGTGCACCTTCATGCAACGTAGCGCGGTGGGAATATTCATCTTTATTAGCTTTCCCTTCGACTGCCGGATCGTGTGGCCCGAATCAAACAGTGGCAGGCTTTTCTTGATGTCGAGGACCATGCGCAATTTGACTACCATGTTTCTGGGACGCAAGGCGTGGCTTGATGTCAGGAAGATCACTGAGCTGCGGCGGTGCAAACCGAGATCCAGTCGCACGTCACGGTACAAGATGCGCATGGTATTGCAATAACCTGACCAGGAACCCAGGCTCAATAAGACTGGCACTGCAATCTTCCGGAGATATGTGCTATGATCTGGATCCCCTATGATCAGTGTTGTGTCAGGCCCATCTGGGAGAATAGCACACGATAGGATTCGTTGCTGTATAAGATTCGGAAGGCGAGTCCACGGAAACCCCTGCGATGCTCGTGACTCCATGGTCACAGCTGAAACAGAAGTTGAAGGAGGTACGTCGTGAACAGGCCTAGAAGGGTGAAAACGCAGCGGCGGTAAAGAGCTGCCTCTCTTGGGGATAACAATGGGTGCTCCGGGTCGCATTTCGAGGCTGAGCAAAATCTCAGTCTGGCCCGCATGCGAGCTACAAGTCGAAGCCGGGAAATGAGACGGACGGTCCAGAAAAGAACGCTTTGGAACATCTTCCTTCGGGTCACAGAGGGGCTAAAAATTTGAAAGAAAACGACGAGCGATCGCGATGATAGCAAAAGCAACACTAGGCTACCGGCCACAGGGGTGCCGAGACGACGATGGCATCCTTCAGACTCATCGTTGCCAATGGGTCTGACTCCAGTCTTATTTTTTTCTGGCCCAGATCTTACGTGGTATGCTTGAGGTATGGGACTTTCGTGGCCGGGCAGTTTGGGGGCAACCGTCATCGGCCAACGCACACTTGCTTTTGCATGCACGTCCTCACCGGTACGCTCACGTCTGCAACATCCGGCTGGGCAGCACATCGACGAATTCCGCGAAGTTAAATGTTGCCGAACCCATATCAGACGTATCACAATGTTCTGTTTTGCAACAGACGTGAAAGGGAACCGCAGCCGTATTTCTGGTTACACGACCGCGAGCTGGCGAGACAGGGCGTCTCCGGCCGCTGCGTGCAAGACCCCCTGCCACCTACCTGCAGGCGCATCGCACAGCTGCAGGAAGACATGGGGTGATGTGCAGGCCGTCTCGCGTGGAAGCATCGGGACTGGGCCGACGCGCCGCGCAATGGCCTTGGTTTTCTCAAGTAGGGGCTAGAAAAAGGAACCGCCCTCGTCTTGGCTGATCGGTTTTTCGATGCAGCCATCGAGGCACAGGAGATCCGAGCCCGGCTGCCCGGCGCGGAAGCACGATCCGTAATGCACGCAAGATGCGCAGGGACTTTCACCAACGCTGGCAAAGACCAGGGACTCGATGGGGCTCATCCCGAATATATTGTTCGTGAAGCATTTTCAGCGCAAAAAGTATCCTTTTCAGCCGCTCAATAAACATATCTGAAGCCAGTCGTCCTCCTGTCCCCACTCTCCCCACTCCCGTCCTGCCCGCCATCTGCAAGCTCCCGCTCCTCCAATCGCTCGAGCTCCCTGTTCTCTTTCACATGCACGAAGCGCAGCATGAGTGCCAGGAGCGCGACCATGAGGCAGATGACAGTATTAGCTGTACCTCCCGGTATATACCGTGGGGCTGCCGAGGCCGGGTACATATACGAGCCATAAATGCTAGCTGTATTGCCGATCATGTTCGCAATGGCGATCGAGATGGAGCGTTTGACAAGTGGCCGGGGGAACGAATTGGCTACCCAGGAGACTATAATCTGGTCTGTTGATGCACCATCGCTTGTCAGATCTTGTGTCGCATTTCATCTATTCGGCGCGGAACATCCCCGCATAAAACAAGATCGTTAGACTTACATGCAGACACCGCACCCATTGGCATGAGGAACATCGCGAAGAAACGGGCGCCGATGTTGGTCGTGCCTGTTGCAATGGCGTTCCCAACTGCAGCAACTATCATCAGGCAGATGATGTGGATCGATCGGTCTTTTGTCCTGGATGATGTCCAAGTCACGAAGACAGAGACAAGGAACGTTGCAAACTTGGACGGGTTGTCAGCAATACGCACAAGTCACCATGGCTTGAGGCAATGTTTCTTACCCAGACGGGAGCCGTCAGCCACAGAGTGTCAATGCTTCCATAGCCCAGCGTTCCAACGATGGACGGGAAGAAGTATTGGAAGGTCTGAGAAAGAAGGCTAACGTGCTGCAAAAGCACAAACAGGTACAAGCGGTAGTCCGCCAGGGCCAATTTGAGACCAGCCATATTAGACGTCGCGTGTCGCTCGTCCTCCTCGTTGATATCGGCAAGCAGACGCCATGCTGCGAAGTGCTTTTCCTCGTCGCTTAGCCAGGGCGTAGTGGCTGGGTAATTTGGCAGAAAGAATCCGGAAAGGATGGCGATGCCGATTGTGATTGTCCCCTCCTGAACAAGGAAAAACAGTCAGTGCTCTGTCACAGCTTGGGCGCAAAAGGGCGCTCACGATGATAAACAGCCACCTCCAAGACGCCAATCCCAGGTCTCCGTCCAGATTGCCCAGGATTCCAGCCGCGAGGAGGCCGCCGAACATGTTGGCGAGGGCGTTGCCCGAGTAAAACCACGCTATGCGCTGCACCAGCTCCGCTCGCGTATACCAAGAGCTCATGAGGAAGATAGCTCCGGGAAAGAATGGCGCCTCGACAAATCCCAAGAAGAACCTGATCGCGACCAGCGCACCAAACGAGTGCGCCGCGGCGTTGCACGTGCTCACGACCCCCCACAGCACCATGGCCGTGCTCAGGTAAATCCGCGGCTGCACCCGCGTGATGAGCATGTTTGACGGCAGCTGCATGAGCAGGTACCCGACGAAGAAGATGGACGTTGCCAGGTTGAAGTCCGTGCCCTTCATGCCCAGGTCCGCCTCGAGCGAGCCCTGCCGCGCCTGCGCGAGGTTCGACCGATCCAGGAAGTTGAGCAGGTACATGACGATCAGGAAGGGGAGCAGGTGCAGGTCGATCTTGCGCAGGAGCCTGGTCGTCCTGGTCTTGTGCTGTGCTGCGTCTTCATTTTCGAAGTGCTCGATGTGGGCGACGCGCGCGGTGTCTTGGGACGCCTTGCCTGGGTTTGACGTCTCGAGCCCTTCTTTTTCTGGGAGTGGCTCCTCAGCTGGAGGACTGGTGTTTTTGGCCATGTTCACTAGTGATATTGCGTTGAACGCGGAGACGATATATTGGCCGCGACGGCGTTGATGGCTTCAGTCTTGTCGGTTGAGGTGACACCAAGCCGGCACGAAGAAGCTTATATTCATCAAGCATCCACCATATCGACTCCGAAAGCCTCACCGTAACAGTATCGGACGAGCTCTGGCCGAACGTCGCACTCGCGGTCGCTCCCGGCCACAATACCGACTGCCCACTCCTGCCACTGCTTGGGGTTTATGGAGAATAAGGCACATTCCCCCGCACACACGTCTGCCATGTTCCCCACAGGGTACCACAGGTCGAGATGCCGACGGTGAATCTCGGATTACTACCTTGGGTAAAGGTCCAAGGCAGGCGTGGAGACCCCAACTATTCCCCGCGTAATCATTTGTGGGGGTGGAGACGAATGACGAGCAACAGCGGGAACGAAACCGGGGAAGAGTGGAATTTGTTGAACGATATCCTTGGAATGCCAATTATCGATCTCGAATCTGGGTAACAATGCCGTAACAATTCATTGACGAGTGTGACGAAACGTCTGCTAAGACGTGCGTTATGATGTTTACACAATTTTGCTACCCTTCTCCAAGCCAGAGCGCCCTTGGCATACCCACGTCCGAGACCGGCCTGGTGTAAACGCGTCTGGCTCTCAAGATGCCCTCACAAAGAATGGCTTCTGCTCCTTCACCTGGTCAACCACACATTTCCTGCTCAGCTGGTCTCCAACGGCACACCTCAGTGCCTCTGCAGTCGCCGGGCTGTCCAGCACCAAGCCACTATCACCGAGCCCGTTCTGCTTCCTCGCGGCCCTGACGGCCTCCCTCAGCGCAAAGAACACCGTCGAGCCTAGGAACAGAGGCGGCTCGCCAACTCCCTTGCTGCTCGCGATCGACCGCAGGTGTTTCCAGCTGATCGGCTTGCCCTCGGTGTCGTGCTTCAGCATGCTCACATTGAACTCACGGGGGATGTCGCCAAAGCCTGGGATTTTGTATGTCCCTGGGCCGGTGGTAGACAAGCAGCCGGTCTTGGAATTCCAAAGCGACTCCTCGAGCGTGAAGAGACCTTGGCCTTGAATAAACGCTCCTTCGATTTGGCCATAATCAAGACCCGGGTTAATTGAGTTTCCAACGTCCTGACCCAAGTTAGTTTCACAGGTCGAGACGGATGGTCGAGGCGGGCAGACTTACCATCATGATGTCTGTCCTCAACACGTGGTGATCACCGGTCAGGACATCGAGCTCAACTTCAGTAACTGCGACACCCTGCGTCCAGTAATAGTACATCGGCTTCGGATCGAGGTTCTCAAAGTCATTCCAGACATATCCAATCCTCGGCATTTCTGCGCAGTCTGTTAGCGTGATTCTCCTTCGATGCTGACAAGGCACATGTTAATTACTCCAGAAACCACTTGCGATCAGGCTCACGCGATCACGATATGCCGCCATTGCGAGCTCCTTCATTGTAGCATGCTCTCCCAAGCTTTCACGGTACGGCTTCAGCCTCTCCCGCAACTTCTCACAGGCGGCCTTCACAGCCATGCCGTTCAGGTCGCTGCCAGAGCTCGCCGCCGTTGGAGACGCGTTGGCGATGGAGTATGTCGAGCTATCGCTTGTGTACACGTCCCGAAGCGGCACGCCGAGCTCCGCCGACGCTACCTGACACATCTTCGTGCACAGCCCCTGCCCCATCTCGGTGCCACCGTGGGAAAGCAGCACCGTGCCGTCCGTGTAGACCTGCACGACCGCGGAGGCTTGGTTGAGGTGCAGCGCCGTGGCGAAGGAGAGCCCGAACTTGGTGGGGATCATTGCGATGCCTTTCTTCCTCCAGCGGTTCTTGGGGTCGCTGTTGTATGCGTCTATTGCCTTCTTGCGGGCGTCGAACTGTGCGTTGCGCCGGACCTGCTCGAGCATGGTGGGCACGTGCCAGTCCTCATTGATGTGCTGCAGGAACGGTGTCCGCTGCCCTTCGACGTAGAGGTTCCTGCGGCGGATTTCATCGACGGGGATATCGAGTCCCTCGGCCACTGCAGAGATTATGCTCTCTGTGATGAACATGCCCTGAGGGCCACCAAAGCCGCGGAAGGCTGTGTTGCTGTGGGTGTTGGTCTTGCAGACATGTCCGCGCACCCAGACATTCGGAATCTCATAGCAGTTGTCCACATGCGTGAGAGCCCGATCCATGACCGCCGTGGACATGTCCACGCTATACCCAGCGTTGTTGTACAAGTCGGCCTCGAGGACCATCAGCTTCCCTTCATTGGTGACGCCGACCCGCCACTTCGCCTTGAACGGATGGCGCTGACCCGATGTCGCCATGTCCTCCTCGCGGGTGAGCATTAAGCGCACCGGGCGGTTGTGCCTGGCAGCCGCGAGAGCGCAATAACAAGCGATGGGCACGCTGCGCGATTCTTTGCCGCCGAAACCACCTCCTAGGCGCTTGACCCGGGCATTGATCTTGTGGTTTGGTACGGTGAGGATCTGGGACACGAATGTCTGCGTCTCCATGCTGTTTCCGTGTTAAAATTGGATCCAAAGGACTAACAAGGAAAAAGCGAACTTACGTGTTCTGAGTGCTTGACCAGACATCCATCTGCCCATCTTCACTCTTCGGGATAGCAAGCGCAGCGTTTGTCTCGAGGTAGAACTGCTCCTGTCCGCCGAGCCTTGTTGTACCTTCAAATACCCTATCACATTCCCCGAAAGGCCCGCTCAGGTCTTGCTTCAAGGCCGCATCACCCTTGCGCAGCTCTTTGCCGTACGTGAAGAAGCTGTCGACCGCAATGGCTTGGTCAATAGTAATCAACGCCGGCAGATCCTCATACTCGATCTTCACCTTTTTCGCGGCTACTCTAGCTCGCAATTGCGAATCAGCTAGTACCACTCCGATGACCTGACCATGGCTGTCCACGGTATCTACTGCAAAGAACGGCTCATCGTGTTTGAGACTACCCCACAAGTTGAGGTCAGGCGATGAGAGGGTAGTGTGATCCATGTGGCCTTCCACACCTGGCGACTCCAGCGCAGGAGACCAGTCGATTGAGACGATTCGGGCATGAGAGCGAGTTGAGAGGACCAGCCCGCAAAACAGCTCATCCGCTTGAGGCGGGATGTCATCGACGTATTCGGCCTGGCCAGTCGTCTGCGCTAGCGATGACAGGTGTGGGACGGGCTTCCCCATGGTGGACGCGTTTCTCGTGCTGGCATCAGCTGCGAGGGCTGGCATGTCTCGGTTGCCGGAGGAAAGGCCATGTTCCAGCTCAGAGACATCCGCTGCTGATTCAATGGAGAGGCCAAGATCCCTCAACGACTCATGCCAGAATCGCAGGAAGAGTGAACAGGCCAGTGTGGTCCTGTACTGTGCCATTCCTCCTGGGACGTCGAAGGGAAGCCACAATTCTTTCTGAACCGACTCCAGAGCTTTTTCAAGAGTGGATTGATCGGACCAAACAAGACCTTTCAGTGAAGTTTGTGTGTTCGGTGCAAGCCTCGTGGTGGGTGCCATTCCTCCGTAGGCAAAGGCTGCATCTTCCACGGCGCCCGTATTATCAAGACGCACACGAAAGCATGCAGTCACGATCGCAATGTCGTCTTCCTTGCGTTTCGATTGCTTGTACGCCTTGATCACTTCCTTTCCGTGGCTGTCAAGAGGCGGCAAGGGGATCCGTACTGCTGCAAGAACCCCATCCTGCATGTCCTCAGTCAAGGTTGTACGTCGGTACCCTTTAACAAAGTTGGATAGCGGCACGTGTTCCTCGATTACGACGCCAGTGTCATCTTTCAGCCTCTTAATGGTGACTTTGGCCCCGGAAGCCATCAGAACGGGGAGCGCGTCGGAGATGGGACTCGCAGTGGCGATGTTGCCTGCCAGCGTCGCAACATTTCTGATTTGTCTGCCGCCGAAATACCTGAGCTGTTTGCGCAATGCCTCAAAGACTTGGCCTCTCTCTCCAAGACGCGTTCTAGCCTCTTTGCACTGTCGCTCAACATCGGTCAATGGCACGTTGGCAGGCAGCACGACCTCATTCAAGCTTTGCCACTCTTCGTCTGTAGCATCCGCCAGCGCTGACGTTGAAGATCTGAGCTCGTCTATGTCTCCGACATATACCATTACAGGCCATTCGGCGTTCTTGAATCGCTGCTCGATTGCTACCTCGCTGGCGCCGCTTACGATCTTTGCAAGCGGGTAAAGAGACTTGATCTCCAGCAGCTGCGCGAGCGTTGTCGGTCTGAACCAGAGCATTGAGCTGTCTCCGTAGCATATAGGCTTCCGTTCCTGCTTCCACAGCGAGGGCGGGTATATGAGATCTGTGCCAGGCTCATATGGCTGGAAGTTATAGTGGTCTGGTTTGGTGGTCAACGTGCCGCCAAGCTCCAGGACCGGGTTGGATTTGAGACTGCCCTGGCTTGATACCGAGGTGCCGGGAGACGGTGCACTCTCGTCTGTTGATTCGTTCTCGGAAGAGTGGCTGTTGACCTTTTCGAGACTCTCGGAAGACGATGGTCTGTCTTTCGTGGAACTGCTGCCACATGACGCCCCTTTGCTGTCTCTGCAGCATCCGCCTGGTCGACCACAGGAGGGTAATGATCCTGACGCTTGGCTCACTGCGAGTGGGTTCATGTCTTCCTCGATGTCATCGTTACTACCCTCCACTCTGCTGTCGGCGATTTTTCCTTTGAGGTCCTCGGTGACAAATGTCTTTGCTGCCTCCAATATTGTCTTGTATCCTGTGCATCTGCACAGATTCCCATCCAACGCCCCTTCCAGCTCTACATCTCTCGCACTCAATCGGAACACGCTCTCTTCCGGGTCCCAGGCATTCCTGACCAGGGCATACAGGCTCATGACAATTCCCGGGGTACAAAAGCCGCATTGACTTCCGTGCATCTTGGCCATCCTCTCTTGTAGAGGATGTGGGCTAGCAACGGAGCCAATCCCTTCAACTGTGATGATATGCTTCCCTTCGCAGCCCAGCAGTGGAAACAAGCATGCATTGATCGATATATGCTTGATCCGCCTTGTAGGAGACTGCTCTCCAACTTGCATCACCACCGTGCAGGCGCCGCACCCTCCCTCGCCGCAACCCAGTTTGGTGCCCCGGAGCCCCGGTCTGGACCGGAGATAGTCCAACAGTGTCCATCGTGGATCTGGGTTGAATAGAACTGTGCGTCGTCCGTTCAGAAAGAATGCTATTTCCGACGTGTTGTAAATTGTGCTGATGAGAGGCCCGAGCTTTTGTGCATCGTGAGAAAACGACGTAGCTGATGCCGCAACGCTCTGCGGCGGTGCTGTGTGAGGCAGAGGAAGCGCCATACTGGATTGACAGGGAATTGGTTGAAGTCACTGTTGAACTTCAAGACGACGCGTCGCTATGAGGCCGTTGTGGAACTTGGGATATGGTAGACATTTCCCCACCCCTGAAGGTTTGCCTCCGTTGCAGTGCCGGATGCAATGGAGACTTGATAGGCAGCTTCATCCCCCCCTCACCTTCCCCGTCGAGCCCGTGTTCCATTGGGGTCAGTGTCTCGGTGTGTACCACCGCGTGATCTCGTGCCAACCACATCTGTCAGCCCCCATCCTTGAACCCCGGGATCTGCCAGTGGGCGCCATGCTGCAGCTTATCGTGACTGGCGCTTACCCTTCCCCATTCCTATTAGTCCTTCCCCATTCTTGCCTTCTTCAAGCTGAGGTAAGCTTGGAGGAAACGCTGTGTGTGGAATACATCTCCTATAAGCAATATCATTTTACAACCATCGGATCTCAGCTGCTAACCTCACAGTATACTTAGTGTTGGTGTCACCGCTGATGTGAGTGATGAGTGTATACGGCCCAAACAGAGTTTCTTGTGGACATGGCAGCCCATGGCCAGAGCCAGAGTCAGGCACCTCGGGACGAGTTTTTTTTTTTTTTTTTTTTTTTTTTTTTGCGAATACTGATACTTTTATGAGCCAAATATTGGACGTTTCCGTCTTCCTTTGCTGGTAACCAGATGCGGTCGTGGTCGTCGAAATGAGCAAGACTGTCAATGGTCGCCAAGCTCATAGATACCATATCAACTCTGCTCAACAGACCTGTTTAAGTAATCACAGCTGTTGCACTTGTCACATGGATTCGAGGCTGTAAGCACGTTCGCGTCCTACCTAGGTACAAAGAGTGGCCTTCCACACAAATTTCGCCAGGGGCCTGGGAGTTCATTGTCGTGACACGACCACATACCTAGGTACGTAGGGCGGGTGCATTGGCCAATCAAGAGATTCGGGACCCCTCCGAATAATCAACCAATAGGAAGCTACTGTCGATGTTCAAGATGTCTTTTGCACTGTGAGAAAGGCCAGAACACAAGCGGGAATGCAACAGGCGACTTCTTGCTGCTACTGGCGAGGCTGAAAGGCCAGGGAGGCTCTTGGATCTCTACCTAGGTAACAAGGACAACTCCTATTTGAGCACGGCCAAATCAGATGCCAGGACGTGAATTGAAGCTGTTTCTGAAATGGGCCATGCTCGTCGTACCCGACAAACAAATAACAGACCCGCTCCAAGAGAGATATGTCAATTCACGTCTCTGAGCCCGCAAGGCATATGATGACTTTCCATGCTGTTGGATTGGGCGTGTCCTCATGTGTAGCAGGTTTTCCCTGCTAGTCAATCCACTCAAATACCGAACACTTGTAAGTGATGGAAGGCAACGCATCAGGTTGCACCGTGCATACAGTATTGCCCAGGCTTCACCGTCTAACTTACCTCGTCATGACTCGCCACCAGTCCCCAGACTTGCGCGGGCGTTTGGTTTCTCTCACTCCACCACCGGACTCTCGGCCACCTTCAGCCGCTTGCGCTCGATTCGACGGTCCACTCCGGACAGTCCTCCGGCGCTGCAAACATGCTCCGCAAGTACCGAACCCTCCAACCGGCCCCGAGTAATTCGGGCTCGGGCTCCGGAGAGGGGAGTTCAGGTGCAGGCCCACCACCCCAACCGCCGGTCCAGCCAAAGCGTAGCAGCGTTTCTCAGGCCTGTGACAACTGTAAGCAGGCCAAGGCCAAGGTAAGTAGGCTGACAGCATGCCAACTACCTGACGCAGCTTACCCGTGTCCTTGCAGTGTAGCGGTGCACATCCAATTTGCCAGCGATGTGCCGCGAAGAGTTTGCCATGCTCGTACGCCAAGGAACAGCAGAAACAACGAGATGAGGCTATGAGGGCTCGCCTAGAGACTCTTGAGGGGTTCTTCTCGACGCTCCAGACGCAATCGCCCGAGGAAGCCCATCGCATAGTGCAGAGCATCAGGTCGTCTGATGCCATCAGCGCCACCCCCTCAAGCTCCAACCCTCAGGACCAAGCAAGATGCTCGCCGCTCAACTCACGAGACGACACCACGAACGAGGAAGCAGACGCCCGACCGAGCAGTCCTCAGAAGCGGTACCATCGCAACGCGATGGACTTTAGCCTTCCTGAGCCCGAAATCATCGCCAAATCGGTAGATCTCTTTTACGACTCCAGCGGGCCGCTTTTCCATGTCTTCTCTAGGCCTCAGGCCATGGCCCTCTGTGCAAGCGTCTATGACCCGGCTCAGGCGCCAGACCGCACTGACTTGACGGCTGATGTTGCCTGTGTGGCGGCCATCGCCGCCGTCGGGGCCCAGTATATGAATGGTGAGACCGACGACGACCTAGATAAGCGCCTATACGATATCTCTCGCCACAGCTTTGAAGCTACCATTGAGCAACGCCCGTATGATGCCATTAAGATTAGCGCCTTATTAGCCATGTTTAATATTATGACCAAGGCGACTACTGCTATTACATACGTGGGTAAGTTTTTATTGGCTTTCGGTCCCTCGCCAGACCCTCATTTTGAATGTTGTGTTGCTAATGAGGTGTCAGAGATCGGACTCAGTATGGCCAGGATGCAAGGCGTGGATTTGCCTGTTGACCTGTCCAACAAGACTCCAGCATTAGCCAGTTGCAAGACAGCTTGGCGCACTTTGATGTTTTTCTCTTGGTGAGTACTTTATTTTTTATCATTTCGAAATATTTCAGTTGATGCTAAGATGAAAAGCTGGCTTTCATCAACTTTAGGTTATATTTCCGGGAATGATATCTGGTTTGGCAAACTTCCAGTCAGCCGGCTATTCCTGATACTTAGTTAGAACTCTGGCCAGCTGATTGCATTTGCAGCTTTCTTCATTCAATGCAGAGGACCCTGCCGATTTGCATGAAGGTGAGCTTCAGCGTACCGACATGTCATCACTTTTTCGGGGAATTGTTTCTAAGGAATTTGTTCAGTGGTGCAGGCCGAGATGACAAAAATATCAAGTAAGAGTCGTGGACCCCCTCAAACCCCCCGGTCACTGCGACTTGCGACTTGGACTACGATAACTGTGAATTCTCCTCATGTCTTGACATGCTGTTGACATACGTCTAGTGCTCAAGGCGCGGATCCTCCAGATGCAGATGAACTTCAAGGAGCAATCACTCCTTTCACTGGGATCGATGACAAGGGAGCTTCAAGACTGGTATGAACAGCTCCCACCTCCGCTACAGCTTGCCAACCTTGTTGAGCAAGGAGGACGTCTGCCGGACAGTGTGTGGGTGTCAATCTGTCATACCCATCTCCTCTATCTCGGGGCTATTATGCTTCTTCACCGCAGGACAGTCTTCCAGTGCATGGAGGTATATCCGCCAGACGTTGAGAGGCATAATTCTTCAAGTCTACTCCCAGATAGAAAGCAATTAGTAGAAAGGTCGACCGACGGTGTGACTGCTGCAAAGCACTCTGCCACGATCCTGAACCTATTAATGGAGCGGAACGCACTATACAAGCGATGCTGGCTTGTCATGTAAGCAGGAGGATGAGAATACTCACAAACAGGTCCGCTGACAGATTTCCAGTTTCCAGTCGTACACATCGTGCACAGCAATAATGCACGCCGTGTCGCAGAAGCAGATGCACAATTTCCCGAAGAGTGAATGGTCAGTTGACCTTCAGCAAGGCAACGCATGTCTATCTGTGCTTGAGTTCTGCGTAAGCATCCATTTTCATCTCTCACTGATCCCCGTCTTCCATGTTTTGAAATGTTTTAGAACGCAACGCTCAAGGATCCGAAGTAGTACTAACGTTGCCGATAGGGAGGTCTCGACCCTGTAGCGTACAGGTTCCGCGAGAGGCTCGCTACGATATACACCAAGCTCGCCAGACATGAGCAGAACGAAGAGAATACGGCACTTGAGCAAGCGCCCATCGACAAGTACCTGTTCATAGTGCCTGAGGATGCTGCCGATGAGCAAAAGACGGTGTCCTGGACGTTGCTGAACCTGCTCTGCAAGCCCTTTACCGAGCCTGCAGACAAAATCGACGCTGAGGAGGACATACGGACAAATTTCATCGAATGCCGTAAGAATCACCTTTAACCCGCCACAATCCCCATCTCCCATGCTTTGGAATACTCTAGCATGCAAGACTTTGGCACCTGGAGCAGCACTAACGTCACAAATTAGCCTATAAGCGCGACCATAGCTTATATACCCAACTCATGGAACAACTTCAGTGGAAGTATGAAAGCACCGTGCCTTTTAATTGGGACGTACATGGTCTTGTGGGATGTGACATTAGCGGGGTGAACAATGAAGAACAAGGGCACAGGTTCGTTGGAAGTCAGCAACCTAACTTCTGGAGAGGTGGTCCTGGCATTCCAAGACAAGAATGAAAAGAGGAAGAGACGTCATGATCATGAGATTGTAACTTGATTTAAAGCCTAGCCCCTCATTCCAACCGGTCCCCGTCTCACGGCTGGCACCTGGCGGCAGGAGCCGCGGCCGGGGCTCCATGTTTGCCGCCCGGGCGGGCAGATACAGCTTCTTACACAGCATGAAAACTGCGGGGCTTATCACAGTGCTAGAGGTGGTACTGGAGTTGAAAATCATCCGATGGACACCGTGTCACTCATACCTTGGTTTATCATACATCAATCCTAACTGTGGTTTGCCCCGTGTGGCCCAATACCCCAAGCATACTGCACACACAAACATTACTCATCGCCGATAACAACTCCCTCCGTCTTACGGTACGCATAATCCAGGAGCTCCGCCGTCGTTATAGCCTCTTCTTCGCCAATGAGCAATTTGAGGATATACAGGCTCGCATCGATACCACAGGATAGACCACCCGCGCTGATGATGCGTATCTTGAACTCGTTCATCCCTGAGTCTACGAACCGTGCCTTGATTACTCTGCCGGACTTCTCACCGGTCGCCGATGCAGCGGACTCGACTCTCTCCTTCAGCTCGTCGTAAGCAAGCCAGTGCGTGGTGCAGAACTTGCCGTTGAAAATACCAAGGCTGCCCAAGAACAGAGCGCCAGTACAGATGGATCTGATAAGACTTAATTTAGCAGCCACTAATTTGCAATGCGTTATGACCAACGTACAGCAAGACTCGATTTTGGCCTTCAAAACGTGGCTGCAACGCTGCAAAAGCGGCAATGAGTCGCATGAATGCAGAGTCGAGCTGTCTGGCTTGTTCAGAGACTGCAGCGAGAGCACCACCTGGAACAACTAAGACATCGTAGCGGTCAAGAGAGGCTATAAGGGCATCGTCAAGTGCAATATCATGCTGAAATATTGTTAGTCTGAGACTACAAGCTTGATCTAGGGCGGCTTGACGGACCTGAACCTTGACACCCTCTGTTGACTTTGTGATTCCACCACGATTCGTTGACTCTGACGCGACTTGGATGTTGAATGATGTGCTCGTCCCCGACTTGCTGAGCACGTCAAATGGCCCATTCATGTCCAGGGTATTGAAGCCCGGGAATAGGACAAGCAAGACCTCCAGCTTGGAAGTGTCATTGAGAAGCTCATGATGCAACAGAGTCAACATTTTGCTGGTGCAGCTTGGTTGACGACACACGACTCGCTTGATTTTGAGAATGACATCTTGCCTTTTGATGTTGCGGGAATGTTACTAAGATTCAGTCACATCGCTCATCTCTCTTGATGACTAAGTACCAATCCCTGGGGACCTCCGAACAAAACAACCTTGGAACACAGTATCTAGGTGCTAATCCGCTCGCATGAGACCAACCAAAACCCTTCTTAGTTAACGTTCAAAATTCAAAATCAGACCCCACTTATCGTCCAATTGGCTTTTGTCAAAGTACCGCGTACACAAATAAGCCCAATGTCCGGTACCCGTTGCCAGGCGCCGACAGCCCCGAACATATTCGCGAATGTGCTCGTTCACTACTTCGTCATCAGTCCAGGGCAGACGAGCCACTGCATCCTCGCACGCTGCGTAGTGCTTCCTGATCAGACCGATGATTCTGGACACAGCCTCGTGGACGGATGCATTCTCGGCATTCATAATGAGGAGGACCATGTTCTCTAATTGACCGACGCGCTGTATACCTGGTCAATAAATTGCATGTGACCGTAAACGCGCCACGGGTGGCGCAAAATCCAGACTTACAAACTCCTTTTGCACGCTCAATATTTCGTTGACCAGAATGGCTAGTCTTGTGCACTCCATCACAATTGTCTCGATAGCCTCATGGTACCTGATGGAATCAGGCAGCTCAAAGTCCATGGCGTACTCGTTATGAGTAATTGAGGGAATAACGCCGACATCCGCACTCCGGATATCAAAATGATACCAAGGGTCGGGAAGATGTTCATCTTGCCTCACAGCCTGCTGGCGGGCGACGCCCTCGACGTAATCATGGAGTTCCCTTCGCATGCGCTCGATGGACATGGGCCCCATCTCTGGCCTCATTGCACCGAGAACTTCATACAGAACCTCTACCGTGCCCGGGGAGTTAGGAGGTGGGACGAAGGAGGCCTGCGTAGCGTCCGGGTGCAGGCAGTCTTCGACACATTGGAGTGTTAGATCACAGATTCGGCGTGTGCCGGCTGCATCAGTGGTGAGCTCGCCGCCGGTGTCGATCTCATCGTCGAACCAGAATATCTGAACATCTTGGTAAGCTCATGTTCTTAAGTTGAGAACAGAATGGGTCGATCAGTCTCCGTACGACTTACCCAGTACTGATACTTGGTCAACGCCAACAACTTCTCCTTCTTGCAGCTTGAGTAGAATACACTTGCTAAGATGGCGTAGTTACTCTTCATTCGATGTTTCCTCTTCTTCGCTTCGGCAACATTCACGCTGCTCACCGATATGTCAGTGGATCCTATCATGTAGAGACTGCGAGGCAGGTCAACAGTTAAAGGTGAATCAAAACGCCCATAGCTTACGTCTTCAGCCACTCGTCAATTTCCACATTGACTTCATCCAGGATCTCCTGCGAGTGGATATCTTTCGGCCATGCCGGCATCAAGCTCATGAGGTTCACCACGTGGACCTGTCGACCCACACACTTCCGAACGAGCCTGTCGCGTTCATATTCCCGTTGCCCCAAGGGCTTCGAGGGGCCGGACTTGATTGTGGCAGCCCGTGATTGTGGCCCGATTGACGTTGGAGTACCCTGGCTGGAAATGGTAACCGGACTACTGCCAGTTGACCATTGTGATGCATTCAGTGTGATGGCTTCAAGAACCATGGTCCTTAGGTGCAAAAAAAAGTGCTGCCTGACGAGATACAGGATCGGCTGGGGAGAGTAGCAGAGAATAGGAGTGAGTATGTAATGGTAGAAGGTGAGTTCTACTGGAAACTTTCAATGATCATTCAACGGCTAAATTCAGCCATCGAGGGACTGACGAAAGATAAATATATTCACTGAATCTTTCCAGCGGCTTGTCTTCCCATCCCGCCCGGCAGTCCCGGTACAGACCGCCCGCAGTAATCTTCTTCACAGCACAGACAGGTCCGTGAGAATCCACTTACCAAGGGGCTTGTTTTACATTCCTCACAATCGTATCGTCTATAAATTAATTCAGAGATACCTGACTCTATCTCGAACCTGAGTCCGTCGGTATCAGGGCGCCATGCCAAGGGCGTGAGAACCCACTCGTTACGGGGCTCGTTTTAAGTGCTTCGATAGGGCTGTGTACGTAAGTATGCTCCGATATCCTTCACAGCCTCCACATGCGAGCATCCGTCGGGATAGAGGAATCAAGTCAACGGCTGTGGTCTGGAGTGTAATTCACATATATCATTCGGTCGAGCTGTCAGGCCGCCACGGCATGATTTATGAGGCACTTGTCGTTAGAAAACCGATGTGGAATTCCATGTCAACTCAGTGTTTCAAGCAAGGAAAAGCGCTGTAATTCATTTCCGGAACGGCCGCGGTTTCGTCTTGGGCAACATTTGCACCTCCCAGCGTATGGATGCCCATAAGGAATAGGTTGGGTGTATTGGCGTCCGTATGTCGGAGGACCACTTTTAACCCACTTTGTTACACGATGGATAATATGGTTCCCTGTGGGGAATCAAGGCTTAAGCAGTGCGGTTAAGTGATTTTGTCTCCGGCGGAGCGAGCCCGAGAGGCCTTGAGTCAGGTGACGCCCAGGGCTTGAGGCGTTCCGCGGTCTTTCACCCCGACGGTAAAGCCGGCCAAGGACGAGATGTGCCCACTTCATTGCGCTGTGTCTCGTGACCTCTTTCCCCAGTGGACATGGTACTGTTTCTTGAGAAGCTGAAAAACAAAATATGCTGACTCGTAGGCGAAAACTTTATTTGACGTGCGGCGGTTTGTCAGCACCTTTATGGACTGTTCCGGACATAGAATGAGGGCCCTAGCTCGTTTACATCGTACCATACCCGCTAATAGTATTGTACGGCCACAGTGCTGTTTCAACAGGAACCTAGGATAGGGGTGGTCTAGTTTGAGGCAAGAGAACGAAACCTACCCTCGTGTATTTGCGGGCCCTTCCGTATTCGCAATGTCGTCTGTGAACCTCTTTTGGTAATACTGAAAGCATCAACAGCCGGTACGGCTCGCAATTGATGTTCGGGTAGATATAAATACGTATCCGGTAGCTTCTTGAGACCCTTAATGCCATTTTCATGCCATTGAAGCGTTTCTACTGATATTCTTCTTGTTGCCTTCGCAATGACTGACTTGGTTTTACACGACGGAGAATCTCTCCCAACGACAGTCGAAGGAGTAACCCCTGCTTGGTGCTCCAAAATCCTCAACGCGTCAGTGGAGAGGTTGACTATTATCAGCGTTCGTCATGGCTCATCCTCCACACTCGTGGTGAATCTGGAATATGCTTCTGCCGCCAACAATACAAGTCTGCCCCAGCGCATTTTCTTCAAGGGAGGATTCAATCCAGAGCTCATTGCCATTGCGCCATCCCTCTTGGATACATATCGTCGTGAGGCTGAATTCTATCACTACATCTCGCCCATGTTGATATCTTCCGGCATGAACCTCCCAAGAACATGGTATTCGGGCATCGACAGCTCAAGCGGACAAGGAATCGTCATCCTTGAGGACCTGACGATACATGGTTGCTCATTCGGCACCCCCAGCGAACCATGGCCAGTAGATCGAGTGCTACGCGGTGTCGAGCAGCTTGCTATCCTCCATGCAAGGACATGGAAGTGCGCTCATGATCCAGAGTACAAGTGGCTGAACACCAATAACGGAGGCCTGCGCGGGATCATCCTCGAGTTGACTAAATCCGGCCCTTTCAACGCCGTAGTGCCTAAGAACCTAGAGGTCCTCGGCCCAGATTTCGACAAGACAATCCTGTTGGATAGCAGCCGCATCGTCACAGCCTTCAAGAAATTGTGGGAGTCTGATGCATCGGGAGACCTTGACTGTTTCATACACGGGGACCCCCATATCGACAACACATATATGACAGCTTCCGGCAAGCCAGGATTCCTCGACTGGCAAGCGGCTTCTTCAGGCAACTGCTTTCACGATGTGTCTTATTTCGTCACAAGCGCTCTGACTGTGGAAGACAGGCGGGCGAGTGAAGAACAGATTGTCAGGCACTATCTGGAAACGCTGAACAATCTCGGAGCGCGGCAAATTGATTGGACTATAGGCTGGCACGAGTACAAGAAGCACTTGTTTCACGGATACGTTCTTGCGTTGACTCAGCCCGGGATGCAGTCTCAGGAGAATATCTGGGCCCTGGTGGGGCGATATATCCCTGCAATCATGGACCATTCTGTAATTGAGCTTCTAGAAAGGCTATAGAGTCTACACTAGGCTCTTAGCATGCAGGTCCATTTGCAGGTCGGCAGGTTGCTTAGAGAGCCTAAAGTAGCCAACTGTGTCTAGAAACTATTAATGCATCCATGTTTATTTCAAGCACGCTCGCTATGCCCAACAGCACGCTCTTTCTTCTATACTCCCCAAACATCCTCCGTCCTCCAGTTTCAATGTACACCAAGTGCTGATGAGATTCCGGTCATCCGAAAACAGCTCTCAGCCCTAAACAGATTCTTTTGAGGGTTGCTCCTTGGGTGGCTGAGGCGGCTTCGCAGGTTCCCACCAAAAGGTCGGATACCGCTTTTGAACGTTCATTATCAGAAGCCCCACAACGACCATCAAAGTGGATGAGAGTAGTACGACAGGGAGAAAGTACCACGACAACTTGTAAATTTTAGGGTCGATAACGGGGATGAGTGCTGTCGCTCCGGCAGGAGGATGTGTTGTCTTGGTTGCCATCATACACACGATGGCGATAGAGGTCGCCAATGAGGCAGCCAGCCAGCTGAGGCTGCTTTTGATGCCATCATCGCTTTCGTTCGCGCAGCCACCTGCTCGGAAGATTGTGAGTATGATGAGGCCAACCAGCGCGCTTATGAAGTGGCCTCCGATAACAGCCCGCGGCTGTGCTAGTGGTACCTCGGGTACTCCGTAAATGAGCACAGCTGAGGCGCCCTGTAAAATATTATGATCTTTAGCCATTTGAATATTTGCCCAAGTTTCGCCGCCATTCTGTCAAATTCTGCAAGACACAAAGACACCGCTCCGCAGACGACAAGGGACATGTGGGAGATAGCTAGAACCTACGTATGATGCAACTAGTTGCGGTACGCCACGATCTATGAAATATGAAGCATGACCAAACACAGCCTGCAAGACTGAAAGTCCACAAAATGCACCAACAAAAGCCCAGAAGAGCGACCCCCAAAAAGGCGTCGGGGGCGGCGGCTGGCGTCGCACACCAAACCAACGCGTTAATGCTGGCGGGAGGTTTGACACGATCTGCACCATATTATCTGTTTGAACCACATATGATATAGCGGTCAAGAAGGAAAATGAGTGAGATTCGGAGAAAGTATGAATTTTACTGCCGTCGTGCTAGAGAGCCCAAGTAACCAATGTTTTCAAAAACACGTCGGCATGACGGAGCGGCTTCCCCACAATCTTATAAGGCATGCTGACCCAGGCTGCCGGGATCTTCACAAAGGCTCGAGTTTCAATTACGTGAGGAATTCACTAGCCTCGGCACGCTTTAGAAAAATCTTGGAAACAATTGGTCTAGCGAAATGCTAGTCGTAGATCTCGGAATTGCTAGAACGCCACGGATCTAGTGAGACATGTCAGACGAGGGAATTACTCTGAAGGATGGTGGTAAAGCAAGAATGAGACAATGTATTGCGTGCACTGTCTAAGTAAACACTGGTTACCGAAAGGCTCGGCGGTGCTAGTTCTGATTGGGCTTGCCAGGACCTGTACACTCTGGCTCTTGGGGTGGCCCCAGCCTTGGCTCAAGAATGCCGAACTCTCCGCATTGCCGAAACTAGCCTCCGTGATATCTCCAATGGTAGGCTTTCAACTTGCAGGGCGTGCAAAATCCGCAGACCACGGAAACACTGCAGCGACGTATTTCTTGGCTTTGCTGATATCAGAACCAACATATGGGGCCGGTCGCTTTCTACCACAACATTATCCTGAGTTAACATCACGAAAATGGCAAGCGTCTTGCGGTTGGACTGAATTCGAATCATCCCAAGCGCTAAGCGGCTGTCGAGCAGCGGCCCTGAGAACATTCACCTAGCGCGGCAGGACGCGGCGGCACGATATTCTTGTCCGGGCGCCACTTATTGTCTTCGTGGGAGTGTTGCAACTTGCCTCGGTTATCATACGAGCCAGTAGGTTTAAGTGAGGTTTTGTTGCTAGACAAAATCAAATTTTCTTGGAACTTGGCATGGAGGATCCCATTCTCATAATCAGTGTTCGTACAGCCCACTTCCTGGGGTCAATCACAGCAACACATGCTCGGCTCTCAGCCGCAATGCAGGTTTTGTGCACCAACCAAATGACGATAGATCCTCAGCCTTCGTTCTTACTTCTGTGGTGACCGCGGCCATGCCTATTGCCATTATTTTCGGTCACGTCTCCGTCTCACGGAGGAGCTGTGCGTATAAGCATTCTCACACGAACCTGAAAGACGTTGTATAATTAGTACGTCACCACACATTGCTTTCCAGGCCACTGCAAATTTAGTCCTAGAACTAGAGTTCATTGACTCGATTTCAGGACAGGATCTTTTTCGGGTCTACCCAGCCATCCTGAGCTCAGCCTAGAAGAAAGTGCAATTCAACTTGATTACTTATGTCTGCTGTAGCTTGGCATTCTTCACGCAGCTTCTAAAAGTTCACATTTCCAAAGTGGGTTTGATTGCTTATATGTGATATCAGTGCTTAGATTGAATCCTGTAGACTGTCAACGCCAATGAACGCAAACTCAGACCGAATGATACTGATCTAGTCCTCAATATAGAAGACTATGCATGCTGACGAGAAGCGGCAAGCTGACATTGATATATAAGCTGGAGGCAGGAAAATGAAGATCTTTACTGAGTCGCATATGTGCGCATTCACTCTTAATATAGTCTGCAGCCCAGTTGCTAGTTTTATGAGATCCCAGCGTCGGCTAGAACTTTAGAAGCTCTTGCACCGCCCATGCTTGCGAGCGAGACCATTGAATATTCGGAGCTGGGAACGATATTTGCCCCGGTATTCTGAGAGCCGGGAGAGAGGTCTGACTGAGCTCTTAATGCTCAATCTGGGCGCTGGGCTCTCAATCTGGAGTTCTTGCCCGGGGATCCGATCGATCTTAAGCATTTAGGACGGTCTCTCGGGTAAATTCCCCATACTTTTCCACGGCAAACTGATTTCTAACCAGAGGAAGGTGGACAAAATGCTGCGTGCTGCAACAGATTAAGCGGGCTTGGGTTTTAGGTACTGATGGAAATGTGAAGTGTATCATTTTGTTGTTTCAATTTGTGCATCTCAGCATCTGCATACGTGAGACAACTTTGTTGTACGTCACATGGCTGGTCACAGGGGACAATCGCTTAGAATTAATGAAGGTGGAAGCAATTTTCGGGACTGTGGCTTGGTTTACGAATATTGTTCTATGTGTCATAATAATTCCTTTTCTGGACGGTTGTTACGGTAACGGTAGTCCATTTCACTTCCATTTGCTTTTCTTATTCATCAACCTCTCTTATTCCTTTTTCTAAGTCTTTTGCTAATACTAGGAGAAGAGGAAAATTAGTTTTAAGTGCGACGGTCTTGTTATTCCCTTACTGGAAAGGACAATGAGATGCCCAATTTTGTGGCATGTCCTTACATGGCAATCGAGTACAAGAGGACGTGAATTCCGGGGGACTGCTATGCCTGGAAGCAGCTCCGCGAAAACAAGTGCTTGGAGCCTCAGAATCAAAGCAGCTCGCCTTCGGCATTTACATCATGATCGTCGTGGGGGTTTGTGTGATTTGCTCTCTAGTATCACCGGGGTAGAACTCCCGCCTCGGCCATAAATGTAGCACCGGTCTAGAATTCTCCTTCCAATTCGGCGGCGTAAAGCTCGGACCGCTCGCCCCATTGATGAGTGCCTCTTGCTCGACTACTCCTTTTCATGTCGCCGTGTCCAAACTTAGGCCGCCTCAATCGTTCACCAAATCGCCTGTCTTTGGTAGTCCTCTGTTGTGTTTCTGTTGTTGGGCCGTCCACAGAAACAATTCCCGTTCCGCTCGCAGGTGCTGCAGGTTTTGTATCCTCCTACCCGTCTGAACCTAGTGAGTGTCATGTTGTGGAATGACCCCTCTCATTCTCCGAATTTGTCACACGGCATTGGTAGACATTATTTACCCGGACACGAGTGCCGAAGAAAAGCGTCAAGTGGTAGCGATGTTGATATATTGGAGCTTGTCAAAATGCAACCGGACACACTTCTATTTTTGGAATGACATCACCTCCAAAATCACGGCTCAGATTCCTGGCGGTGGTAGAACCTCCGATTGAATGTCAAGCTGAGAGAACGTATTTACCCAGCCGTCACATCTCTTTGCGGCATAGGACTACTGATATCATGCAGTCTATCCCCGACTATTACTTTTTACACGCATTTGATTCGTCAAGATTTGACCTTCCATATGGCTAGGCATTCTCCCGAGACCTGGTTGTGGTGACGGGCAAGGTCTAGAAGCGGGTGACGGCAGTCTGCTAGGACTTCAGACCTGTTCTGTGGATGAGATCAGTAATTTTGTGCCAGGAAACATTATTGTCAAGTGACCACAGCGAGGTGTTCTCCTGCGTATGTGGCCAATAACCGCGTACATGGATGGCAACCACGTATCTTGGCAGCTCAGTGGTACCAATGCCTGCGCACGTGTAGAACTAATTAATATTAAATTATGAAGCATTTAGCCTTCCTATCAGGTCTTGAAGATGAATCAGTATGCGGATGGTTCATTAAGGGCCAGATCAGCAGAGTCCTCTGCGGATCGCGCATCTGATATTTCTGTCTTCTGCAACGAAAGCACGCCAGGACGGCCAAATCACACATCAGATCTTTGGAAATCAATTTAATCCAGGAGTGCCTCCATCTATCGCTTAGTGGTTCCTGACCTTGGTCTGCTCTTTCAAATCGCTCTTCATCTAACGGCCTGCGGCCCATCTCTTGTCCTACAACTTGTGCAGCCTCTGCTGCCATCTCAGAAGCCAGGGAAAACCCTTGGATACGGACGTGACAATGTCTTGGCTCACTGCTCTCCTTTACACCCTTTCAGTACTGGGAACAGGTACGTAAAGTATGCAACGAGCACCGCCGTCCAAGATATCTCTAATCAAACGCTATCATGTCACATAGCCTCCGCGGCCGACAGCATTGTTTTCAGAGACTCAGAGACGGGCTTTACCTTCTCTCAGTACAATGCAAACTACAAGTACAACAGCCCTGATGTCATAAGCTTCAGAACCGCCGTTCCGAATCCCGCGTCGGCTCCTTACGACATCGTGCTACAGGTGACAGCGAAGAAAGATGTGGGCTGGCTTGGTGTAGCTTGGGGCGGAACCATGCTCAATAACCCATTGACTATGGCATGGGCAAATGGAAACTCTGTCACAGTGTCAAGTCGTTGGACCAAGTAAGTTGCTCAGTGTCCCTTTTATTGGCCTTCAATTATGGTGCTGACTGATGCACAGAGGGCGGTCTCTACCCACCGCGTACACCGGTGAAACACTTCAAACCCTCAAGACCGGGACCAAGACCAACTCCACGCATTGGCAGGTGACGCTGAGGTGCACTGGATGCACCACATGGACCAGCTCGTCGGGGTCGACGGTGAATCTCAACCCTGGCGGCTCCAATAGGCTGGCCTATGCGTACGCTACCGCTGTCCCATCGTCGCCGTCCTCCAACACATCAAGCTTTGGTGTCCATGACAACTTCGGCTACTGGAATCAGGACTTTGCTCAGGGACAGAACGCCGATTTTCAAGCTCTGGTGTCGAAAAACAGTTAGCAATATCCTGTTGTGTTCCCAAGGGATTGGTACTGGCCACCGGTCACTAGTCAAATGAGTGCTCAGGTTTTGTCTGCCATCCAAAGAGTCTGTTCGAAACCTCATGTCCGTTGTGATGGAATGATCCAGGTCTTCTTACTTCAGTAGCGTATATATTTTATGTCAGCCCGTCCTTATTACTCTATTGTGTATTTATCTATAGCCCAAATCCTAAAGCAGGAGTTACTTACGTCGAAGGAACCATAATGGACTTCGGCAGATATGTGAGGTCTGTGCCGACGGATTAAACAGAGGCTTGTCTTCCAATGACGATAGCAAACATTCCATGGTCAAGATCTCTGCCTCGGGCGCGGGAGATATGAAAAGCCCGGGCCCGCTCTACATTTCTCGAAAATACCATAATCACCACTAAAATGACTCGCCACGAAAGGATCTACATCGTCAATAGCCCATTAGTCCCTATTTAGCCTACACTGGATTTGTGACATATTTGAGCTCCCACTTTGATAATAAAAAAACCGCTTAGTGTTCTTATTGAATTCAAGGATTTTTCATCACTTCACTTTCTTAGTCTAGATTTAGCTGGATTGTAGACCCCACGAGGGGAAAGACATACTGTGTTTTCTGGTTCCCACTAGAGCAACCAATGTGATCCGCTATGGGAACGAGCAGTCATATCGTTGATTCATTCCCACAACAACGTAACTGGGTATGATTCTTCAAACCAGTTTCGAACAAGTTCCAAGGCTCACAATGAATACTGCCAAAATCTTTAGCAATGGGGCCCACGTGACACATCGAGAATGAAGGGCTACGCCCTTGCCTCTGAGGGTGTTTCATTCGCCGAAGAAGTCCAAATATGGACCAGCGCGGTATCTTAAGAAATGTATTGTGGGTGTTTCCGCGCACTACTGCTCGATTCATGATGCCCGAATCTTACAGACAAGATGGCTATATATAGTGCAGAACGCATCTCTGCTTCTTACGTGCTTGGATCAATGAGTCCACACTGATGTGTAACCTGACTCGTATAGATCCCTCACTCGAGCCGATATAATGTCTCCAATACAGACTATATATTGGTTGAGCCTACGCGATCGGAAAGATTGGGATGCCATTTATAGACATTGAGCGTCTTACAATCACCTTGATCACGAAAATCAAAATGCACTACTCGTCATTCCTGACGATGTCACTTCTCATCGGGTATGTACCCGGCCCCTCTACCTCTTAGACGGACCATTCCGCGGTGCTAAAAGTTGACAGCTCCGCGTTTGCGGGATACGGTTGCGAAAACGATCAAGGGGTGATTGAAAACTACGTGGCGGTGTGTACCTATGCTGGAGGTACACCGGATCCCACATTTCAGCAGGTGGTAGGTCTAACAGACTCCCGAGGTCGTGAACGATGGAAGAAGCAATGACATTAACCCTGCTGTTCAGTGCTGCATCGATGAGTCCAAGGCTGAAGCTTATGCTGCGGGCTGTAGAGACAACGGTGGCACTGCAGGTTATACTAGGCAGTGCTAATTTATGAGGTTGTCACTCAATATTCGGCACCTTGGCTTGTGTTGTGTAATAGTGATGCAATAGTCTCATTGGGTCTGGCCTAATTAGCGGCTTTGACATTGATACCGCCGATCATTATCAAAGATCATGAGACCCCATTGTGTTGAAAACCTTGTCGATGTCTTTGTTGAGGCAAATTACTTGTACTTTGTTAAAGCACTCTATGCGCCTGGTGTTATGCCACGGCACGGGATGCCCAAGGTCTTTGTTCGACCCAGATACTGAGAAATAAAGACGACACAACGCCTTTGTTCTTACACAAGCTAAATAGCAAAGGGGGCCCAATTGTAGCTCTTCGCATTTCCCGACATGACAGCGGCCATAGACAACTTCACTCAAACAATATCCTATTCATTTTCCCCGAAGGTAAGCAAGCTCGCATCGAAGATGACTCCACTCCTGCGCAACAACGGATCTCAAGGTCTGTTGATCAGAAGCGGATCTGGGGAAGTGACCGGAGGAGCCCATCTACCTATATGGTTCTGGCTCCTCCTCGCAGCCGTCGGCATCGCGTTTGGTGCATGGATCATTTACAAATCGGTCAAGGCTTTTCACAGTCCAGTTCCTGACAGCGAGCGAGGGGATGTGGACAATGTGGCTTTCGAAAGAGGCCCTTTCATCGTGGAGCAGCCGATCTCAAAACCGCCACGGGCACTCAGTCGCTGGGATTAAGCATGCTCAAGAAAGCATAGCGTACCTAGTCTAATATTTTGCGGCACCTTCGACTTCCAGACTGAGGAAAATGATGGAGTTTGTGTGGCTGTACTATGAGCTTTCCGTCGATGAAGGTAAGTTATTGGCTTTAGAGAAGTTTGTCATCCGGCACTGGATTTGATATTTGCACATTGTTTGCAGATTTTATCTATCTTCGGGATACTTGGGCAATAAAATTCCAATACGTAATTTGCATTGTCATTGTGTTGTTATGGTCCGTCTTTGTGAGATGTACTCAAGGGTACAGAAATTTCCGGGTGAGTGAGTCGCAGAGATTGGGACAACAGTCTTCCCAGGGTTATGGTTAATTCCCTAGCCAACTTCATGAGGCGCCCGGTTCTAGCGAAAGCCTCACAAGACCTGCCCACCTCAACATTTCCTTAGACAAATATCAGTCACCTTGACAGAGCTTTCAGCTGGTACTAATAGAAGAATGACGCAGTACTTAATCAGTAGCATGTGATTACACAGGCTGAGAAAGAACCAACGTCTGCTTTGAGTGTAAGCATACATCCGACCCTATCGTAAGAAAGCCGTTTCACGAATCGGTCAGGGCTTACGAAACCCCATAAATCGTTGGATATTCATGGGATTCCACACATTAAGGATTGTGAACTGACCTCGCGATCTTGAGGGTTTCTTTGGCTAATGGTGATACATTCTTCTCGGTAAATTGACCAATTTCTGTCAGGGGCTTAGGATGTGTATATGGCAGCGGTACAGATCTGCGGTCCCTTAGACTGATTGCAGGAAATGGGGGTGTCTACTACGTGGCGCTTAGTAGGCCTCATGCAGGCCTTACCCGAATGATTACCCTACCCCTCAGCAACATCACAAACATAATGAAAAGCTTAGACAAATTTCCGAGTCCAATTCTGGAAAACTCAAGCGATACACCTTCTTTTGGCTGAACCCCTAGGATGGCGCCGTTGTGGACTTGCGAGCTGAGGCGGAATTTCAACAAGGCAGTGGAGGGCCTTCACTCGATCACATCGAATCCGTCAGAAGAGAAAGACTATCGAGGAGCACTTCCAGACACCCCTTCCACGAACTATACTCTAAGTTTGAGGGACGAAAGCCAACTTGCCGACCACATAGCATTCCTAGCTCACTCAAAAGAAGGGGTACATGCCGTTTCTGCTGCGTGTATAGAGGAAAGCGACATGGGATTGGTTGTCTGCCTCGCGAGTAACAAAACTCCGTCCTCAGTTACAGTGGCAGGATTGAGAAAGATTTTGAACTCATTCAGCAGCTATTCTCGGCAAGGTAAGGAACACCTGTCCTAAGCCCATTATACACGGAATCTTACGCATTCGCCATATAAGGGACCCGGGATGATCAGTCGGAAGCACTTCTTTTTGAAGATGTGTTAGATCTGTGCCAAGACCGCATTCTGCAGCGGATTCGGCCTCCTTGGATAAAGACACCCACATATTATAAAGGTGGCGAGGAGCCTTTGTGGGTCCGGATCGAAAGATCACTGTCAAGAATTCCATCCTCATGGGGCTCAGCTCTACACGACGATATTATCTCTCATCTTCGAGCATTTTGTTCGAGTGCTCGCGAATTGGAGACTCCATTATATGGTGCAGCACTTCGAGACGTGATTAGGACGATCGTCCATAGATGTGCTGATATATCCCGCAGCGGCGAGCACCGGTCCTTGGAGCAACAGATCATTTTGCATGGCGGGTCCAAACTTATAACAAAGAATATTTTGCAAATCGACAAATTGGCTCGCTATTTCAACCTATGTAAGGACCTTGGAAAACTCTCACAAAGGTGCAAGTTCCACAACACAACCAAGACGATCACGCTGCGGTACTTGGAAGCTCTTCCGGGAGAACAGCCTGATGGGGCATCGAAAACATGTCACGTCCATGCGGAGGTTCAGCTGATTCTTCACTATGAGCAATTTCCGGCGGAGAGGCCGCCGAGGGTTATTGGCTGCAGCAAGTCTGCGTGCTTCCTTTGCGATATCCTGATCCAAAAGCTGCAGAAGTACCATATTTCACACTCACATAAGCGGCTCTACAATCAATGGACGATTACGGACGTATGCTGGATGACCGAGGAGCAGATTTCCCATTTTCGAGAGATACTACACACGATTGTGGATGAGCTTTTATCACTCGCGAGAGAAATGAGGATTCTGACCAGAGACGGGCGACAATTCAAAAGCTTTGGTCTAGAAAGTCGGGCAGTACTTCCCCTTTCAAGTGAGTCCAGCCTTCAAGGCCTATCAGGGCTGCTGGTCGCACGGTCACAAACCAGCACTGCCAAGAAATCAGATCCCACGATCAGAAAGATGGAATACGCGGCTATCCAAGTCAAAATCGCTTCACGATCGCGGAACAATGTTGGATCTACCACAAGCTCAAGCTTCACCACGAGTCCACTGGAATCAGCTGTCGTCCCATCCCGACCTACCCGACCTGTGGTGCTAGACCTAAGCAAACACGATTTACCGCACCATCAAACCCTCGGGTCGAACGCCGAAACTTGCCTTGATCTTGGGAGACTCCTGCTCATATTCGATTGTTCAGACATCTCAGCCGGAACCCTCTTTATTCGCCAACTTGAGCTAGTTGGCGTAGATGTCCAGGAGAACGAAGGGAGATGCATTAAAGTCGCCGACATCCCCAACTCTGAGATGCACCTGCATTGTGCGAGTCCATCAAGAATGGTATTCCAGTTACACTATGGACATAGTGCGGTTGAAGTTGAGATACTCTGGCATTAGGATGACATATTGACGCAGGAGCGTTCGACGACAGTGGTGCGCACGTGAACACAAACCTGATTACGGAAAGTCTGGTGATGTTGCCTGGCCTCCTGGGGGCTCAAGCAAATAGACACACAAATGCAACAAGATGAACAAGTTAACGGTATCATGAATGCTCGTAATGGTTTACCCTCCAAGGTCAGGCAGATATGGATCCTGCGTTGTACTCAAAACGATGCGAAGATGCACCGGCTAGCTATTCATTTGCTCCTGCCTCCTGCCTGGATCTTGGGACATCCAACGTGATCTCGGGCTTTGCTTTCGTCTCAAACCATCGAGAAAGATTGAGTACTTCGGTCTCTGGTCGTCTCAGTCCAGCCAAGACGGATCCAAGCCCTGCAGGAAGTCCAGCTCAACATTCACAAAGCTCCTCCAGAGATCCACCTCCCTAAGCCACGGCTTCGTCTGCATAGCAAACGTGGCAATTGTACTCAACCGCAGAAGCTCCTCCTCAGAATCCGCCATGACAAGTACCGCGTCACCCCTCGGCACGAAGTGCCCGCTGAGGTCCGCCCCATCGTGCCCCCGCGCCCTCTCGACAACGAGCTTGATCCTGCTCGACGTCGCGTGCATGGCACTCAGCTCGCTGTCCTCGAGGTCCTTGGGTACGAACTTGAAATCCCAGCTACGCGCGCACGAGTCCAAAAATCTCATGTTGTGGCGATTCGTGTAACCCACCATCAGCGGGTAGAAGTGCGGCGCAGACCATAGTCGCAGCAGGGAGAACTTGGCCGCTGGCTTATCGTTGGCGAACGCCTGCGCTCTTTCCAGCAGGTCTGGCCAGTCCTCCACTCGGGGCCACTCAGGCGGGGCCGAGAAATTTGCACTTGGATGTCGCTTGAAGCGCACGAAAAAATCTAGCTTGCCCGGCCGATGGGGCTCCTCCGCCGCGAGGGCGCACCCGGGGACGATCTCGGGATGTGGGTCGATGTTGGATGGCTGGATTATGCCGGCTCGGTACACTGGAGTCGTCAGTTGTGAGCAGGCGACGTTGACAATGGAATGAACGGTGACTTACACTTGGCAATGATCGGTCTTACAGTTATGCTCCAGTCTAGCGGGTATTTATCTGCCATCCACACTTCGCCAGCGTCCAGTTCCTCCAGTTCTTTGAAGAAGCTCTTGGGCTTCCGAGACTGGCTCGTCCTCGAACGTCGATCCAGCGTCAGCCGCGAGCGCGTGACAGGGTCAAAGATATCCGAAGTCTTGAATTGCGAGCCCTCTTCAGAGTCCAGGAAGTCTCTGACAAGCTTGGTCACCTCCAGATTAGGAAAGAACAATCCCATTGTAACGAACGCTTGCACAACATCCTGGGCGAGATACCGGTGCGGCCAGGGGGATTGCGGGTTTGGATCGTAATCATCCCACCAGGCCCGCAGTTCAAGCCTGTCAAGAATGTCGAGGCAGAACCAGGCCCATTCAGTGCTAGCAGCCTTAACTGTCGAGGCATTTTGCAGGCCTATGATGATCCTCATCGATTCGACGTACTTGTCTTGAGCACCAGGTTCGAGGTCGCCAAGATGCAGAGATTCTTTGAAGCCTGTTTCAAAGATCCTGGTCAGCTTTGAGAGTATGTGTCAAGAGGGGGAGAGACAGTGAAGAGAAGGAAAGCAAACACCAAACGGTAGCGTACCGCCCCGTGATGCAACGCACCGTAAGACCTATCCCGTTCCATCAGCTCGAGCTCCGAGAGTTGCTGAAGCTCACGACCGCTCATCTCTAGTCTTTGAGAGAAGAAGTCCAAGCGGTCCAGCATGTTCTCTCTAACTCTATCATGGTTGCCGGACTTCTTGCTGATCTCAAAATGTGCATGTCTCCAAATCGGCGGCACGGAGTGTATGAAATGTCGGGAATCATTGTATTCGTCCGCTGACATCAAAGCCTTCATCTTCTTGGCTGTCTCATCAACCTCATCCTCGTCCGCTTCCAACTCATCGATGAGGCTGGCACCATACTGAAGCATCGTCGGCGTCATCCTGGAGTTCTCCATGACGACCATGGGGTTTCTGATGGGCGTGAACAGGCCTTGGTCACGCCCTCCGCCAAAGAGGACTTCATCCTCAGCGACATCAGCATCGTTGTAAAAGGCATATGGTGACGTGTTGGTCTCGTCCTCGGTTGTTTCGGTCGGGTCTATTGTCCTCATCTCGCCGTTTCCGTTCCTCTGGACTAGATATCTCGCTGTGGAGCCAGTGACAAAATCGTAGACGCTCTGTGCTTCCTCGCCAGGGCGAATCTGTCGGACTCGCTTGGTGTCCTCATCCTGGGTCAGCTGTTCGAGGACATGTTTCTGGTGGCGGTACAAATCTCGGAATTCTCGCATTCTTCGGGCTCTCCGGAGCATCTGCAAACCATCAGTCTCCAGTCAAACTCCTTAACTTGAGGTCCGCTAACTTACATCTATCAGGTGATGGAACAGCTCCATCGGGCTCTCGCCGTAAACGAAGTCCCAGATGTAAATTTCGTAATAGGCGTCGAAGCTAAATGCCCAAGGTCTCAAACGGTCCATCGTCCGTAGCATATTGCTGTCCACGGCTTGCACGACCTCAAACTCGTTTTTCGATGCCCGACCAAGACCGGATTTGACTCTGTGGATCCACCGTGTGTTCTCCTCGGTAGGAGCATACAAGATCTGCTTAGTTTTGCCATCCCGGACGAGTATTTGTAGACTGCCGGCCTGCATGATACAATAGTCGATGAATCGATTAGTGACCGGGTCTCCACGTTTCATGTAAGCACAGATGAGATTGCGGCACTCTTCAACGTGATGTTGTCGCCGATGCTTTCCCTTGGAGCCGACCTGGGAGTGTGTCGACAACGTATCCGCCCCGAGTTGGGTATGAAACGGGATGAAGCCCTGCTCGAGGTCAGTGAAGCGCTCATAAAGTGATTCGAAATGTCATTTACCATGTGAAGTAGCTGCTCGGTCATCGCATTCTGGGACCAAGACGCCCACTTGGCTGAAGGAAAGAAATGCCACAAGACGAGAGTTTGCAGCTCATAGAACTCGTCCCAGTTCCGGCAAAGCAAGACAGCGTCTTCAAAAGAGCAGTCTTTGGCCATGACAGAAAATTGCAGCCAACCATCTCGAGCCATCGCAGCTTCGCTCGCGTGGTTCCAAATTGTCTTGCCACAGACCGTTATCTTCATCCTCTTGTCCTTTGGCTTCTTCTCGAAATTGCCCCGGTACTCTGGCCCCTTGAGCTTCTTCGACTTGTTAGACATCAACATGTCAAAGATGCCCATTGCATTCATATCACCATACATCAAATTTCGCCTGAGGATCTCCTCTGTTGACAGGACTTCGAGCTCCTCCTCTGGTGGCGGAGGATCAGGATTGTCACCCCGTGCGAAGTCAGCGCAAGCGTCTCTGAGCTCCTGCAACTTGGGTTGCTCGAGTTTCAGGCACAAATCTCTGAGGTCGGCGTGAGAAATCGAAGGGTCCTCGATGAACTTCTCTACACTCTTGGCTCGCAGAGCGACTGGAAGCAGTGTAGCGTGCGAGAGGAGCGTCCGACAGAGCAGTAGAGTCTTGATCTCTGCTATGTCTGAGACGAGTCTCTCAATGTCCTCTTCTGGAAGAGGTGCCGTGCGGCCATGGGTCTCGACGGGGTTCTGAATGGTGCCCACGAGCTGCGGTCCGTTCAGCCCAGAGTGGTCTCTTTGGACCCCCTGTCGCAAGCGCCTGCGGACCTCTTCTTGGCTCTCAATGTGGCCCTTGCCAACTTCCACTTGGTTGATAGGAGCCTTTGAAGTGGTCAATTGGCTTGACGGCTTGGGCGCCGCAGCAAGAGCCTTGGAAGTGGTCAGTTGGCTTGAAGGCTTCAACGCTGGTTTCGCAGGGGCAGCCAGCTTTTTGCCCTTCTTCTTGCCTTTCGACTTTGTTTTCGACTTCTTCCCATCGTTCGGCGTCCCTTTCACTTCCTCCTCCTCCTCGTCTTCAACTGTTGTCACTGGGGCTGTCGTGACCTGCGTTTGAGGAGCCGGACCATCAACCTCCTCGGTCTGGGGCTCCTCCTCCTCCTCTTGCGCTGCGTCGCCATTCACTTCTGTTGGCTCGAACCACAGGAACTGCCGGATGAGGTCCAGATACTTCTCACGCTCCTCCGCCAAGATATCTTCGATTGGATCCCAGTCCTCGCCGTCGCCTGCTTTCTCGTTTGCAGCCGCCATGCGCTCCCGCCAGACCCGATCGAGATAAGCATTCTGCCGCAGCTCATCCTCCTTATTCCTCTGGGATTTGAGCCTTGATTGCAGGTCCTTCCAGTGTCTCTGGAACATGGCGGCTTCTAACTTGACCTTCTTCTGCTCCTTCTCCCTGGTGGCTTCCTCTTCAGCTTGTGTCGCTTTCACCCACTTATACCACTGCTCCTTCTCATATAGCACGGCACCAATTCTCTGTCCGATGCGCTCAAGAGCCCTCAGTGTGCCAATCTGACGCGCTTGGAGCTTCTCAAGATACACCTTGTGGCCATAGTCCATCTCCAGGGAGAAGAAGTGGTTGTGGTGCAGCTGACGTGCCTTAATGACCCTTCCGAGTAGCACATAGTGCCTGAACAGATGGTCCTGTATTTCATGCAGTTCGGCAGGGTCTTTCAAATTCTTGAAGGACAAATTGGCCGGAGGTGTACCTGAGTTCTGGACCAAGAAAGCCGGGCCGTCAACACCCCACTTATCCAGCTCGGCATTGCGACGCTTGTAGCCCATGTACAGACCAAAGCACAGCTTCGCATGGTAGGCACAGAACAGGTTATTGTATGCCGTCGCCTGGGCGAGGCAGCGCTCCGAGTCAGAAAGGCTTAGGGCCTGCGAATCCAGTTAGTGCCCGCCTTTCGCGTGGCGTTGGAGGGCTCAGGATTATGCAACAGACCTGGCATTGCGGGTCCCCAATCTCAATCACCACGCCCATGATTGCAGAGTCTCTGAAATAATCCGACGAAGTTTTATGTTTGATGGTTGATTCTGAAGCTATCTGGATTGAGATGCGTGTGATCAGAAACGGGTTTTAAGGTTTCCAAAGCGCGCCGTGATCGCGAGACGCGTCGAGGGCTTGGACCCTCGACATGGATCCGTGACGTAACATTGGAGCATTCATGTCTTGTCTGTTCAATGTCCCCTTACACCGGCGCCGGCAATTTTCCAGATGCTGAGTTGTAGATCCCTAGTCCGTCCAAGTATTTGCAGCCCTTTATATCTCGACTTCGAACTAAGATCCGTACTTTGGCAGGATGCACATAACGGCCACTGTAGATATTGGAAGAGAGTGGGGCAATTTCTTATTCGGTTACACAATGTTGAAGTTCTCCCTGCGACCTGCATGGGAAACATTTCGGGAATAGCGCAGCCAGTACAGGGAGCAAAAGCATCCATCAACCAAGACGGAAATACTTCGGAGCGAAGCCAACCGCATATCGAAGGCGTGTGTCCGGTTCATCGAGCAACGCCGACGACATGCGCGTCTGCCCAATGCCAGTCATACACTACCACAGCTCATAACGTTGCTCACTGGCCGAGGAGCAGTCATGCGGCGATCCACCAGAATTAAACCCTGGGTCAGATGGCCCGCGCAGCCACCCGTCAAGTACAAGAGCTCTTTGGCCTCACGGAAGTTCGATTTCGTGCCGGCAAACAAGCAGCACCCCGCTCACCAGGGCGATGCAAAAGTAGTGGCGAGGGCACCAGACTCCCCAGTCGCTAGTCTCGGCGACGCCCGGCGAATTTTGAAGGAAACATTTGGTCACGATGCTTTTCGACCCGAGCAGGAAGCCGTGGTCTCGAAAATCCTCTCGGGACGCAATGTTCTCATTCAATGGCCGGAGTACAGTGGTCGATCCACAGCTTACTTGGTCTGTCTTTTCGCATGTTAGATCTGAACTTGAAGCTTCATGTGTTGACGATAAATGACCAGACTGCGGGATTGGCTGAGACTAAGGGATCGAACCGGCGTGGATTGATTATTGTCGTGTCACGCAGTCGGCCTTTCTTGGAATATAGTGCGAGCGTACTGGGCTCGTCAGGAGTATTGACAGCCAGTATTCACAGCCTTGTTGCAAACCCGACCCCCCACGAAGAACGGACGTCCATTTTAGCTGCTGTACGAGGTGGAGATCTCCGTGTCCTGTACATCCACACGCAGCAGCTCGAAGGCCACGACATCGTTACGGCCATTAACGAGGCACCGGGCGGGCTTCGTCTTTTGGTCATCGATGAAACACAGTTTGCTTCACCGGTCAGGGTCATCTCCAACCAACTCACACCAAATGTCTCTTGGTTGCTAATACATGATACTCCAGCACGAGTACGATGTTGGCGGTGATCTATTCACGAGTAAGTCTATGCCATTACATGAATTTGTTCATTTTCTGGGCTCGCTAACAATGCACCTCAGAATTGAACGACTTTATGGGCAAAGTCCGGCCTCAAAAGACTGTCATTTTAGCTAACAACCATGCCATCAATGACTACACAGACAAATACATCGATACTGGTGAAGTTTTCACTTCCCACATACCGTGGTTGCCACAACTGAAGTTCGTTCTTGACAGCCCAACTCCATGATCTTCTACTCACTGCTCAGTCTAGTCTGAGAATACGAATACTCCACGATGATCCCGACGCGGGCTATACGGGGATTCGGAAAGTCTTGAAAAGCAATGCCGTGCCGACGTTGATCTTTGTATCGAAAGACAAGGTAGGCGCACTTTGAGGCGTTGAGTGTTTACATGAAATTGACTCGCAGTAGCGACAACGTGATTTTCAGCTTCACCTGAGAGGACATGGTTTTCCTGCAAAGTTGCTAACCGACCGCACGTCTGGTAGCATAGATTGGGAAAACCTGGATGGCTTCTCTAAATCAAGATTGCCATTGGTATGCCGTCCACTAATTCCCGCATGAGGCGATGCGGCTAACTTGTGGCATAGGTGATTGGTAATTATGCCTTGTCGGTTGTCATCGATAAGCCTGGTATGTGCAACTGCCCAACGCAAACCCCGTGACAGGTCATTCTTCGCCCTTACGACTCAAATTAATCGAAGAGGGCTGTGCAGATTTACACCGAATCATATTCACCACAATACCCGGCAATATTGAGAGATTTGATCAGCTTTGCCGCCTTGCTGGGAGGGACGGTGGGGCCAGTGAGATCGTCATTGCGTTCCAGGTCAAGGAGTTGTTCGGCTACGAAAATCGGCTCAGAGCAGGACAGTGCAACTTTGCAACAATCAAGGCATTAGTCCACGAAATCTTCCACCTGAGAAGGGAAAACCTTCCTGCTGGCCTTCATTCGCTCATACTTGAAAGGCGCCTAGTCAACGATCTCGACCTCTACGAGGTGGACCTGTCCTATGTCTTCTCGCTGTTGGAGTTCAGCTTAGGCTATATCAAGCTGCTCTTTCGCGAGTATGCCGGTTGTCGATTCGAAGTGCTGCCCGGTCGGGAGTCATTCCTGCAGACTGACACGACACCGACCGGAATCGCCATCATCAAGCATTCGCGTCGGAACTCAGAGAGCGGCCTCTTTGAGCTAGACATTATGAGAGCCGCACGCGCCGAAGGGCTGTCCCATTTTGTTGAATTAACTGCGAAATTGAACAGTCTACAAAGTCTTGGATATATCAAAATTTACCCCCGCCTACCGTTATTAATCTTTCGCCTCGACAAAATCCCTGCTCCGGGTCCAGAGACAGAGGCGGTGGCACTATGGCTATACAACCAGCTCCTGAGGAGGTACGAAAGCGATGCACAGACCAGGCATCAGGCACAAGATATTCTACTTGGATACAGCTGTATCTCTGCCGCGATTGCCAATCATTTCGGTGCGCAGTTACCTGGGGGTGCAGTCCGCTGCGGCCGCTGCTCATTTTGTCTTGACGGCAAATCGGTCAGCGGAAACTTCACACCAAAAGAAGTAAAGCTTGATGATATCAAGAAAGTCCTGGTCGCGATACCCGAGCGAAACAATCCCAGACTCCTCGCACGTGTAGCCATCGGCGCACACTCTCCTGTAGTCAGACACCGCGACTACCATCTCAGTCCAGTGTTCCGGAGCATGGCTGAATGCAAGTTCGAAGTGAGTCACAATCGAGCGTTAAAAAGCATAATGCAGAGTGGAATCTAGCTGACCAGGCTTTTCTCTTGAAAAGGACGTCCTAGAAACTTTCGCAAGGATCTGCGGAGTGCCTGTAGAGGAAGCATGAGCAGCAAAAGGAGACAAACAGGCCTTCAAGCATACACAAACTGTAGCGCTCCCGTATCGCCCAACAATAGTGGCCACGGTGCACATACCGGTCTTAGGTAGCTCGAAGTCTCGTATGGGGTTCGAGAGGGGGATCTATAGCCGCCATTACCAGACTCCTGTTCCAAGCTGCATTGCATACTAAGCATCAAGTCAGACACGGCCGCATCATGGAGAGTAAGCTCAAAGGAATTTAATTGGGAAGCCGAGGGTATCGTGTGTACAACATGCTATGCGTTAAATCTAATCCTTTTCGCCAACAATGATGCGTTACCAGTATGCAAACTGCCGCTTCGCTCTTGTCCAAACACTTCCTTCTCCAAACAGAAACACTCGGCAGAGTCTGCATTCGTACCCAAACGCCCTGCTGTTCATACATCAGCAACGGGGACTTAGTCCACCAGGGACCCCGTGAGCCCCGAGATCTCTTCGGACCTGCGCTCCCTCTTCACGGCAATCGCGTGCCTCTTCGTGTGCACCTTCACATCCTCCGGGTGGAACGGGTTGTATACCGTATCGCACAATTTGCACTCCCTCATCCCCGCGCTGCTGCCAATCGCGAGGCTCAAGGTCGTCTGGACTCCGTCTTTCCGCTTCGGCCCTGTCTTGCGTTTCTTTTGGGAAGACTGTTTCTCGTAACTGTCGCCGTGGAGGGTGAGGCGCCGCTTCGTCTTGGGCGCCAGGGCCGGTCCCTGCGACTTGGTTGGCTCGACAGGTGCTTCGTGTGATTTGCTGGCGGGCTGGGTCGTCGTTGAGGGTGAGGATGTAGGGGTGGCCAGCTGGATGCTTTCGTCCGTGCTTGCGGAGGATGGACAATGTCCCTTATGGACCGGCGTCTTGTTTACTGAATTCTGGTCGCCCTCGTGCAGGCCAGGTCCGATGCCAGCCGAGCTGCCCTCATCTGGTGCCTGTGCTGGCTCCAACACGATCTCCACGACAGTGTCATTATCCTCCAAGCGTGCAGAATCGCACGGGGCTGATGCAGGAGCAGCGAGTTCATCCGCAGGCTCAGCCTCGTCTCCTGAGTCTCTGCAAGTCGCTTGCCCTCCGAAGCGCGTCGACGTCTCGTTCGTCTCGGATTCATCTGGGCGCGGCGATGCATTCCGTACGCGCTGCGAGGGGCCGCGACGCAAAGCCTTACGGGGTTTCGGCGGAGCTGGGTCTCGGTTGGAATCCTCAGCTGTTGTGGGCGGTTGTCGAACGCTCCGTGGTAAACGCCGCCTGGTGTTGTCTTCTGGTTCATGCGACGCGACGCAGTCCACATCGTCTACTCTGCACGGGCAAGCTGTGATACATTCATGATTGTTGTTCTTGGGCGAACAACACGTGTGCTTCTTCGATTTTCCGGGCGACATTTTTGGCTGGTCATTTGGCTCTGGGGACAGTGGCGCCAAGTATTTCGTGACGGAGCGCGCAGGTGGTGACTCGACCTGGCGCCGCTTCTTGGCTGGCGCGGTCGAGGATGCTGTATGGGTGCCGGACGACAGTGACCGGCTGAGCTGGCTCGAGGGCTCAACTGCCTTGCTGCGAGAGCCCTCGGATGCAGTTCTTGTAATCTGGACGAGGCGACTCCATGCGGACGGCGGTGCTGATGTTGGTGACGGGGCGGATGACGGGGCCGCGCTCGCCATAGCGGACGAGTCCGAGGTGTGGGATGGATAATGAAGAATGGTAATTACAGGATGTGCCGGTCAAGGATGTTGTTCAAGACACTAGGAGACAAGGGTAGCCTCACGGGGTTATCAATGTTGCACCAGAAGACATGGTCGCCTAGAAAAGTCGGTGCTGGCTGGAGTCGCGTCTGCAGCATTTGGGAGACGCGTCGCACTTTAGCGTGTTGACGCGAAAATACGTGGCAGCCAGCTTGATGACATAACCCGCGTCAACACCGCGCCCGGGTCGAAGTGGGATGTCCGGATATCAGCTGCACCGTGTAAACTGCCGAGTTTCTGCAATCTGTTGCATCATTTGGGAATTTAGAGACTGTTAATAAATGGAGAACCAGAGTGAAGACCGATTATCCCAGGCATGTCTGGCGCCACGGCTCCGAAATTGTGCCACCGGGCGCCCTGACCGGCCTCGCCCATTGTACCGAGGCTCCCATCGACGGCTGCACGAGTGATCGGTGCTACACCATCGCCAGGGGTATCCACGGCCTGGTAGAGTTGGGTTGTCGGTGTCGCCCGGGGGGAATCTTGACTTTCAAAACTGGAGGCGCTGTTTTGGGATCGAAGCAGAGTAGCCTCCTCCAGACGCCGCCTCCGTCTCGTCTGAAACTCCAGCGGAGATACTTGCTGTTGACTTCTTGTATTTACTCTTTGCCCTCATGTGTCTCCTTTCCGTACCTTTCTCTGCCGTGCTCCCACTGCGCCAGAATCCTTCTTACTCGACGGCACCTCTTTCGACTCGGCCTCCTTGTTCACCACCCAAGTATCCACGATCTCTTTGACCTCCTTAATCTTCGAATCTTTCTTTCTCGCCTCTCCAATATGCCACACGTATCCTGAATATACCGCGACCTCAGCGATTGCTACGAGCAGAGTTCCTCCCATGGTCAAGAACAACCGCGCCGGTGTGCTCCACCATCTGGCCACAATCCACAGAGTTGCGGCGCATCCAAATATAGTAACGAGGAAGTTGATAACTAGCATGACCTGCCGGTGCACGTCGTTCATAGTCGCATCGTCATCTCCGAGGTCTGCCTTGTCTGCGGGACGGTTGACTTCGGCGAACTGCTGGGCGAAGACCGGCGCTGCATCGAGGGAAGACGGTTGGGAAACCATTCGTTGGTACTTTCGTTCTTCCTCCTCGCGTCGAAGGCGGGCCATCAGTGCCTTGTATTCTGGTGTCTGATCAACAGGATGGGATGTCAGCAGGGCATTGATTAAGCTGCAGATGCAAGACAGGAAAAGGTCGTACCGGCTCGGGCTTTGCAGGGGCTGGTGGAACGTAAACCCTGGCGCCCCAAAGTAGGTTCTCTAGTGTATAGCTTTGCGCATCGTGGTCCTTCAGCAGCTTCCACAGCTGGACGATCTGGCCGTGTGAGATGGGCTTCCCAATCGCTGGGTCCTGCAGTGATGGGTCTGATTCAGAAGAGGCTTGCGACTGTTTCTGGACCTCCGCTCCGACCTCCTTGAATTTGCTGATCGCCCCTACAAGGAAGGGCGTCATCGTGAGGAGAACCATGATGATGCTGTGGTTGAGAAGCTCACATGGCTTTGTGTAGAATGATATCGGATGTCGCGGGCTGGCGGTCCAGAAGCTGCGACTTCAAACCAGCTGGCCAGGGCCAGAGTCCAAGCTCAAGCTACAGTTGGCAACGGTTGACCCCGGCTCTGCATTCGCTCCCTTGCAAGGGTGGGCCGGCTAGATCCGAGGACCCCTGTCGATAAGCGCATTGACTTTTTTGGAGGCGCTTTTTTCTGGGGCTGGACTTGGAGAAGCTCGATAGACGATCCTGGGCGGGAAAAAAAGATCGAAGATTCATCACCAGATCTCTAGTGACAGCAACCACACAGCTCCAACAACCCCACCCGCGTATACGGCACGACCTGACTACAGCTACACCAGTAGCTCACACGATTGCGATTCCATCGAGCGTTTCAAAATTCTCCAATTGGTTTGTCGCGGAGGGAAATAGCGACTGGAAATGCCGCTCCAGCTCCGGCCGGGAGCTCCGGTCTTACGCGCCACGAGAAGGCCAACCATTTCATTATCGCGACATGCACCATGTGCACACACCATACGGACACACGAGCTGGACGTGAGGATAAGATGGGAGCAACGAGCACTCTACCACTCTACGGACCCGAGATCCTCGGCCTTTGGCGCAGCTGTCGCCGTGGCCAAGAACGCCGTCAGTAATGCGATTTCACGAGGAAAACCCAGCGACATGAGCATCGACCCTCTGAGGGTTGTCGCCAAGGAGATGAAGTTTCTGACCGGAAATATTCGCAATCTTCTTGGATCAGGACACCCTTCGCTCGACCGAGTCGCAAAATATTACACCCAGGCCGAAGGGAAGCACATGCGGCCCTTGATCGTCCTGCTCATGTCGCGAGCCACATACCTCTGCCCCAAGGCCCCCATACCGCCACCAAACCAGCAAAACGCCTCTCCCATACAATCAATACCAATCGACACATCCTTATCACCCCTCTCCATACTCCGTGACGTGAACCCATCCACTCCAACACCGACACCCACAGAGACCGACGCGACTTCCGAGACAGACATCCTCCCTTCCCAGCGGCGGCTGGCAGAGATCACCGAGCTGATCCACACCGCCTCCCTCCTGCACGACGACGTAATCGACCACTCCGTGTCACGCCGCGGCTCTCCAAGCGCAAACCTCGAGTTCGGCAACAAGATGGCCGTCTTGGCGGGCGACTTTCTCCTGGGGCGCGCGTCTGTCGCACTGGCGCGCCTCCGCAACGCTGAGGTGGTCGAGCTGCTGGCCACGGTTATCGCGAACCTCGTCGAGGGCGAGTTCATGCAGCTGAAGAATACGGCGCATGACGAGGCCCGCCCCCAGTGGAGCGAGGACACCCTCGGGTACTACCTCAACAAGACCTACCTCAAAACGGCGTCGCTGATCAGCAAGAGCTGTCGCGCCTCGGCGCTGCTGGGCGGGGCGAGCGCCGAGACCGTCGAGGCGGCGTACGCGTACGGCAAGAACCTCGGCCTGGCTTTCCAGCTCGTCGACGACATGCTCGACTACACGCTGTCGGCGGCCGATCTGGGCAAGCCGGCTGGTGCTGACCTCGAGCTCGGTCTCGCGACTGCGCCGCTGCTTTTCGCGTGGAAGACGAGACCGGAGCTGGGAGAGCTGGTGGGGAGGAAGTTCGCCGGTGAGGGTGATGTTCAGAGGGTGAGTATCTTCATGCCTGGACACTAAGAAATAGACGCGCGTACGGATATACTGACATGTGCACTCAGGCACGACAACTTGTCCTCGAGACAGACGGCATCAACCAGACACGAGCATTGGCGGAGGATTACGCCGAGAAGGCCATCCAGAGCATCAGCGATTTTCCCGACAGCGAGGCCAAGGATGGGCTGGTGGAGATGGCTGTGAAGACGATCAAGAGGCGGAAGTAGACCAAGGACATGAAGCATCGCTAGCGCAGCAATGTTAGCGAGCAAATGAAACCCAAGAAAAGGAAAACAGAGGAAAACAAAAGGGCGGGGCTTTGGCCTCTAGTGTACAATGTCACTGCTGTACCAGCAAGGGAACCCTATAGACTCCCCTCCGATACGGACTGTACGGACTCATGGATTGGCGGTTTTGGGAGACGCATGAAAGGTGTATATCCGGTATGGGTAGACGGCGAGAAACCACGAAGTGTATCATCACGCATCGAGACAGGTGCTTTTTGGCACCCGAGGCATTCATAGACCTGTATATTCCTGCTCAACAACGATCTGACTACCGACTTCTAACTTGGGGCATGTGACGAAACGGACCGTGGCAGATATTTCACCTGCGGACGGAAGTGGACTGGGCATCTAAGCATCACAGTGACGGCAAATTTGAGCCACTGCCGGACACGAACAGCGACTTCCGCAGTGGAATACCTCTGACAAATCGTCAAACCCAGATATTGTCGGTACGAGAAGCGGTCCTTACTCTTCCCAAACTTGGGCGCCCGCTGCCTGTACATGACGTCCTTCTCTCAGTGTCCATTCAGAAAAGCTGCTGTAATTGTTGAAGCTTTGATCTCAAGTAAAATGCCAATATCCCAGTACTGAATAACAGGAAGATATTTGGGCTGTTTTTGTCTCGGCTAGTGAGCCATCCTTACTGATTATGAGGCTTTGGCGCAAATGCGTATGATGCCCGGCCCGCCATCAGTTGCTTTTTTTGTCAACTTACTTAATTCTTCCCTCAATTTGTCTGAGCCTCGATTTTGTGTGGCTACTCGCGTCAAAGATCTGGACAGACGAGCGTGCTTTGCCATGGGCTCGTTTTCCTAATCACCCAGGTATCTAGATGTCTACTTCGTAGCATTGTATCCTGCATTCTAACGCAGATATTCAAAGACTGGAAGTTGAAAAATGATTTAGATCTCCCGTGTCCTCCTATGACGCTTTTCAAAGTAACTCAGTCTCGACTAGGAATCTTGCCGACCGAGGCGCGACCACAACATCGCCCTGCAATCCTCCTGGACAATGGAACAGACATGTGATATAGGAGGGCCAGAACCTCAGTGAACAAGTTCCATACAACTGGGAAGCATGTCACATCGGCAGACCCTTAGCTAATTCCGCTCATGGAAGGTTCAGAAGTAACTCACCGAGGGATCAGGACCGCACGGCCTAGTTAGTTCGACAACTGCGTTGATGCAATGTAATTCAGACCAGTACTAAAACTCCAAGGCTTGGTGCTGTTTCTCGTCTGAGAGACATTGATGTCATCTCACCCGAAAACCTAATGGATTCTTGGCCATTTATAAGATAAATATCAGCTGAAAGAAACAAAAGAAGCCACAAATCAGCGCCAGTGAGTCTAGTCGCCTCGGAACACCAAAGATGGCGACCAGGGAGAGCGCCTGCCAAGCATCCCGCCTCTCGGGCGGATCCCTGCTCTTACACGCACGTCTGTTCCAATCGCATTCGAGGTTTTGTCATGCATTGAACTTTCCCTCTGGTCCCTCTGAACGTGTTCGTCCGGACTCTTGCCCCTCGGCTTACAAAGGGTAGTAATAGAGACTTGAAAGTTCCAGCCTATTGTTGCATTGACCTCGGCTCGTCGACATGTCGTCTGGAGGGGACGTTTCGCATTTATGATACAAACTCTCGTCGAATCGGAACTGAGAAACGGATGATCATGGCTTTGTTTTAGTGTTCCTTGCACTGCCAACATAGTCCAATGTTTGCCTAGGGCCTGGTTCCTGTGTGGTATATATATACAACGCCTCTGGGACGTCTCGTCTCTTACCTCACACCCTTACCGACGTCCACTCAACTCACAAGCACTCTTTTCAATCCGCAAACATGAAGCTGACCGTCCTATTCGCCGGGCTTGTGTCGGCTCAAATACCTGCATTTGCTCCTCCTGGGCCTGATGATAGTAAGTGGTTGCCATGAGTGCCGAAATGGTCATATTGACAAAACTGACTGTCTGCAAATATGTAGTCCGAGGCCCCTGTCCAGGCTTGAACACCTTAGCCAACCATGGTCTCCTACCACGCAGTGGCAAGAACATCACCCAGGCCGACCTCGTCACCGCAATGCGGCAGGGTATGAACCAGGACGAAAGCCTGTCTGTGCTGCTCTTCCGCGCCGCGGTGCAGACCAACCCAGCTAAAGACAACACGACATTCTCCCTGCCCGACCTCGGACGTCACAATATCCTGGAGCACGACGCCAGTCTGAGGTGAGTGCCTTCTGTTTGCCTTAATTAACACTTAACAGTGCCTTCGCTGAAATTGGAACAGCCGTCAAGACGCCTTCTTCGGCGACCCAAACCCCTTCAACCAGACGATATTCGACGAGACACTCGCGCAATGGACCGAAGACACCATCAGCGTCAACACGTCCGCCAAGGGCCGGGCCGCTCGCATCCGCACCTCCAACGCGACTAACCCCGAGTTCAGCCTCTCCCGCCTTGCTCAGGCTTTCACCACTGGCGAGTCCGTGGCGTTCATTATGGTATTTGGAGATGTGCAGACTGGTGTTGCACCCAAGGCTCCTGTGCAATTCTTCTTTGGTAAGTTCCAGCTTACGAACCCTATGCCTCGAGCCCGAGAGGGCGGAAGCAGTGACGACTGAGTACTAAGTCTTGTGCAACAACAGAAAATGAGCAATTCCCTCCTGGCTACGTACCGCAGGCCAACGTAGTGACCAGTACAAACCTGCAGGACCTATCGCAGAGACTTGGACAAGCCCTGGTGGCGGAAGGAGTTGACATTACCAACCTGGGCGGACCAAGGCGGCGCGACGTTCATGGAGCGTTTTGGTAGAAATGGCTGCGGATCTCATATTTGCCGTGCAGCGCATGGCCTCTACAGTACCATCTACACATTGTAAATAAGATTCGCATACTTATGGAACTTGGCGACAGTCTCAGTCGCATCCAGATATGGACACTGTCTTACATATTTGGCGAGCCAGCAAAATTGGAAAACTATTTTTCAAGTATGACAAACGTGATATGAACAACAGCAACAGCCAGGACAGCCCTTAAGAGGAGAAAACACGCTTTTGAGATTCCATAAGAAAATTGACAACACCGATCTAAGATTTGACAACCGCCACCTGGCTCCTCACAGCCACATTCTCCTTGCGGCCGGGCTCCGGGAAACCCTCCACGTTGACGCCGGGCCTGAAAATTAGGCAGTGAGTAGATCCGCCAAAGTGGAACATACCAGTCTCATCACCCTTCTTGATGTGCTGGCCCTCCTTGACCGTGATGTCGCATGTGCTGACCTCGTCCATGCCAATCCCGATGAATGCCATGAGCCCGATCGCGGGGTTGTCAGCCTCGATGAAGATGATCGCCCTCGCTGCCAATGCGGAAAGGTACCCCTGGGCGGCCGAGATGCCCTGCTTGATCTGGGCCTGCTCCTCGGCGCTGTTGATATCGCCGCCGGAGTACAGCGGCTCGCTGAAGTAAGTCCCGTCCACGACATACGCCTTCTTGACCGTCCCCGAGACGGGCGCGTGCCATCTGTGATACGACAGGGCGGACAGGAAGGCCTGGTATACTGTGCCGTTCTTGAACTGTTCCGACAGCGGGTCATTGGCCAACATGTCCGCGATGGAATAGGGCTGACCCTTGATCCAGAACTTGTCTCGCAGCTTGACGTTGCGCTCAACGGCGTAGGGTCGCGACTCGCAGCAGTTCGCAATTACGTTGTCGTCGTCGGGAGATGCCACCGGGCGGGCGTCTTCTTGTAGTCTGCGAGTGAAAAAGTCATCCCAGGAGGTGAAGCCGTATTTATCTTTGCTCGGGTCGCAGATATACATGTCCTCGAATTTGTGGTCCGTCTTCAGGGGTGCGTTGGCGACCTGCATGAGGTCCCTTCTGCCGTGCTCTCCGAACCAGCCGAGGCGATGGTCGCCGAGCACATGGGCGGACTCGGGAGACTGGGCACACAGTCAGTCTGACGAGATTTCACTGAAGAGAGGGATCATGACAAACTTACCTGGAGGAACTTGCCCCATTCGTTCAGAACCTTCTTCAGCATCTTGTTCACCTCGACGTCCAAGAAAGCGGCGTGGCCGCTTGGAGTGGCCATGGCGTAGTCGAAAATAGCACACATGGGCACGCCAACCATGCCTACGTTCTCGGCGGCATCTGTCCACTCTGGCGCACGGGAGAAGACGTGGTTCAAGACTGCGAGCATATGGCCATAGTCCCTGATGGCCTTGTGACCCGTGGGATCCTTGGTGTAGGGCCTCTTCTGGGGGATCTCATCCCACATCTGGGTGAAAAGCATGCGGATTCGGGGGTTGGACTCGATGAAGTCCTTGAACTCCTGCAGCACCGGGATGAGCTCCTTGGGGTTCTTGTCGACGTGCTCAACCTGGCGGTTCAGCCACTCCTTATGGACACGGCTGTCCGCAGGCAGCCAAGCGCCCTTCCTTGAAGTAGTCAGAAGTCTAGTTCATGACAAGGCGGAAAGGAAGAGAGGGGATCAACCAACTTATGAATCTTGTGGGCATCTGGGATCTGATGCTCGTCTCCGTGTTGCAAGACCATGGTTGCGGTGGAAGTTTGGTGGTCAAGATGACAGATGTGTAAGTTCACGGTGTTTCTTCGTCTAAATCTCACTTAACCGCGAGGTACAGATGTGAATAATAGTGTATGGTAGAAGTCGTGATCACAGATGCCAAGCTTTCGGGGCTTAAATAGATCGATCCGGAAGTCGGAGGGTGGGGTTGAGGGTTCGTCGCACCAGAGACACATGTTCCTGGCCACCGGCGCGTTCTAGGTCGGCTATGCATCAATAGCGACGGGGAAGGGCGCTGAACTGGCCCCGACGTTGCCATGATGTCAGGTACCACGTCATTGTCCCCTGGTCAAAGGCCTGCCCTTGCCAATCAACCAACTTTGGGAGGAATCTCGTAGTAAGCGAAACAGATAGGTGCAGGCTAGCTTCAATGCAATACCTGGAATCAGGCCTCAAGCTATTATGTATCTCCGCGCTGCCATTGAAGGGAGGTCGCATCAAAGCTGGCCAGTCTGCCGATTGAGTGTTAGAGATCCACCCGATTTCATCTTGGCAGAATGCAAGTCAACGGCTAGGCCCGGCTTGGCAGCTCCTGGGGGGTTGCACAGGGTCAATTTATTCCTATCCGGCTCAGTGAGAACAGTTTGGACGACCACGTCCTCCCTCTATACTGCTCACTCACTTACAGAATATTGACGAGAAGGTCTATTCAGAGCCTTCCAATTGACTTGATGCGCAAAGACTGTGCTTCTGCTGGAGCTGGCTTTGTGCTGAGTCTCTGTTGCTGTCCCAATGAGCCGGGATGAGCTAACAGTGACGGATCCACCGGGCCACCCGGGACTCGCGCCTACGTCATGGCCATGGTCAAGTTCACGCGTGTTGGACATTGTGCTGCTCAGTCGTAGACTCAGGAAGATATTAACCTCTACGCGGTGGAACATTCGGTAGCTGCGAAACTCGGTCTAAACCACACAATGGGTGAGAAACCAACAGCAGAGCGGCCGCGGTATGTCGTCTTCTTCACAGGTGCCACGGCATGCGGCAAGTCGATGATCGCAAAGCACGTGGCCGACAGCTTAAGTCTGACCTTCCTCGAGGGCGACGATGTAAGAACTAAATGAAACCTCTCAAGCCCAATCATCCCTGAAGCCCTCAAGCTAACCGTGGCTCGGTTAGTTCCACCCAAAAGCCAATGTCGAAAAAATGCACCACGGCCAGGCCCTCACCGACGAGGACCGCCAGGGTTGGCTCGAGGCCCTCCGCGACCATGAGACGATGCACCCTCCAGGGGCGACATCAAGACACCTCGTCATGACGTGCTCGGCACTGAAGCGTCACTATCGCGATATCCTGCGCGAGGGCTCAGAACAGGCACAGAACCTGCGTGTTCGCTTTGTCTATCTCGATGCTCCCGAGGAGGTTCTCACGAAGCGGGCCGCGGAGCGCAGGGGACATTTTGCTGGTAGCAATCTGGTGCACTCGCAATTCGAGAGCCTGGAACCGCCAGAGGTGGACGAGAAGGATGTGCACACCCTCAATGTCGATCGGCCTGTCGAGGAGATAGAGGCGGATGCGGTAAAGTACGTGAGGGAGATACTGGCCGACTGACTTTGGAAGTGGCTCATTGCTTGATGGGCCCGTACATAGCGATGACGTATCTGACAAGATAAATACAATCGTGCCGTCCCTTGGGAATGTGAATATGCACTCAAGCAATTATTCATCGGTCAAGTCGATGACACCGTCTGTCCGCTGCCTTGTAGATGCGGGCTGATCTGGGCTCTCAGCCGCGCATCTCTTGATCGACGTAGAAGCATTAGGCATAGCAAGAGGCACGGCCTCCATCAGGATCAGTGATTTGTAAGCTTCCTCGCCAAGAAGCCCTCGCACAATCGGCTGCCGGAATATCAAGAGCCTCTTCTCATACACCCGCATCTTGTCACTAAATCCCTTCATGTCCTCCACAAACTCAGTGTCGGCGCCGATCTTGGTAACAACCAATGTCTGGCAGTTTGTCCCCGGCAGCTTTGTTGTGTCTGTCGCGCACCTGTAGTGCTGCCTGGGTAGCACGCCTTCCAGGTGCGACCGGATATTCTTGGCATAGGTGAATCGTCCCACAGCTTGGTCTGGCGCACGGATGAAATCCTGCATGAGTTGACACTCGTAGCATAGATTGCCATGCATGTTCCCATGGGAAGTGTTGCCAGGATTGTGCCGGGAGCAGAAGCGTGGCTTATGACTCCACCCGTCTGGGCGTTGCGGTGGATTGTTCGGTTGGTCTGGCAAAACGTATCGCGTAAAGAGCAGGATGAACAGATCCTTGACGTAAGGAGGCGGGTTCAAGCTCAGATGCCTCTGTAGAATGATTACCAGAGAAGCAAGGAATTCTTCCGCAGGTGGACGTTCCAACAAATTTGGGGCGCCATGATGCCTCAGTCCTATGGTGTACTGGCGTGCTGGCTCTCTGGGTGCGAGTCGGCTGATGCCATCTCTTAGATTCTTGTGACTGTTGCTCAGCAACTCCAAACCAAGTTCCTTCAGATGGCACATGAAACAGTTCTCGAGCAAGCCCACAAAGGCAGTCACATTACTCAGAGCGCGATTGGTGGCGGCGGAGCTCCCTCCGATGTACCTTGGGCCCGGCAGTTGTCGTGCCGTTTCGATTTCCACATCACCAATTTCGAGGCTGAGCTTTGAGAACGTGGCGTCGAGAACACGTCGTGCTAGAGAGGGTTGGTGTTGGAGCGGAAACTGGCCGTCTTCGGCCTGTTTGCAGAGCACGTGAAGGAGTGCATAGAGGAGCTGCTTCTCGGCCCGTTCACTCAATTTTGGAAGCAGTCTAACAAGGTCATGTCAGCGCTATGAGGATTGATCATTCACCAAAACTGGCATCATTAACTCACACAGTGGAAACCCAGACATCGTCGCCCGAATGCGATTGGATGAGGTCCAAAACAAGGTGAAGATCAAGAGTAGTCAAGCGATCGGCAGCCTCAAACTTGGAAGTTTCGACGGAAGACCGCCAGCCCCTGAAAGACTGGATCAATTCCTCCCTGTTGAGCCGCTTCTCGATAAGCATGAGTGCTTCGTTGACTAAAGATGCTTCGAGGCCGTGGACGAGTTCGCCTAGGCTGAATTTTGGGGCATATATTGTCAGCCAGGTAGTTAAAGCCTCGTGTGAGACGCTGTGTAGCTCGGACAGGCGAGCCGATCTCCACCTGGGCATTCGACTTACCACGCGTTCCACTCTTGCTCCGTAGGGTGTGGAATATATTGAGTGCAGTGTTCGGCAAGGGCTTCAGCAATCTCTGTCATGGGAGATCCGGGCATGAGCGACTGGCTGGTTGGATGAAGGCGAGTTTTGCTTTGGGCCTCCATCACAGCTCTCCGCATGGCCTTGTGGTAGAGTGCATTGGACGACCACATTTTGCACGCTCTGAAAATCATTTTGAGCAAACGTGCTTCAACAATTGATGAGCCGTAGTTCTCCAGGACACTGTTGAGGAAGTAAACCACTTCACGTTGTGTAGGCGGCTCATCCTCTGGATCAGCCGAAGGCAAACAGACCATACGGATCAAATCTGCAACAGAACAATGCGGCGACTTGATAAAGTGGGTGAGACCACTAGTAGGCACAATCAACAGAGCCTGGTATTTTGTCAGTGGCAGTCGTAGCATATCCTCGGTATCCTGTACTTACAGAATCGTGGTACCGGAATTCCGACGGCGTGCTCTCATTTCCAGTAAATTCACCTTCATCTTCACTGTCCGCATCCCTGTTCTCGTAGGGGTCAGGCCCAAGGATTTGGCTGACATCCACATCAATGTTTTCTGCGATCAAGTTCCCGTCGACATCCGTAACGTAATCCAGCTGGACAGAATCATCACCTTCTTCACCATAGTAATCGTCCTCTTGGCTCTGTGTCCTGGTCATTACAGCGAGAAACAAATGGTATCCAGACTCCTGACACACGTGCTGCAGACAACGACTGATTTGCGCATCGCGTCCTTTCATGTACTTGATTGCGAGAGTTGATCTCGAATATTTGTGCTCCAGTCTGCAGATGATCTTTGCCTTTGCCGGGTCGGGATGTAGCCACAGCCACAAGAGTGCTTGGAGCTCTTGTTTCTGATTCGCGAACATGCCGCCCGAAGGAGCGCAGCCGCTTTGCTGGAGAAGGTTGTAGGTCATGACGAGGCGATATCCGCCCGTGAGGGGTTTGACCTCGTGTGTAACGTCAGAGTACCAGGCGAGGGCCGTAAGTTCGAACCCAGAGAAGTTGGAAGTTGCGAAAGCATGGCGCATGTGGCCGAGAGAAAGATGAACCTGGCCTCCCTCATGCTTGGAAGGAAGGGACATCACGAGTGTACCGACCATCCCTGGTTCCTTCTCCGAATCCTTATGGGGCCTGAAGAACGAGCCCTCTTCGTATAACAGGAGTTTCCAAGGAACCGCTCGGATGTCGTTCGGCCTAAGACAACATCAGACAAGCTTGTTTGAAGCGTGGCAAAAATCACAATGTGGTAGTCATGGTCACAACGTACATGCCAAGTTTCTGTGCAGTCTCGTGGACGACACTCTGAAGGAAAGAAGGCCAAGCCGGATTGGAACAGTGAAAGTGACCAGCGTCAAGTTGCCACGTCTTTCTCACCGATTCGTCGACAACCGTATCATCACCACGTCCAAATGGCGCTTGTTCGCATTTGCTCTTGATCATGTCCGCGTCGCGGTCCACCAGAGGGAGCGGTATGAGTGAGCCCTCCACTTCGAGGCCTGGATTTATGTGCTGAGGGTAGCGGGTCATGCAAGCGAAGTCGCCAAAGGTCTCGATGCTGTCAAGTATGTTGAAGAACTCCACCTTCGAACGCTCGGAGACCTGTTCCTCGCCGCTTGGCATGAGCTCCACGTCGCTACCATATCCATTTGAATCCTCGTCATCTGAACCCCATGGCGCCATGCTGGGCGGGCCAAACGACGGAAATGGCAGGAAATGGAACGGCTGAAGGGAAGTGTGAATACCAACGGTTATGGGTTATGAGGCAGTGCAATGATTACTTTGTTACGATTGGGATTTGAGAGCACACTGATAGCATCTCGTGATTTCAAATGGTGGAAATTCGACGGCGATGTCGATGCGTTTGAAGGCAAGTCGCGCGACGCGTCGGAACACGGGAAGCCCCCTGACGTAGGGCACGCCCCACACGGACCTGCAGATCTACCTAGGTACCGTAGGTGCAATGTACCACATGCCCCCTGGAGAAATCGCCCATCCTCGCAACTGATTGGCAAGGTAACGTTTTACAAACAGTTCAAATAACCTGCAGCCCTGACATGGGCTAGATGCCGGGATGTCAAAGACCGTGGGCTTTTGTCCATGATCACGCCGACTGCCGTTCATACTTTTACTGCCTTGTGTTTCGGAGTCTGAGGGCGCGGCGGCATTGGGCGCGTCAAACGGACGGTCTACCTGACCTGGAGTCAAGCGATATCTCGTCTCAATGTAAGCTAGAATAGCTGTTAATTGAGATAGAATGCGAGGACAGCGTGGGCTGGGCCTTCCTTACCTTGGGGCAACTCTTTCTGGTCACCCGTGGCACTCTCGTGCTCAGAGTCGGACCCGCCAAGGTGATGCTGGTCGGCCATGGTTGCCGCGGCCGTCCGAGCCGTTGAGAGCGACTGTCGGAGACGTTGAGAGTGGGCAACGTAATGTTGAGAGCGCGCAACGTGACGCGGTCGAGTGTGATCTAGTGTGATCTAGTTGTGTTGGTTTACGACGAGAGAGTAGTATCGCCTGAATGAGGGCTGAGTGGTTTGGAGATGATTGACGAGGCTGGGTAGTGATGTAGGAGATCAGGTGATGGGTGGAGACAGAAGGGCGGGTGGAAACAGAAGGGCTCGGTCGCTTGCCTTGAATTGGTTGGAGGTGTTGCTGTTCCTAGCTAGGGGCAGCTGGTATTGCCAGACGTCTGATAACGGGCAAGAAGGGCAAGAAGGGTAAGATAGGCATCATACATAAGGGGATGCTGGGGTCGGCCTCTGCCTGTTTTTGTCGTTGCCTTGGCGGCGGCCATTGTTGGCGAACAGAGTCGTGCGACTGCTCGACTTGCCCGGAGGGCGTGGCATGACGATTTGTAGACGACAGAAACTGTAGACACCTCAGGTTGTTGTACGTTGAAGCCTCGCGCGGGTGACAGGCCTTGGGATCTGGGCAGTTGAAGATACAACCAGTAGAGGGAGGAATAGGTCAGAGGAAGAAGTTGGACGAAGAAGTGGAGGAAGAGGTTGGAGGAAGAAGTTAGAGTGATGGTGTCTAATTGTACACCGGCGAGGCACCTATCCACGCCCAGGTAAGCAACTCCCAACTCCCTTACGTCTTCCCACCAGCACCTTTAACACAGTTTTGATACTAAGTCACCGTAGTTTCCTCCAGGCCATCACCCACTCAGAAATACTTTCATCTAGGCGATCTCATTCTTATCTGCAACCTCATGCCGTGACTGACCAGTATCTTCCAGCATTTGCCTCTTTTTTGCTGTAGAATGGTCCGCTCGGGACGATTAAGGTACCATTGCGATCAGAACGAGTTTCTCGTCTTGTTAACGGGTACCGGGACTGATCCGAGTGTTTTACAGCAAAAATTTTGTTTTATATGTTAACCTTCTGCCTTGGTTGGCATTAGATGGAGGAATTGATAACCAGGCAAAGATACCAGCATTTGGGCTTGGCTGGTAATGACTGTGATCACTAATGGATTAATAGGGAAGCTATGGGGTGGGTTGAAGTTAAAGATCTCTAAGGGATTAAATAGGGGAAGATACTTTCTCTATGTGAAATGAGATAAAATGAAGGGTAGGCTAAGTAGAATTAGCCGGAGAGCAGATTACTATGAACCCTTAGAACAGACAAACGTGGCCGCCTGACATGTACTCATATGGACCTTTGAGGGAGAGCCGCCTTGTAGACATTGGACCTCACACAGTCCTCCATCTCCCTGAACTGGCCGCCCGTATCGATGAGCTCCCCGTTGCCGAAAAGAAGGTGTGCCTTGGCCATCATCTGGGCGACGAGGCCCTCTCGTCTCTCCTTGTCCCCTGCTGCGTCGTCCCCTGCCGTGTCGTCCTGGGCCGCGTGCTCCAGTCTGGGACGGCGGGGTGGCCCTGATTTGGCAGGCTGGGTTGCCCGACCAAAGGGGGGGGTCTGCTGTCGACAGCCTTGGTAGTCTTGTTTCCCTTCCTGGGGCGTTTTGCCGGCAGCTGAGGAGGCTCGTCATCATCATCGTCGGACGGCGGCTGAGGAGGCTCAGCCTTGGTAGTCTTGTTTCCCTTCCTGGGACGTTTTGCCGGCAGCTGAGGAGGCTCGTCATCATCATCGTCGGACGGCGGCTGAGGAGGCTCGTCATCATCATCGTCAGACGACGGTATGACGATGTACTCTGCTAGAGTGATATTAGCACAGCTTTCATCAGTGTTAGATTCTAGAGGAGCCTCACTCTCGTCCAAGGACCTTGTTGTAGACGGGCGCCTGAGTGTCGGGTTGTAGATCGCCGCTATGTCGTCAGACGTCAGGTCCCGGTATGCTCCACCAAGTATGTCTGAGAGGGCATCAAACGCGGCCTTGAATACCTTGGGGTTAGTATCACCAGACGTTTAGAGGATAGCAAGGGGAAGGTAAGGGGAAGGCAAGGGGAAGGTAAGGGGAAGGCAAGGGGAAGGTAAGGGGAGGGCAGCGTACACTGCGCCGCGCCGGGAGTGCTGCCTGTCTGTTGCCATGGCGGTTGTTGCCCTGGCGGTTGATGGCCGAGCGGTTGATGGCCGAGCGGTTGATGGCCGAGCGAGGCGCGACACGGCCGACAGGGCGAGGTGGCATGATGACGGGCTTTGACTGAAACGACCTCAGGAGATAAATAGATGATGTTGTGCGCGAGGCTGCGTGACGTGGGAAGGTTTCTGATCAGCGTGGCCCTGGTACGTGAGAAGAAGAGAGCGGTGCTAGAAGGCGTGGTCGCGAAGGCGTGGTCGGGAAGGCGTGGTTGGGAAGGCGCGCCTGGGAAGGCGCAACGCAACTCAGAGGAGGCTGTACACGCTTAGAAGCAACAGCTGAACCCGTCGTCCCTCCAGCACCTCGAGCCTGTTGAAGCATAACGACTTCAGCGGTTGCTGCTCCTCTGCGTTCCCTCTTCACCTTAACTCCCTGGCGTCCCGTCGGTGCGATCGCCAGGCACCTTCTTACCTCCTCCCCCCCCCTGCACAGCTCCTGCTCAGCTCCTGCCCTCACCCAAATACCGCCGCCGCTGTACCGGTACCCTATCTGTCAAACAACGTTGCAGCACACCACGTGCGCCCTTACCATGGCCAGTCGCAACCACGGGCAGGCATGGCACGAGGCACTCAACTTAGAGCCCACTCGCCACCATATCAGCGTTGCAAGGGAGCACGTTGAGATCGTCAACGACAACGTCGCCCGTCTTTGTGCGCCTGATGAATTTGATTTGGAGGGCCGTGAGCAGGACCTCGCTGCTTCTGTCGCCCGTCTGCGCGAAGCATGGGCAGAAATACACTCGAGTTTTGATGCTGCTGGGTAGGTACATTGCCTCAGGATACCTCCTAAACAGTGGAGAGTCTAACAGGCCAAATTAGCCACCACGACCACCATGTTTCTGAGATGCCCGGGTTTACCTCCGCCACAACGCTCACCCTGCCATCGCTCATGAGCGCTTCGAACGCCACCCGAGCGCACGAGCTGGTCGGTCCTTGCCTTCCACACCAAATCGCAGGGCCAGCGGAAGGACTCACGGCACAAGGACTTAGAGCGCAAGGACTCGGAGCGGACATAGCAGAGAGCACCACGCCACGCCCACACTGTAAGATGATCCCAGAGACCCCGGAAGCCCTTTATCCTGCTAACAATCAATCAGCCAAGCGTAGTAGGGCTGAGAGGCAGTATGCCAGTGCTGACGAGATGATCAGACTACAGCGCCGTGTGGAGGTCGACGTCAAGGCTGCCATGGACCCAATCCACGAGAACCTAGAGCTACCAGGCTTTAAAGACCAGATTCAGGCCGCTCTAAGGCATGGTCACTTTGCAGTTGAACCCAGGGTCCACTGCGTCCCAGAAATAGCATACGACTCACCTCTACACTTATCGCTGGATATAATACTCCATGGGAAGCGATACGCCCGGCGTACCATCCGGGACCCTGCGAGCGGGCACTCAACCAGCCGTCACAAGGCTATGGCACTCGACCTCTCCACGCCAGATGTAGATACCAGCCTCGAGGCGAACCACCGGTGCGGGCATTACCAATGCATCCACGCAGCACACATCTTCGCCTCTACCCATGCGGACAACCAGGGCCGGAACCCCTGTCACAAGAAGGCTCGGGATATGCGGGCGAGCGGTGGTGATATCCCGGCGTTGTGCACGGTACACGGGGAATACCCGTGCCTTATCGCCAGCGCAGCCATCAGCCTCCCCGAGCACAGTCTTGCCTGCCAGTTGTACTGCAATAGCTATGCGTCACTCGAGGATGTTGAAAAGGATGTCCTGCATGGTCTCCTGAGGGACCACGCTATTATAGACTTGCATTTGGCGCGGGTGGTCCACAAGTTCTACGACCAAGTAGCACTAGAACTCTCTGATCTCGTGTCGATGCTATACTAAGCTCATGAGGTCGAGTACTTAATAAATCTCAGTGTAGTTCCCATAGCTTATAGTTACATCCCGCCTCTATGTTGAGTTCGTGGGTTTAAATTGATAAAGACGAGAGAGGATGTATCCCCAGTACGAGGAGGTACTAGCAAACTCGACGTAGTATCTAAGCACTCTTCAGTCTCTGTACTACTCTGATAGCCACAACGCCTTCAATAAGAGGACCACAAGTTACATCTGAACTAGGCCGTAAACAAGAGGCAGAGAGGTTCAGTAACTACTAGTATACTCCTAGGGCAGTCAACTAGTTCTTCAACTATCCTAAGGACTTCAGACGGGCAGAACCTAACCCTTTTCCTACTAGAAAACAGTAAATTTGAAGGGAGTGGTTTGTAAAGTCATCTATTAACTCAGACGTAGCCCCCTCTAACCTGCCCTTTCCTGTCGCTTGAACTAATAGACTTTGCTCCAGTTGCAAACCATTGATGTCTTCTAACCCCCTCAGTCTATCCCTTCCTCAGAAATTCCAATATTATCATAAGAGCGCAAATATCTCCAGGATGTCTCTACGTAACGGAGTTCTGACTGTGGCGTCGGTGGTCGCAAGGTCTGGCCGCACTCATGTGGACTGCAGTCCCAAAGATTCATCATGAAATCATTTTTCATTGCCAAAATGGACTAATTCAAGGCTCTCTACCTAGGTGTTCTATCTAAGGCCTCAAGGTGTGTCCTCTCCCACATTGACTTGAGGACAGAATTTGACATCCACCGTTGCCGACGACCAAGATCCATCAAACGTCGTAAACTTCATGAAACATCATCGATATTCGTAAAAGCCATCCACGAAAAGAATACGTTTAAACCAGGACGATATAAGCCAATCACTCTCCCTGTGCCCAACACCTAGCGCCGTCGTTCTGGCTAGAAGACGGCCCCTGGGAAACCTTTACGGCTTGATTACCCCCATTTCCGGGCAGTGGGAACTTCCATATACTTCCACCTACATTTTCTGAACCGTAGAAGTAGCCCACCTCGCCTGGGTACAGCGCACCGAAGCCGGAGTTGATGGTTAAGCCAAGCAGAGGGCCGAAATTAGTGGAGGCGTACCATTTCTTGTCGCCAAGATCAAAACGATAGAGTTGGAAACCTGCTAGAGTCAGGCCAGTCGCAATCGTCCACTGAAAGAGAAATGTGCGTTAGCTTTTTATCTCTAATTGCTCGTACGAAGGACGAGGGTTGCGTGACAAGACCTACCATGCTGGCGCCACCTTCTGGCAGATAAACCCAATCATACATGCCCAAATTGGCAGGAAAGACTGCACTGCCACTCGCTATCTGCCTACTGTAGTTGGCTGTGTTTGGAGCCAAATTCACCTCCGTCCAGTAAGTTGTGGGCACCCCATTCACAATCTGGACGACCGAAGACGCCCAATAGTTCCCTATACCGTCGAAATCGGCTACTCTGAGCGGATATGGGATGGACAGACCCGGCTGCAAGATCACTGACGACCCGGATGGAGAGATCTGAAGAATGTTCTCCGTCGTTTGTGGCCCTACGGCGCCGTATATAAAGTTGTCGAGGTGATTGTACCCTATGGCATTGATAGTAGCTCCAGGATACGCCAGGTCAGTGGTGATTGTCGAAAATGTGCCGGCGGTAATGTCAACCCGGATAAAGTCGTTGCCACCTTGGACGAGGTAGCCATAGTCGTCACATGGGAATGTCGGGAATGGGGAGAAGACTGTGGCTGTACCAGATGCCGTCCGAGTAAATGTACTTGTTCCGGTGGTGTACGTCGAAGTAACCGTCGGCAGTCGTGATGTAGAGCTAGAGCTAGAACTAGAGCTCGAACTGGAGCTGGAGCTCGAACTTGTAGTCGTCGTCGTTGTCGGCCTTGAACTAGATGAACTGCTTGAGCTACTAGAGCTGGTCGAGCTGCGGGAACTGCTCGTGCTGCTTGAACTACTACTAGAGCTGCTGGACCGAGAAGAGCTCGAACTAGATGAGCTCGAGGTAGACGAAGCACTGGAACTTGAACTAGAAGAGCTTGAGCTGGATGAGCCACTTGAGGTTGAAGTAGAAGAGCTTGAGCTGGATGAAGAGCTTGTTGTTGTCCGTGGAACCGTACTTGAGCTTGATGAGCTAGAGCTTGATGAGCTGGACGAGCTTGATGTCGTGGTGATAATTGGGGTTGTGCTTGAACTTGAGGAACTAGAAGAACTCGAGCTGGTACTTGAGGGTGAGCTGGATGAGCTTGAGCTGGTGCTTGAATGAGAGCTAGATGAACTTGAACTAGAGCTGGTGGATGAGACTGTTGAACTTGAACTAGAGCTTGAAGAACTACTGCTTGAGCTTGTAGGAGTTGTGCTGGTACTCGAAGAGCTTGACGAGCTTGAGCTACTAGTAGAGCTTGTAGGAGTTGTGCTGGTACTCGAAGAGCTTGACGAGCTTGAGCTACTGGTAGAGCTTGTAGGGGTTGTGCTGGTACTCGAAGAGCTCGACGAGCTTGAGCTAGTAGATGAAACTGTTGAACTTGAACTTGAAGAGCTACTGCTTGAGGTAGTAGGGGTAGTGCTGGAGCTGGAGCTGGACGAGCTGGATGAACTACTGCTGCTGGACGTCGTTGGAGCTGTACTCGAGCTTGAACTGGAGCTGCTTGTGCTTGAGACCGTTGAACTTGAACTAGAACTCGAAGAACTGCTTGAGGTTGTGGGAACTGTACTAGAGCTTGAACTTGAAGACGAGCTGCTGCTCGTTGTTGTTGGTCCTGAACTTGTACTCGAGCTTGATGAAGAACTAGTACTTGAGGTTGACGGAGTAGTACTAGAGCTTGAGCTAGAAGAAGAGCTGCTGCTTGTAGTCTCAGGGGTGGAAGTGGAGCTTGAACTTGATGAGGAGCTGGAACTTGTGGTCTGGGGAGTTGTAGTGGAACTCGAACTTGACGATGAGCTACTGCTGGTTGTCTCAAGAGCGGTACTGGAACTTGTACTCGAGGAGCTGCTTGTTGTTTGAGCCGTAGAGGACGAGCTCGAGGAACTACTGCTTGTTGACTCTACCGTACTGGAACTCGAGCTTGACGAGCTACTTGTAGTCTGCTCAGTTGTAGATGATGAACTCGAGGAACTGCTGCTTGTCGACTCAGTCGTACTGGGACTCGATGTGGATGTCTCGCTACTGCTGGACGACGTTGTTTCCTGAGCGGTACTTGAACTTGTAGTCGACTCACTCTCGGGTGAGGTAGACTCGGAAGACGTTTGAGAGACGGAGCTCGTTTCGGTGCTGAAGGGGGTTGTGGTTGTTTTGGAGGAGCTCTGGGTTGGCGTGGTGCTGCTCTGAGATGATTCGGAGGCGCTGCTTGTTAACTCGCTGGATGATGTTGACTGGGTACTTGTCCCACTACTGCTGCTCGTAGGCTCTTCCGAGGACGTAGATTCGGAGCTCGTGCTCGTCAGCTCTTGCGATGTGGATGTGAGACTAGTGCTTGTCGGCTCCACGGAGGATGTTGATTCAGAAGTGGTGCTTGCAGATGCTTCTGAGGAAGTGGACTCCGAGCTTGTGCTCACAGGTGATTCTGTCGATGAAGAAGACTCCGACGTGCTGCTGCTAAGGCCTTCAGTAGAAGTACTTGTTGGTCCTTCCGATGTCGATTCTGAGCTTAAGCTGGTAGACTCCGAGGAAGACGTTGGAATAAAGCTCGTGCTCGTGGATACTTCAGAGGTGAATTCGGAACTCGTGCTAACAGATGCTTCTGATGTAGATTCGAGACTGGTGCTTGTAGACTCTGCCAAGGCTGATCCAGTGCTAGTACTTGGCAGCTCTTCGGTAGAGCTGCTGCCACTGCTTGTGGTCTGTACAGACGAGGTCGGCTCTCCAGATGAGGTGGACTCCGATGAAGTTGCCTCAGACGAGGTCGCCTCAGAACTGCTGCTGCTAGGTCCTTCAGATGATACCGACACGGATGACGTTGCTTCAGAGCTGGTGCTCGTCGGTCCTTCAGAGGTCGAGGTAGCTTCACTACTTGTACTACCCTCAGAGGACGTCGATTCAGAAGTGCTGCTACTGGTCTGCTCCGCCGAAGAGGTAGGCTCGGAACTGGTTCCGCTGGTGCTGCTTGTAATTTCACCTGTTGAAGTTGACTCGGAGCTAATGTCACTGGTACTTGTACTTGCTTCTGAAGAAAATGACTCGCTACTCGTTGGCTGGCTCGTCGAAGTCGCTTCTGAGCTCGTCTCGCTGGTACTCGTGGGCTCTCCCGACGAAGTAGACTCAGAACTGATCTCGCTGACACTGGTTGTGGCCTCGCTTGACGAAGTTGACTCTGAGCTAATGCCACTGATAGTCGCACTCTCTCCAGACGAGGTTGACTCGCTGCTCGTTGGCTCGCTCGATGAAGTTGATGCAGAGCTAATATCGCTGGTACTAGTGGCTTGTTCAGATGATGACGGCTCAGAACTCGTCTCGCCGGCGCTGCTTGTGACTTCGCTGGATGATGTTGGCTGGCTGCTCGTCTCACTGGCACTGCTCGTGACTTCGCTGGATGAAGTTGGCTGGCTGCTCGTCTCACTGGCACTGCTCGTGACTTCGCTGGATGAAGTTGGCTGGCTGCTCGTCTCACTAGCACTGCTCGCCTCACTGGCACTGCTCGTAGCTTCTCCAGATGATGTGGACTCAGACGTGAACTCGCTTGCAGTACTAGATGACACTTCGGAAGAAGTGCGTAGTAGTTCTGACAGGCTGCTGCTGTCCACAGAAGAGGTTGAAGTGGCCGCCTCCGAACTCGTTGTCTCCACTGGTGTGCTAGTGCTACTGAGCAGTGACTCGGATGAGCTTGTCTCGAAAGAGGTCGATTCGGAAGAACTCGGCTCAAAAGTGCTCGTCTCAAACGTACTTGTCTCAAACGTACTTGTCACAAATGTACTTGTCACAAATGTACTCGTCGCAAATGTACTCGTCTCGAAGGTGCTAGTCTCAAATGTGCTGGTGCTCACTTCAGAAGAAGCGCCGCTAAAGCTCGATTCAGTTGAAGTCGCCTCGGATGAGGTAGGCCCAGATGAGGTGGGTTCAGAGGATAAAGGCTGCGAAGAGCTTTCGGTTGATGATATAATGCTCTCACTGCTTGTAGAAACGTCGGAAGAAGTCTCAGAAAGGCTGGTTTCGGAGGCGCTCGACTCCGAAGAGATAGTCGACGTGTCCTGAAAGCTGGTGGTGGCACTGCTCTGGTCTTCACTGCTGCTCGCAAGACTTTCAGAGCTAGCACCCGTGGAAGTGGGACCGGTTGACGTGGATTCAGACGATGTAATGTCTGTAGACGTCGGCTCAGTCGAAGTCGATTCGGACGATGGAGTCTGACTAGAACTCTGTACCGAAGACGTGAAGGTTGGCTCACTGGAAGTCTGTTCCGCAGAGGTGGACTCAGACGAGGAAGCCTCGGTTGATGAAGTCTCGGAAGATGTCGCCTCGCTCGAGGTCTGGCTAGGAAACGTAGATTCGGAGCCACTGGGAGCCGTCGACGTCGGCTCAAACGATGTAGACCCTGATGATGTAATCTCAGAAGATGTGGGCTCGCTCGACGTTTGTGCCGAGGACGTAAACTCGGAGGATGTCTGTTCGGTGGACGTAGACTCAAGTTGCGTAGATTCACTGGATGGCTGCTCGGTTGATGTTGGTTCGGAGCTGGAGAACGAGCTGCTTCCTTCTGTGGAACTTGCTGCAGTTGGAGTAGACTGAGAGAAGCTTGACTCTGTTGACAATTGCTCAGAGGTGCTCTCTCTGGACGAAGTGCTTTCTGCAAAAGTGCTCTGTCCGGTGGTACTTGGCTCTTGCGTAGTCGAGGCCGTCGAGCTTTCGCCAATAGAGCTGGGCTCGGTCGAGCTTGAACCAGCCGTACTCTCACCTGTTGAAGTAGCGCCTGAAGTGCTCTCCTCCGTCGAGCTTTGTTCAGAAGAGCTTTCACCAGTTGACGTCGGCTCGAAAGACGTAGGTTCTGACGATGACTGCCCCGTGGAGCTAGGTTCGGACGTGCTTGGCTCAGTTGAGCTTGCACCCGTTGAGCTCTCCGCAGAGCTTTCACCAATCGATGTTGTCGCAAAGGATGTGGACTCTGACGATACCGCCTCGGTGGAGCTCGGCCCAACGCTGCTGGTTTCTGTGGATGCCGTCGATTCGATTGACGTAGACTCAGACGTCTCAGACGATGCTGATGCGGTTGACTCAACCGAACTCGTGGGCTCGGTCTCAGAGGCTACGGAGCTGAGTGAGCTTGAGGACGGCTCTTCGGTTGCAGAACTTGTCAGGGATGAGGCTTCAGAACTGGCAGGGATGGAACTTGTTGCACCGGGGGAGCTCGACTGTGTCTGGCTTGTTTCAGCCAGACTGGAAGTTGTGAGGATCTCGCTCGTCGAACTAAGGGCGCTCGTGCTCAGAGCCTCTGATTCGCTGCTCCCACTGCTCGATTGTTCTTCTGAAGAAGCAGAGGAAACTGGGCTGCTGGCTTCAGAAGTGCTGGCTTCAGAAGTGGAAGCTTCGCTTGTGCTCTGCTCCGATTCTGACGAAGTAGTTGACTCTGCACCACTGCTTTTAGATGACGTCGACTCCACAGAAGTACTACTCAGCTCATCGCTCGAGAAAGAGCTCGATGATGTAGCACTAGTCTCAGAAGAAACGAACCCAGTAGATACCGCGCTCGATTCCTCGACCGAAGAGGAGGTCGACAGCACCACACTTTCTTGCGAAGTACTTGAGAGCGATTCTGAGCCAGCTGAAGAGCTGAATAATTCACTGGTTGATGTCGGCCCTTCAGTGCTTCCCTGGCTGCTAGGAGTTGATATTTCGGCCGTGCTGGTCGAAAGCTCTGAGCCAGTTGGTGTTGACGTCGCTTCGTTGCTACTGCTCGCGCCGGAATTAATTGCCGAGCTCTCGCTTGCACTTTCTAGGCTGCTTGACAGTGATCCCGTAAAAGAAGAGGAGGCCTCGGGACTACTTGTGGGAGATTCTGTTGACGTTCCAGCTGAAGACTCTGAGCTCTCAAATGAGCTGGGTTGGCTACTCGTCCCAATGGTACTGCCAGACTCAGTCGACAGCTCGGTGCTAGTAACTTCTGTCGAGAGAGGTGATGTGATACCACTCGTGATCGAGCTTTCGAGCTCGCTGGATGTCAGAGAAGCGGACAACGAGGTTTCTTCACTGCTAGTGCTCGGCACTGTAGTACTTGGGCCTGGGGTGGGGCCTGAGGTTGAGATCACCTCTGTGGAAATGCTGCCCTGAGAGGTCTCGATGGATGAGACGGGACTGCTCGTGCCCGCCTCGCTTGTTGACTCTGTGAGGCTTGAAGAGCCCCCAGTACTGGTAGCGCCTAATGATTCCGAGATCGACGTCGACGCGCTGCTGAACTGGGCCTCGGAGCTTTCAGTTGACAGCGACGGAGTAGAGAGCTGCGTTGTAGACTCAATCTCAGATGATCCTACGCTTGATCCAGAGGACGTGGATGGAGCAGTGGAGATCGAATTGCTTTCTGAGGATGTGGGCACACTCTCGGTAGTTTGAGAAAATGTACTGGAGAAGGTGGAGATGAAAGTTGACGTGGACCCGCTCGAAATCTGAGACGAGACTGTTGAGGTACTTGACAGTACCGACGAGCTGGACGAGCTTCCTGGGATGATAATCACATAGAATTGCTGGAGGTAGGGGACACCCAGCTGACTCGTAACACTCAGAGATACCGAAAATGACCCTTGGATCGCTGTGACCGGAACTATGCCAGCAATTCGCCTTTGAGCAATGTTCAAGTCGTCCTGGAGGAACGATAACAGGCCCGGAAGAGAGATGAGACCACTGATCGTGTCCGTCGGGCTGGCCAAGTACTGCGACAAGTCAATGACGAATGACTGCCCAATGGTAATGATGTTGGTTGGGACCACGACAATGTAGAGCAGTTTTGTGTACGGGCCAGATGCCCCTGCAATGCTCAAAGTCACCTTGACGAGACCCGCGGCAGCATCGAGTGGAGCAGTGCCGCTGATTTGCTTGGTAGCCGGGTTCAGAACACTATCGAGGAAAGCTGTCTCAGGGTCGGTGCTAATGCCAGTGATCGTATCTATCGCGTTCTCTAGGTAGTCCTGTAACGGTATTTCGAAAGCCTGCCCAGAGAAAACCTTTTGTAGCGGAGCGATCACAATAGACACCAGCCTAGTGTAATCCCCAGCCGGGCCTGTGATAGTCAGGGTTGCGGTAATGGTTTCGGGGACTGCGCTGACCGGGGCTGTGCCAGTTACTTCCCTCTCAGCTGAATTGAAGCCGTCCTCCAAGAACCCAAGACTCGGGCTGGTAGAAAAGCCATCAATCAAGTCATTTGGGTCATTGAGGAATGCTTTCAGGTCGAAGTCGAAAGGCTGGCCGGGGACTACGGTCAGAGATGGCAAGACCGATACCACAAAGCTTCTGACATAGTTGCCATTCGCCAAGCTAAGGGCCGTGAGAGTCACGGTGATCACGTCTCCAACGGCAGATTCCGGCGCAACACCTGATATGGTTTTGTCCAGAATATTAACTCCGTCCAGGAATACTGCGTTCGGAAGCGAAACGACACCAACAAGAACGTCTGATGCGTCTTGCAGGTATTTATTCAAGAGAATGTCGAATCGCTGCCCGGCATAAATTCGTTGTACCTCAAGTATCACCACCTGGAAAGTCTTCGTGTAGACGTCTCCCAGCAGCCCAGCAGCTGATAGAGTCACCTCAAGAGTGGTTGGGGTGACCGTGACTGGAACCGTTCCCGAGAGGGCCTTGAGCGCTCGATCCAGATTATTCATGAAAGCAGTATTGGGGCTCGTCGTGACACTGTTGATCTCGTCAAGCGGACTATTAAGGTACGGGGTCAGAAGTATGTTGAAAGGTGTGCCTGCAATGACCGTCTGGATAGGGTTCGCCCCCGACGCGGACGGTTGGCTAGGCGAGCCAGATGAGGGTCGAGATCCGGACGCAGAGGATGGCAACACGTTCGAGGTGGGTATTGCAGGCGTTGACCCGCGCGAAGTACCAGCCTCGCTCGATGGTATCACGTTCGAAGTCGGGATCGCAGGTGTTGATCCGCGTGACGTACCAGCCGCGCTCGATTGTTGAGAACGAGGCGTGAGAGACGCTGTTGACGGAGCGGCCGGACTTGGTGTTGAAGATTGGGCACCGGATGGTCCACTCGTAGGACCGACCGATGGTGGTGAGACCGAGCTGGGAATCGTGGGCACTCCGGGGGTCGAGCCCCCTGATACTGGAGAAACAGATTGACTAGACGGCCTGAGTGAGGAGGGACTCGAGGCGGGAGACTGCACGCTCGAGATTCCACCTGTAGAACCGGCCGAAATTGACGGAGTCGAGGGTCTCCCAGTTGACGCTGGTGACCGGGACACTGAAGAGCCCGGTGATTGCGATGACACGGGTGCTTGTGATGAACCAGGTGCCTGTGAAGAAGCCCCTGCTTGTGAAGAAGCCCCTGCTCGTGAGGACACAGGAGAGGACGCAGCAGGCGTTGGGCTAGTTGATGCGATGATTGGAGTCGTAAAAGCACCACTTGTAGATACAATGTTCGGGGTCGTCACCGCCTGCGAAAGGGAGCTCGCTTGTATCGGAGTAGTAGATGGCAGTTGAGTCACGGGTGGCAACTCGCTAACAACGCCATTCTTACACAGATCGACTGCACAGATTTGCATATAGTTTAGCATAACTGTTCACAGGTTTAAATTGTATGGTTCAGAACACTTACCTTTGAGAAGAACGAGTTGGACAATAACACAACCAGTTGGTTGGTCGGACCCGGCAAAGGTTGCGAAGATCGCGCGTCCCACCACACAGAATATAGCCTCTCCACCGAAAAACTGTGGGTTATACCAATGCAGAATATCATCAATAATCTGAAATCTTGTCGATATGGAACCTTGAGCCGCAATCGTGAAGTTGATGTACGGCACCCCAGGATTGACAGACAACGGCAACCCTGAGGCGTACTCGAGCAACTGGCCGTTGAAAGTGTAATACGGAGCAGCGTTGGAACAACTAAATCGCACATTGTTATCGCCAATGAATCCAATATTTTTGTGGATCGTGGGGTCGATAGGGGCCCTGCGATGTTTGTTGTTTCGCTTTCCCGGACCTGGCTGTGGCACTACGTCAGGTACGATAGCCTCCACGTTGACGATATAAAGGCCTGGACCCGATGGGTTGGGCGAGGGCGAGGATCCTGGCGGAGGTGACGCGCTGCTCGCAGCAGTGTTAATGGGTGGGACGACGGGGGTCGTCGGGCCAGGATTCGGCGGTCCGGGCGGTTGGCCGTAACCAGGCTGCGGCTGAGGCGGCGGCTGAGGTGGATACTGTGGGCCCCAAGGGTTCGGCGGCGGATATTGAGGACCCCATGGGTTTGTCGGGGGCCATTGAGGGCCCCAGGGGTTCGGCGGCGGATATTGAGGACCCCATGGATTTGTCGGTGGATATTGAGGACCCCATGGATTCGGCTGTGGGTTGGCATAAGGAGGCTGTGGCTGAGGTTGGGGCTGGCCACCGTACCCATTTGACGGGGGCAGCGTATATGACGGGTCAGGTGCATTGTCACCGTAAGATCTAGCTGGAAGAGGGGGCTGTAGGTCTGGCAGTTCTGCATTCCATACTGTAAGTCACGACAGCAATACCTTTGTGTTTTCCTGTGGGAAGTCTCTGACCTGTCTTCGTGCTGCCTCGGGGCTCTATAGTAGCCAAGTAAGTTGTTAAATACGTGACGCAGATAGAATCGGGGTCTTCTTGCGCACCATTTTGCCGTGGATCTAGTTTCTCTTCGATAACCTTGCTGAGGCAAAGCCCAATCGCAGGGACGAGCGCAAGCAAGGAGAACCTCATGGCTCCACGCATACACACCGGTGTGGTGTGCGAGAAAAGACAACAAGATCGGTAGTAAAGGATGGACACGTCCTCCTACGGCGCCCCGGGATTCGAAGAATTCATAAGTCCGCCTTGTCCAGTTCCCAGTAAACATTGCACGGTACAAGCCGACATGGCACAGGGCCGTCGACTGTTATCAATGGAACAAGCCGCATTCATACGTACACGGATCGGACTTGACATGGCAACCGCCAGGGAGACGCTGGACCCGTTGATCATCCCATCGATCTCTCGTGTGGCTGCCGGTCCGCTGTGTCAGCTCTCCCCGAGGCCTAGATTGGAACAGCCCTCAATTCAGGGTGAACTTGATGCTGCTCAAAGTGGCTGGCTGGGACGTGAATACCTTCTTTGCACCTCCACACAGGCCAATACCACGGCTACACCCGCTCTAGACAGGCATGGACTCAGATGGAAGGAATGTTTTATGACTAAATTAGGAAAGGCGTTCGCCGTTGAGTTTCAGCCAATTCAACGGGTATACCTTCCCAAGGGGGAGGCCGTGGCCTGAAATTCAATGATAAACCTATCATCCCGTGTAAGACATCATGGCCTGCTCTGTAACACATCATGTGGGCCCTTGCTTCGAGCACTGAAAGAGCCAGGTCGTGCCCTTGTTGGTTGCCTTCGAGCGGCGAAAGTGGGATGCTAACATCTTAGTAATCATTCGAGTTCCATAGAGGATTCATGGCTGGGTTTTCTGCTCATGAACTTTCTCAAAGCCCTTCACGAAGGTTGCGCGAGGGTACGATGGACGGCACAGCTCACGAGGACTAGTGCCATACTCCTGTCTTACTTAGGACATAAGAAGAGCCCCACCATCCAACGTGCCTTTCCTCGTATTCTCTAGCATCGATGATCAGGGACAAGCATTTGCCGATCGACACTTGAAGAAACTTCGCGACATTCCAGGAGCCCGTCTTGATGACATTCGTAGCTACTAAGTTTTGGGACTGTGGCAGGTGGAGGGCAGAAATGACTTGCAACTTCAAATTTGAAACACCGCCATTACAGAACATGCACATGCTCAGTCTTAGTTCCACCGATACAAAGAATGCCAGTACGTGGTGAGCAAGCCCCCTCACCACATATGAGCAGCCGGAGCTGCCCAGTGGATAGATGCATTGCGCCCCGCCTTTTATATCATGCCTGGGCGAGGCGAGCAAGATCGACTTAATGAAGGGATCTTATGTCAAATGTTAAGTCTTGGAGGATTGTGCGCAATCAAGTTCAGATCCAATCCAGAGCAGCATGGTGGCAAATTCCCTACACAGCCATGAGATTTTCGCAATGATGGTTAGTTCTGAAATTGAAATCGAACGACGGTGACAGAAGCGCCCGGCCTCATATGACATTTTAGACAGCTGGAATGTAGGTACCTAGGTACGTATGTATCAGCCTAGGTGTACTTAGCGCAGCTCAAGCTTTTGAGTTATTGCTTCTGCTCTTGCACCGTACATCTGTGTTATGCGAATCGGTCGACATCACCTGGCGAAGGGTTCGGGCACACTTGAGGCTCTATGATTAAGCAGTTCTTAATTGGGCCAGACCTGGCTCGGGAGCTCTGCTTTTGGGCATTGTCAACAGCAATGTGGATCCGTACCTGTGTCCTGTCTCCTCCACACGCGTCCACCAGATTTCCAAGAAGCTAATTTTCAACTGCTCAATCCATCTAACTTACGGATCTTCCAATTAAGCTTTTTTTCGAGGGTCTCGAATGTTCATTCTGCAGTTGAAGATACAAGCGCCCGCCGTCCTCGTCCTTGGCATGAATTTAGTGGGCGTGGGGGTACCCAACTATCTGGGGCTTCGCTTGATCGTCTGGCACGAGGAGTTCCGCGGATCGGCAGGCAGGGCGAGATCATACCCAATATACCGCAAACAATTAGTCAAGAATTTGCAGAGTCATTCTGGAATGAGACAATAAACAGATCCATGTGAGTAATCAAATATACTATAAAAACTAGGCCAGCTAGCTTTGTAATCTGGCGAGGCTGAATAAAGCTTTCTCCGGAGTCACCTACGTGCCTCGCCACAAGTATGGGCTTCTGTCTCTCAGAACGTAAGTTGACAGACCACTGTATATTAGCATATAGATTACGTGTGAGAAAAGAAGAGAAAATAGGAGTCAGGGATGTTTGCTCCTCCATCTCAAGCTTACTGGATGCGAAATTGGAAACGATCAGGTCACGAAGCCGTCTCGTTCAGCCTGCTGTCACTTTAACAGCTAAAATGGCGATTCAAAAGACTCGTAATTATAATTGTGCTCGAAGTTAAACCTCAGTCTCTTGTGTATGGGACGAGCGCTGTAAATAGTTGCCTCACCTAAACGGAGGCCAATGACATCATTGAACATTTAATGGCAGCACCATGCCAGGAATATGCCCCAAGTTTCCGGTGTGACATTTTCAAATATAGACTCCATAAAAATGCAACTTCTGGCACCACTGGCTCTGACCATGGCAATCTTGGCCTTTTTCCTAAAGACCGGGCGTCACCGACGACCACCAAGCGAGGTAACAAAGCAATCAAAGCATAGAACAAAAGAATTTTGCAATTGAACATAGAATTGAAACAAAATAGAGGTGATTGGAATAGGTTGAACATGATTAGCCACTCCAGGAGATAGTTGTCCTCCACCTGTTCCGAACCCCTGGTATTTCGAACGGATCCGCACAGACCTAGGGTGCTACCAATGAGTGGCAGGATGCTTAATGACTCGTTTAACTCCTTCATTAACACAATTCACACAGCATGGTGGTAAGTATCGCTGATACCTGTCCGACTTGGTGAACACGGGACTCGACAATCCGACTCCCGGGATGTTGCTCCAGGTGACCAGCCAACTAGCTTATCTCCACCGGAACGGTGATCACCGGGAGCCCCGGCTATCATGTCGCATCGGCGCGGCGTTGGGGTCAAAGGTGCGGTTTGCCGGGCCTGGGATTACAACAGCAATCGGCAATCGCTGGATATCGGGCTCGTGACTGCTTTCTGTCGCGTGCCCGACGTTTCGCAGGCCTGGCCCCCACGCCCCATTTACCACGTAGGGCATCGTGCATTTGCGGTGGGCCTCGCGTGCCTATCTCGTCTGAATCGTCTCGGATGGATGGACCCTCTTGTGTAAGACGAATCACACATCCTGCAATGGTAATAAAGCCCACCCCAGCATTGGCTGTCAACCATCTGACTCCACGTTCGAGGTAACATCTCGGTTTTTGACAGGCACCGCTTCCAAGGTATTGACATAAGATATTGATTCCTCGTGGCCCATTAGGCAACTTTCATTACATAGGAGGGCAGTCCGCCCCTCAGCCTGAACCGGGTTTTGTCTGGTCGCCCGCCCGACTTGCATCTTCCTCACGACCCGTTCTCCTCTCTTCACCATGGCTGCACAAGAATCCAAAGGCGATCAAGCGAAAGTCGCGACCATGTCTGAAAATGCGACCGACGTTGTCCGCGTCAGCTCCAACCAGGAGACCCAAGTTATCGATGTCGACACGGCATATTTGACCAGCACCCGTTTCAACAAGTTCTTTCGAAGCGTGCTATTCCAGATGATTATGTTCGGAGCGCTGTCTTTTGTTGGCCCGGCTATGCAGGATGCAATTTCCAACCTAGGCGGAGGAGGTCTATCATCTCCTTACCTCGGGAACCTTGCCAATGCGCTCAACTACGCCGCCGGATGTATGATCACTCTCTTCGGTGGACCGCTGATCAATAAGATCGGAATCAAGTGGAGCTGTATGATTGCTGCTGTGACTTTTCCTCTCGCGGGGTCAGGATATTACACAGCTGCAAGATATGGAACGCAATGGTACCTCCTGTTTGAAACAATTCTTGGTGGATTCACGGGCGGCTTCCTGTACGTGGGAGAGACGACAGCTATGCTATCATATCCGCCACAGAACGACCGTGGCTTCTACCTTGGCGTCTGGTCTGCCATGAGGAGCTCAGGTTCCATCATCGGTGGTGCCATCAGTAAGCCTTACGCCTCTTTCATTGAACCCCCACCCCCTCCCTCCGATTTCCATGCTCGGGAAGTTTCCAGAACACAAATATTTTCAAAACGGGTGGCTAACAAGCACTAGACTTCGCTACGAACTATAGTCAGGACTCAGCCGGCGGTATTGCGTGGGCTACTTACTTAGTGTTTGTCGGACTCGAGTGTACCGGTGTGCTTTGGGCTTTCTTGCTGTCACCTACTAAACAAGTCCGACGTAAGGACGGAACCAGAGTGCCCACCACTGGGACCGTTACTTGGAAAGGTGAATTTGCGGCGCTCTGGCTACACGCGCAACGGAAGAAGACCTGGCTTGTCTTCATTCCTGCGTTCTACAGCTTTTTCTACGGAGGCACGATGGGGACCTATCTATCCTTGCACTTCTCCGTGCGTGCCCGCGCCCTCTCCACGCTCATCGTTCCTATCATCACTATCGTCATGGTCCTCGCGTACGGCAAGATGTTGGACACAAGGCGCTGGTCCCAGGCTGGCCGTGCGTGGACAGCATTTGGTCTGTGGCTGGTGCCGCAGATTGGCTGCTTCATCTGGATCGGAATTGAGTATGCGAAATTTGGAGCCTCGAGCGGTAACGGCCTTGACTACGGCTTACACGGCAAGCGATGGGCTGAGGCATACCTTCCTTACCTGATCATCTTCACGACTGGTTACTGGACACAACTGTCCCTTTACTGGATCTTGGGTACGTTCTCCACAGACGTCAAGTCAAGCGCCAGGACGGGCGGGCTATTCCGTGCCTTCGAGACGGCAGGCCAGGCCGTTTCATACGCCATCAACTCCAACTACGGCAGCGACCCGCGCACACCATTCTACGTCAACTGTGCGGTCTTGGCGCTGACCATTCCGTGCATGGTCTTCCTCATCAAAATGGTTCCGGAGGCGCCGGCGGAATTTGATATCGACGCTATCGAGGTGACCCGGGACGGAGGAGAGACTAGTGACAAGGCGGTCGAGACGTGAGTTGGAGCAAGGATACTGTTATCTTTTAGCCGGCACCTTATTGTGATTTTTGAGTTATTTTCGCCGAGCGTCAAGCCTAATGCATTTCCATTACAGCACAGCTTCCCGGCATGACTCTCGAATTTGTAACAATCACCGTGAATGAGTCAGTGGGTCAAGGGAGTCGCCAGAGCAGCTAGCCGGTGTCAGTCATTGCGGTGTCTTTGGCAAACCCGGCACAGCCGAATGTGCCACGCAGGCAATTGATTGTCCCTGACGCGTTGCGAGCGTCCGCGTGCCTATCAGCTGTTATCTCGGCAAGCACCGACGGAATACCAGCACGATCTGAGACGCGAACACGATCACAACGGAACGGTGGCTTATCAGATCCGGGGTAGTTTTGGTGGTGGAGGCGGCCCGGGTGACCGGTGCTATCTGATCGTTTCCGGTCAGGGGTAGGCCCACAGGGCTCCACACCGAGGCTGATACTGCCGGGGAACTGCTCATCGGGGCAGCGCGTCTGCACTTCCGGATCCGATCTCGCCAGCGTGTCGACAGCCTGTGCCTGGGGATCCGGATCGAGGCGAAAGTGAGTGATTCCACTCTCGTCCCACCTCAGACTTGGCCTTCATAGGAAAACATGGTACGTCAGCTAGGCGGAAGATTGTCCCGGCCTGAGGCAGGATTAGAAGGGTCTGACCGCCACATCTCTCATCCGGCCTTCGACTTGCCTTCAACATCGCCACTCTTCGCACCATTCGGAGTCAACGCGAACAAAACAGAAAAGACTTATCGACAAATCCGAGTGCTGTCTTCACTGCTCATGACAGACCTTGCGCTCTCCGACGGACCTGATCTATATAATCAACACCCGCGTCCGAACGCACTCTAGGCAATTAATTCATGGTGATTGCGAGACAGTACTCCTTTACGTCAACATCATGGTCCTTCCCATCAGCAACCCGACAAAGTCCTACTGGATTGAGGCCGCTGATTCTCCTCTGAGAAACTTTCGGTCCACCTCAGACCTTCCCAAGGAGACCGATGTTGTGATTGTTGGGAGCGGTTACACAGGCACCACAACGGCATATTGGTTGCACAAGGTGAGTATCTGAAACATTAATATCCGTCAGTGAGATTCTGACAGGGCGAGCAGCACACCGCCAAAGATGGGACCACACCGCGCATGCTTATGCTAGAGGCCCGAGATGTCTGTGGTGGCGCCACAGGGCGGAACGGTAAGTGCCGAGCCAAATGTTTTTCTCAAAGCAAACATGCTGCCGCGAAGGCGAAGAATTGAATGCCGGGCTGACCTGTTGCTTCTCCGTCTCTGCAGGCGGTCAGCTGCGGCCACACGCCTATTCTCGGTACCCAAGCTGGTCCAGCCGGTTCGGGCCCGACGGGGCATTGAAATTGGTCAAGCATGAGATGGCTCATCTCGACGCCTTCAAAGCTCTTCTCGCCGAGGAAGGGGTTGCAGATCAGGTGTGCTTTAAGTTGGGTGAGACATTCGACGCGGCTATGACGCAGGAAGCTTGGGCGCGTCTCAAGGGAGCATTCGATGCGTTCGTCAAGGATCACGGCAGGGACGGCGACGTGATCCGAGAATGCCGACTTATTGAAGACCCTCAGGAGGCTGAGGCCTTCACGCAGATGAAAGGATGCATTGCAGCTATTGTGCACCCTACGGGTCAAGTGTAAGCGACACAAGAAGGATATTTTTGTTTGATCTGTCGAGCTGACCTAGCGGAAACAGTTGGCCATACAGATTCGTTCACGCTTTGCTTCGTATCGTGCTGGACACGGGCAAGCTAAACCTGCAAGCAAACACCCCAGCTCTGAAGATTTCCGAGAGAGGTGAAGACGGATACATCACCATATCAACATCACGCGGCGACGTTCGCGCAAAGACTGTTGTTCACGCCACCGTATGTGCCAGACCTTTTGTGCTCAATTCTGTTTGGATGATGATGCGCTGACAACAAATGCGCACAAGAATCGATGGGCTTCTCATCTCCTGCCCGAGTATTCTAACCTGATCTTCCCTTCGGTCTGTACCATTGGTGCGATCAAAGCCCCCGAAGGCTTTATCAAACGCACCGGCGCCCAGCACTGGGACAGCCATGTCAACAACTACCACGTGCAGCAGCCACCGCCTTATAACACGCTCATAGTCGGCGGTGCGAAGGCCGTCGTCTCGCACTACCCGCACGACTGGGTTCGCTCCGATGCGGAGGACAGACTCAACCCAGGAGTAGCCGAGTTCTACAAGACGTGGCCAAAGAGCGACATAGTGGGCTGGCCAGGGAAAGAGGACGAGGCGGAGCTCGCGCTCGAAACAAACAAAGGCGGCAATTGGACGGGCGTGGAGTCGACTAGCATCGATTCCTTCCCGTTCGTCGGCCCAGCCCCCGGCCACACCGGCCATTTCGTGGCGGCCGGTTTCAACGGCCACGGCATGCCGAGGATCCTCCTTTCGACGGCTCATATTACGCCTCTCATCCTCCAGGAGCTCGGCGTCAAGTGGACCGCCCCTGAGCTGGTGGCCGCTCATCCTCCTCTGCCAGAGCCATTTGTCGTTACGGAAAAGCGGATCAAGCAGTTCACGGAAGCAGACGCGAAGAGGAGCTATGAGGAAAGCGTCAGGGGTCATGAGGAAAGCGCCGCGAAGCCGTTCTGTAACGAGCCTCGGTGTCTGTTCTGGAAATCAAACGGTGCGACGGGGCATGCGGACGCTCCTATTGCTGCAACTCAGGGGCAGGACCCCTCCGAACATGATATGCTCGACGAGAAGCTGTACTTGAAGCAGGCTTTGAACGGTAACGCAAACGTTGGTGTTGTGGGTTAAGCATGGGGATAATCATATGGGGAGTTATTCGGCGCCAACCATTTTCTACATTCTTGCGCTTGTTGCTTGGATAAATGTCGGCGCAGTCAGGTGCATCCACTGAGGGCGTACAACCAGTTTCAGAACATAGAACATCTGGGTCAATACCCATATAGTAAAAGTACAATGCTAACTGTTAGTCTATTGTTTGATGACGAAAATCCAATCCTGTATCGCCGTATGCGAAGTACCCAGTTTTGACTTCAGCCAGCAGACATCAGAACCCGCCACGCTGGAATCCGGTTGGTACCAGCCCCATCCAGCACCTACGCAGCTATCGTTCGAAGCGCACATATTGATGCAGTCCTCAGCTCTGTCTGTCTCCATATGAGCCAAGTCCTTGGTATTGGCGTCAGCATTGCCGTTGTAGTCGATAGCACAGTAGATATCAAACTGGGTTGGGTTTGTTTCCGATGTGAATGTTGTTCCGTTTGACGTCGGGCACGATATTGATGACTCTGGAACAGACGATGAAGAGGGCCTTGGCGTTGATGAAGGGGATGAGCCGCTACGTGAAGCAATATTAGCATTGTCAACCTTTATGGTACGACAAGCCCTCTCAAAGCCCTGAAAGCTTACCTGCTTGACCCATTACCGTCCTGGCTCAGACCTAAGCCGAGGCCCAGACCAAGAGATAATCCCAATACCAGTACGATCGCTAGAGCTCCTAGGATCAACCAGAGCTTCCTCTTTCCTATCTTGAGATTCACATGCCCATCCCCGGGGTTGGTCTCCGTCAAAGTGGGTGGCGCTCCGCCAAATGGTATTTTGCCATCACTTGCCGGTGTCAAGGATGAAAAAGCTGGTGACGAGCCTGTTTGGTATGATTGTCGGTTGTAAGGGTCGAATTGCTGCGGCGGTCCGTACTGCTGGCCATATGGATGTCCATTGTAGTGTCCGACGTTAGAGTTGTGCTGTGCTGGGTTTAATTCCAGGCCCTGCTCATAAAGCACCCTGTTCAGATCCACTGTTAGACTCGGAAGACATGGAATTTGTAATGCGCCTGCTGTCGTGGCAGTTGACTTCGAGTTTACTCTTGGCGTCGCACGGAACTAAAAGCTGGTGCAAAAGACTGGACGTTGGAGTGACATAGACATACTGGGGAGCTTCAGCTTCGCGGGCAACCTCCAGCCCGGGCTGCTCTTCGTTGGCTCTGTACTGAGCCATCGCCCTACTGTGCTGCGGCTGGGCAAAGCCCTTCCTCGAGTCAGGCCCACTCTCTCTATCGAGCCTCCGTGATTACTCGCTCG
>JAMFTM010000046.1:0-55959 GCA_023522825.1 Diaporthe ampelina
GTGCTCCAGGGCGCCGCATACGGTCCAGGTGTGCCAATATCCTCCTCCTTGATCCCCTCCCCGCCTCCAATCCCCTCGCCAGAGATTCTTCAGCGCAGTCAGTGGTCGCTTGACCGCCACAGCAGGCAATAAAAAGTATTGCTTTTGCCAGATTGATCATGTATCCCACGAACACCACCACGGCGCGCGAGTTCCGAGCGACTGGGTACAACCACGATGGGAAATTGGCCTCGTCAATGCCGCACATAGCAGGCTCCCTCCCCCACCCCAAAGGAAAGCACTTGCTCGCCTTGTGTCTCTTACTCCGGTTGAATCGAGCTCAATTCCTCGCAGGCATCCCCACGAAGTCAATTGCATATGTGCTGGATGTGACTACCAGACCCACAGCGCCGTCCGGCCCCGTCATCGTGGGACTCGGGGCACGCAATCACATGTGTTGCACACGGCGTGCAACCACCCATGGACGACAAGAAGTCGAATCCCGGAAGCATGCACCGTAGATAGATGAATGTGTTCCCCACGTCGACCGACGTCGAGGCATTAACAGTTCGTCCGTCAGTCGGTGCGGACGGGGCTGTGCACTTGCACGAGTGCCTCGTGAATGACCCTTTCTCTCTCCCTGCGGTCACACACGCTCAGTCAATCCAGAACACCTTCCAAATAGACAGACAGACGTCTGAGCACCACCTGTAGAGATCCGACTCATGAAGAGATAAATATGGCCGATACCTTATCCTCGCCCAAATAGCAACACCAAGAACAGGACACAATAAACATAGTAAGAACGACGGTAATAATAGCAGCCATTTCGTCACCGTCCCCACAAAACAAGAGCACGCACAAAAATATAGAGAAAAAAAGCCGAACGGGCTGAACGGGTCTTGAAACATGCATGTCCCCGGCACTACCTGCTTTTTTTTTAAAGTTGGGAGGGAAAAAGATGAAACAGCTAACCAAGGGCCCGGGGTGTTCAGCCTGTGCCCTCTCCAATACACAGTAGGGCGCCCAGGACGGCCGACCTGCCATCCCGTCTCTGTTAATCTCTTTTTGCCCGGGGGGCTCCCCTACCGCCGCAACAAGGGAACCCGACTCATTGGCAATTCCGACGTCAACTGATCATCCGGGAAATGAGACACCACGCGCCGCCTACTGGCTTCGAGGACGATCTCGCTACTATTGCTGAGCAGGCTGAGGCGGTCTGCGACTCAGCCTTCACGCGCGGGGTAACAAAGAACAACGGGCACTTGTTTCCAATGGGCTCAGACACATTTACACACGGATAGGTTCACACACACATTCATAACGTCGTTGAATTATGTACAGACGAAGAATTAAGGTTGGTATCAAGATAGAAGAGTACGGTGGGTTTAAATGGTTTTAAAAGATGAGAGCTCCGGATTCCTCCCCATGGGGTTTGGGTCGTCTCCAGGGTTGGCTCGGTACGTTTTCAAGAATGATAACATAGATACATCGCGGCAACACATGTCCACCACAGAGGGGATTTTTTTTGCTGAACAGCCCGTCGTGACGTGCCACCCCAGGGGTGCCCGAGCCATCATCATGAGAAAATGCCGATGCTTGACAGATCGCCGTCGTTCAGGCCCAGATGGGTCTGAATTTAGGCAAGGAAGGCGACGAGACCGGCAACACCAGCCAGGGCGGCGGAGACACCGAAGGTGCGGCCAGCGCCAGCGGTGACGACGGCGGTGGGGATGGGGACGGAGCCAGTGACGCTGAATAAGATTGTCAGTATTCTTGTTTCTTCTGGAGAGGTATCTCTGCGCGGGAATGGGACCATCGACTTACGTTCCGTTGCCACCAGCCGGGGGAGGAACACCGAAGCCGGTGGAGGGGGAGGGAGGAACACCAGTGGCGCAAGGCACCTGGACGGTCTCGTAGATCACAGTCGGGATGACGGTGGTCGTGGAGATGGTGTTGACGGAGTAGGTGGGGGTGCAGATGCCACCAGCACCGCCGCTGGGGAGGCCAGGAACACCAGTGGTCACTGGGGAGCTGGAGGAGACGAAGCTAGGAACGCCAGCAGGGCCGGAGGGGCCGGGGACGGCGGCGGAGGAGGCGACCGGGGGGACGCCAGAGCCCTGAGGAGGCTGCTCGCCGGCGGGGCCGGTGGGGACGGGGGCGGTCTCCTCGGGGGGAGGAACGGAGACCAGGGTGCTGCTGACGATGTAGCTGGACGAGGACACAACGGTGGACTCGGCCGGGCAGTTGGTGACCTCGGGGGCGCAGCTGGTGATGGTCTCGTACTCGGTGCTGTAGACGGTGCTCTGGGTGAAGGAGTGGACGCTGGAGGTCACACCGGTGGAGCGGGCAGGGCAGTCCGTGACGGTGGGGGCACACGAGGTGATGGTGATCTGCTCGGTGGCGTAGACGGTGGACTGAACCTCAGTGGCGACGGCCGTAGCCAGGAGACCAGCGAAAACTGCGGACTTCATCTTGACGGTTTTTTGGTGGGATTTAAGTATCTCGTTTCGAGTGATTTTTGAAGGTGGACGTAAAGACCGGACTGAAGCTCTGGGCTTGTATGCGTTTGTTGTGAAAGAATGGACGACCGAAGTCAAGTTGAGTCAAAGGCTCTTGGAGATGAATATCGTGGAGCTGTTTGGTAGGCTGAAGGAGAGGAAAGACTACGAAGATGTCAAGAAAAGAGGGCAGACTTGTTAAATAGGCTCATGGCCGCAGGTTCACACGGTAGACCCCGCGGGTTTCCTCCGGGAGGGTGAGGGTGTGGGATCTGTGGGAAATTGCACCGGACATGGATTGTGCAGGGGCGGTGCGCTAATCCAGGGGCCTCGGTGGAGGAGAGGCACAGGAAGAATCATTAACATCTCCAGGGACATCCTCCACCGACATATCCACAGCGCCTGGGTGCCCTGCAGGGCATGTGCTTCTGACAGCACTCGTTGGTGCCCTCAGCGCAGAAAATCGCCATGTGGTGCCGCTGTCAAGACGGCGTAGAGGCAGCGAGGCATATGTTCAGGTGCTACGTCGTCTGGGCTCGCAGCCGCAGAGGACGACTGATCGACGATTTGATCTCGAGGCTAGCCTGATGAGTGGACAGGGACGCCCAAAAGGACGGGTAGGGTTGCAAATTGTGGAGTTAGCGCAGCCTCCATCTTGGACTGTCGGGTCGCCGTTCTGCGATGCTATTGCATGCTGACAAGCGCCCAGAGAAGAGCCTTCTCGCTGCCAGTCCATGCCGATTCGCCGGCGAGAATCATGAGGACAGTGACTGAGGCTGGAATATGGCTGATGATCAACACATCGTCTGCGATACAGCCGCGCGTTTGGTCTGTTCACATGAGCCTTGGGCAACACATGCCATGCGCAAGCAGTCTGGCAGTATTTTCTCTGGGTAAGATCATCGACGGCTGCCTCCAACCGCCCCCAGAAGGCTTGGGCCTTGCACGGCCAATCACAGCTGGATGTGGCCCAATGCTTTTGGAGGCGGGTCGGCGGCGATAGCAGGCAAGTCGGCCACGAGATTGCGAGCCATGGCTTGTCCCTCGCCCTGTCGCCCTGTCGCCCACGACAAGGCATGGGCAGAAAGAAGCCAATATCCCTAGCTCTATGGCTGGCCTCCGCCGCGAGGCGGGACGAGGTCGAGGAGTCGAGGCAGGAGAGGATTGTTAGTGGTGCTGCCCCGGATTCCCAACGTCGGCGATGCCAAATTGGGATTGACCAGGGACCACTTCCGGACCCTGCATGTTTGTGGTACCATCACAGAGATAACCTTGTCGCTAGGTGATATTTGGGAATTGTCAGTGCCACCCAAGGAAGATCTTTAAAGCCGCGAGATCCCGGACCATGCTCGAGAGGAACGCCAGGCCACGTCCTGAAACGAAACGTAATGGCAAGGCCGAGCTCGAGTCTGATTGACCGACAATTTTTCAATAGCACCAAAAGCCACAGCTCTGTGTTGCCCTGTAAGCTTACTGTTCTGACTGTGCGACCGCGTCGATGGATGTGGCCGACAGGCAGACAGGCAGACAGGCCGTCGAAATCTGCCAACCGACAAATGAGGATTGCGGAGGTGGGAAATTTGCTGCTGCTGAGCCTCTCATCAGCAGTAGGGAGGGCAGTTGGCTGTCAGGTTGGCCCCAAAAAAGGATCCAATCTTGTCGTCCGAGTGCCCAGTGGTCTTTTTGCTACCGGCAAGCTTCTCCAGACGCTAATGCAGGTACGCCTCCCTTCGCTTCCTTTCCCGGCAATCAGGCAAGTAAGTTGTGGGTGAGCGGTCTGGCGGGGCTGGACCTTGCTCAGGAATTGCCAACCACGACGGCCAGTGCTGATGAGGACGGTAATAGCAATGCCAATTAGGGGAATACGAATGCCAGCCTTCCTCAGTAAATGCCTTTGGTCAATAGTGCGTGTTGTACTCTGGTTTACTCAATCTGGATGGATGAGTGTACCACAGAATCTCACTGCTCATCAGCAACTCTGTGTATAGCGGCACAGCAGGTAGGCACTTGGCACCTGGGCCTGCCAGCACTGTCCCCTGTCAGGACTGGGTGGCAGGCCCCAGCAACTCGAAACAGAGGACCACTGATATGCATCCCGCAACCTTGGAATTCCGTTGATCTGCTCGACTCTCACCTCCTCACCATGACCCAGACAGTGTGAACCTTGGTCAAGCATGTTGGCCTGGACTGTACCAACTTCTCCCACATGCCATTTTCCCATCTCGCCTCTACACTGACTGACTGACTGCATCTCACCCACGAGGTTGGAGTCGTGCGAGGTAATCTCGCAAATTTGTTCCGGCCCAGATCCAACAGCTCCTCATCAAACTATTCCCTTCCCAATCCGTCCTGATCGTCGCTTTAGCCTTCTTCATTCAAACCACCCGCCATCCATCAATGATGTCGACTGTGCACACCCGTGCCCAAAGGAGCCGAGTCCCGCGCAGGGACCACGCAGCCTGACTCCAGAAATAGGTGGAGGAAGTCGGCAGCAAGCCATGCTGGGCCATCTCCCTGGCGCGGTCTGTGAGGCCCCCATATGGCAGACTGCCGTGGCACATAGACTATTGCATCTGATGCCCCCAACCTACGCTCAGCCTGCTTCTTCTGGGCTGCATCTCTACTAGCACCCTACGATTCACATGCCCCGTCAGACCCGACGATCATGTCACTCCCCCCATTGTGCAGATCACGGCGATTCCTGTGTCAAGCCCGTATACGGGCGGTTTTTCTCGCTGTCACCGATCAGAGTGCGGTGGGCCCCCTTCTTATTGACAATGGCTTGGCATCATCACCGTCGAAAGAGCATCCACGCCTAGTGCAGCCCCCTTTCCCCAAGCGAGGTAGATCTTGCTGCCGGCTCAAGTGCTTGCTTTCGAGAACGGGGTGCACCACGAACAATGGCAGGGTGAAGGAGATGAACCATATCTGTCCAGCCAAAGCACGCAATGCTCTTGCTATTGGGCAACGGACAAGCTCTTCGGGGCTTTTCGGACCCCTGTGACCATACCAATTTGTTGCTTCAGAGGCATGCCAAGTACCTGTGAGACGCACTGATGAGCTTCTTTCTCGGTGGGGAATCTCAGGCTTTCGATGTCGCTACGCACAGGAGTTTTGTTCGTGGTGTACCGTATACCTGATTTATGTCTTTATTTGACCAACTCCTCTGAGCTCCTTTCCCAAGCTCAAACTTCCGTCTGGCCACTGATTCTACTACATGCCTCATCTCGGCCAAAATGATACCTACTCCTGGTTAACATCTGCTTGCGAACTCCGACTCATAGCCACTTGATGAGAAACTATGGCAGGTCAAGAGGAGATTTACAAAAGGCTGCGGAAGCTCCGTGAAAGTATCCTACCTAGGCCGGATACCGGGAAGAAGGGAAGTCCACCACCACACTCGGAGCTTCCAGTGAGTCTCCTGCCATGTGAAGTCTCACATGGTAGTCAACCCGAGTATGGCAGGACAAAATGTTTCTCAACAGACTGGCCGAGTAGCTTCTGAGTGCCTGCCAAGTTTGTGAAGGCTCGGGGAGCCCAGTGCAGCCCAGAAACGTGGGGGGTTTTGTCGTACTATGAGCCTCAACCCAGCATCTATCTACGTCTTCTCAGACGATACGCTGTCCGTTGGACCATTCAGGCAGACTTACCTGTGCCTGAGAGTCTGGTCAGCCATAGAACTCATAGATCATCATCTGTGGGCACCCAATGCTTGAAGTCAACCTCTGTCTAAACTCAGAGACACGCTCATCGTAGCAGTACGGGAGCATCCCCAAGCCTCCCTTAGGGCTCGAGTCCTCTAACACAAGGCCTCCGGGAATTGGGTATCGGGAGACAGTGGCGCCTCTGATTGTCCCGCTGCTAGCGCCGATGTCAGTCAGTCTCATGAGGGTATTCATGGTCTTTCACACTTAGACATGCAGGGGTATTCATCGGTGAGCTCCAACCTTCACATGGACTTGCACTTGAGACCGCCCAGGTCAGATTCGTGATGCCTTCACTACGCCTCTCCCTCCAGCGGTGAATGCCTGGACTGAGCATTGGTCAGGATTTCTTGAGACATGACCACGATGGTCACACTGAGGAATGAAGCTTGCCAACGAGTTGGAAGCGCCCGTCAAATTCCCCGAAGGTCGTCATACCGTAAGTGGACTTATGGGAGTCGGCTCTAGACTCAAGTTTTGACGTGCGTTAGTCTTGGTAAGGTCGCCGTGATTGAGGATTTCAGGAACAGCTATAGATGACTTTCGCAGCCCGTCCATCTGTTGCCCTTGATCGTGAGAATGGCGTAGCATGTCGTCAATTTATTGAGCTTGTCACTTCACCACACACACAATCACACACACACACGCATGCATACATGGTCCGCAGAAAACCTCTGTGGAAACAAGCCAGGAGCAGTTGAGTCTAACGTAGATTGTTCTGCACTAGCTCTGCAGCATTTCCGGAGAACCTTCCTGTCTTTGCAACGAGGTTCGCCAGATGGTTAGGTTCTGGCGAGAGAAATTAGAAGTCTGTGAATAGAAATTTCGCAATCTGAGTTCAACAAACATCACAAAGAGGCAATACCGTGATTGGCACGTTTAATTATCACCCAGAAGCGTCAACATAAAGTATCAAGGCTCTACTTTCTCGCCAGTGACTTCCGCTTAGCTGGAGCACGGGCAACTCTGCCTTATCCAATGTTCCCAAGTTGCATCTTTTCGAATGCATCCTGAAATCTTAGACTCGAAATTTTTTGATTACAGACATGGAGCGTCATAGGCGCTTACTTGATTCATCTACAGCGCTCGCAAACGCACATTTCAGAAGGGAGACCTGACATATATTGGTCCCGTGAAGAGATAGACGCAATTGTGATTTGATCTTGATTTCTTTACCATTGTTACCAGTTTTGTTTTGCGCGGGTCTTCGAGCGAGTATCAAAAATATGAGGGACCGCATACGACTTTGGATGTACACGGAACAAGGACGAATTCACCTCTTAAGAGTGAGACATTTTTACAAGGAAAAGGTGCCCGAAGTCGCATGAACAAATAGACCTTTTCTTCTTCCTTTTTTTTTTTTTAAAAAAAAAAAAAACTTTCTTGCTAGCCTAGGCTGACGGGAGTTCTATGATACGGCCTCGGTTCAGCCACGTGCGCTGGAAACCGCGACATCTTCCCAATAATTCCCATTCCCTTTCTCTTCTCACACGTCCTCTATATGCTGCTGAGTCTCTGACATCTGAAGTAACACGAATACTCGCCCTTTCCACAGGCCTCCCCCTGGAGAAGCTGATCACGCAACAGTTCCTAGGAAGCAAGATCAGACGTAAACCTTGAGCACCCACCCCGTCCTGCAAATCCGCGCCGCGGCCAGCGCCACAGCGGCCAGCAGCATGCTGCTCGCGGCCCACATCTGCGCGGGGAGGTAGTCCCCCCCGCTGGCCTGTAAGAGGGCACCCGCGATAGGGCTCCCCGTGAGACTGGCGACGGCGACGATGGTGACGACGAGGCCCATGCGCGTGCCGAGCTTGCTCAGGTCGTCGGTCAGCGCCGTCAGCGAGACGGCGAAGAGCGACTGGATGCCGCTGGCCACGAGCCCATAAGCGAAGGCGAAGCCGTAGAGCGACCCCTGGGAGTGCCGCACCGCGGGCCAGCAGTACAAGACTATGGCCACGGACGCCGCGGTCGGAATGGCCGTGTTGAGGGGCCCGAGGAAGCGAGCCGCGATCCAGCCTGGGATGATGCGGCCAGGCACGCCGAGCGCGTTGAGGATGAGGAGGAGGTTCATGGAGTCCACGGAGTTGAAGGAGGCGTAGGTGGTGGCGTAGATGTCGATCTAGTAGTGATTCACGTCAGATGTGGAGTTGAGAAAAGAAGAGGCCAATGCCTAGGTGGGCAGATACGTACATAGTAAAAGGCAAAGTACACCGCCCAATAGACGAGAAAGAACCCAATGCTGAAGAACACATAGGCTGGCTCCTTGAGAGCGTGAAAGTCGAACAGAGGGCCGGATCTACGAGCGGGGATGCGCACGCGCACGAGGAGGTTGATGAGGATAGAGACGAAAAGCGTCACGAAGGCCATGGCGCGCACTGTCCAGCCGAATCCCACGCGAGGAAGCAATTGCTGGGCCATAGCCGGAAACACCAAGCCACCCGTCCCTGCGCCGGACGCAATGATGGAGACTGCTAAGGACTTCTTCGCCTTGAAATACGATGCTGGCACCGAGAGGCCAGGCATGGACAAGATGCCCATCCCGATCCCGCAACAGATACCCTGGGCGAGGAATATCTGGTAATACTCCGTACACAGGCTCGTCATAAACAGACCAAAGACGATCAAGATCGTTCCTACGAAAACAGCCTCGTGGACCAGGCCCGCGTCGCTTGCCCGGCCAGAAAGGGTGCCTAGCACTAGGAGGATGAAAATCTGCACCGTACCAATCCATGAGACGGTCGACGGCGTAGCATCCAACATTTTCATGTAGGTGGACTGGAAGAGGCCGAAGCTGGTGATCAGGCCCCAGCTGATAAACCACATCAGGTGTGCTGCCAGGACCTGGAGCCATGCCACGGTACCACCATCCGGGGGCGGACCCGGGTCCTGGGTCGGAGGGGCAGGAAATAGTCCATATTTCTTCCGTGGAGGCTGGAACGGCGTGGGTGTAATGGCTTCTTCGACTGTCTTGTTTTCGGCTTCCTGAAGTGGTTGCGACTCGAGTCCTGAGGGAAATGCCAGCGCTTCTCTTCCCGCCTCGTGACGTTGTTTTTCGTCGGGAGTCTGCAACCCAGACGCCACGGGCGTTTCGTCTGACACAGAAATGCTTGTAGCTACTGATGATTTCATGTTGTCGGACGACTGTAGCGAAGCCTCTTGATTTGCCATATTTGTGTTGAGGAGCACGGCTCCAGGGCAGGGGTGGTGGCGTCCAAAATCTGGTGGGTGGGTAGAAGTATAGGAATCGGGTCACAGACAATAGGAAGAAAAACCGAGAAACGGCTCAACTCGAGACCCGGACCAAAACTGAGGGCGTCGTTGACAAACTGACGGACCAACCAGTTGGACCAATCTGGCCAGGATTGATATTGACTGTCTTGCAAAGGCGCAATCCGATGCGACCCTGGACCAACACATATCATTAGTGTACGTACAATGTACCATTTACACCGAGAGGTCCTGCCAAGCATTTCGCTTCAGCAATAGGAATCCTCGGGGGATTCGGTTGGCTTGTTGGTCTGGTAGTTGCATGGGCGTTGGACTTATCGCGGTCCGTTCGGACACGGGATCCTCAGCGACTGAGGATGTCAGGATTTTTGGTGGCAAAATGTGAAAATTAATCCTTGAAGGTTGCACAGATGAGAATAGCAGGCATTGTCGCGGCTAGGGCTGAGGAACCGCCTCGCCCTGCCCAGTACGGAGTAATTCGACAACAATACGAGCCACGAATGGTTCACCGGTCGCTGCTGCAGCGGTTCACACAGGCACACTAGTGCATAAGGACGTGAAGTTGGGTTGGTTGGCTGAGACATTTTTCTGGTTAGAGGGAAAAGATATCAGCTCCCGGCGGCTGCCTTCCTACGATGAATGAGGCATAGCTGCTGATCACCGTGACATGAGGAAGCAAAAGGACCAGTTGGGCCGCGCAAACATACCCTAGCTAGGCAGGTCCGTGAAGGAGCAGGGGCAAAGGACAAGACAACCTCAGATACTTGTAGTTATGCAGGCGCATGAGGCTAAATGCCGTACTGTGCAGTACAAGAAAGCTGACAGCTGCTGCCATTGTTGCCGTGCAGCAGTTTGCGCTATGTAACACAGAGGTGACAGGGCTCCAAGCATATGCGGCTAGACATTCTGCGGTTAGACGACGAATACCAACATACATATGCACCCAAGTATGCAAGTATGCAATTTCGTGATTTACGAGTTTTCGCTAGAGCGGTGGATTCGTTGCAGACCCTGGACATCGCCAGCTCGCCGTTCCGGATATGTATTAAATTCAACTAATCAGATCCCCTAATACCACTCACAGATCGATGGCCAGATCTGGACGTCCCTCGTCTTCTTGAAACTCTGAGCTTGCAGATCAATCAAATTGCTTGCCAATCACTCCCAATCATATGCAGACGTTTGAGGTCACTGTTTGAATTGTTTGGGTCTGTGTCTTATTCAGACACCTCCGTGCATTATCATGCGTGGCACTACTGCTGTTGATCTTGGAGAACTTTGAGATCCGCATTTCCGCCTCTGGCTCTAATGCTATGATTACAAATTGGTCTGACCGACCTCATGCTGACGGAGACCGCGGCAGTTGAATATGCTTCATGTGGAGACGGTGAACAGAAGGCAATGATCTCTGCCGCATGCTTACTGTGGTGCAAACTGCTGACGGCCCGCAGTTGCATTCACATACCCTCGAGTCAACCACATCTCCTCTCGTGCGGCTCAGTGCTTTAGGATTTGACTACAGGTGAGCCAGCTGGTCTTCCGAACTTGAGGGCTATGAAGTTCTACTGGAATTTGACAGAGGGATATCTATATTCACTATTGCTACTCAATTTATTCTAACCTTCTCATTTGAGATGAATGGCAAGTAGATACATGTTACAAGTCTCGACTTCTGAGTTCAAGGAAATCATCATGACCAAAGCACCAGTGTAGCTGGGTCGCTGCCCTGACCTGGCAGGTACCCGATGAAAGAGCTCACAGTGTAACGGACAGGAATGTCCTGTTCTCCTTTCGGGATATCACAGGCTCTGACCTCATGAAAATTCCTGTAATCAAAACAATGAATTGTCAGCCGTAGAATCTTGTGTGGGGGCCTGTGAAAAGCCATTTCGGCATGTGTAGGTGGGAGGGTTGCTTACCTGGAGTTAAATATTGTGAGATCACCTCGGCGGGCGCTCATCACTTTGAAAGCACGACCCTGAACGATCTGCGGATCGTATGCGTATTTCGGGAACTCTTTCCTGAACGTCAGATCGTCCTGCGGCGCCCTCCACTCCCTGTCATAGATGTAAGTGTCGCCACCCGGAATCTTGTTGATCAAAATATTCCACGAAATTTGTGCAGCAATGCGCCCGATTTCCCAGTTTGCGCCTTCCTGATCATCGCAGAAAGCACTCGTCAGCTTTTTGAAGGGTTGGTAAGGATGAGAGGGTCACGTAGTGAATAGTGAAAATTTCCGAATCTCTTACGAAAGGTGCGTAGTCGGCGTGGATTTGGATGCCGCTGTCCAAGGCCCGGACGACGCCAGCGAAATACTCTCTGTCTCCCTCTGTGGCCAACCGGACTGGCAAGCCAGTGGCCTTGCGGAGTGACCCCGCGATCCGATCCATGATGTCAACCCCTGCTTCTGCTTTCCAACGATCCTGAAGTGATCTGGCCTTTTTAACGCGTCCAAAGTACGTGTCCTTGTCTGGGTACGAATGGAGGTCAGCAGCCAGAGTAGGTGGGCCTCAGTCTCAAGTATTGAGCCGGGGTGTCTTGTGTGAGCGTCCAAGTTACCTTTGGTATAGTCGGTCTGAGAAATACCAACACAGCCAACCTTCGGCCAGACATGATCTGTGTTGTAGATCCCCTGTACAAAGTCAGTCAACCCGATTGCCGGTGTAGCGTATAATTTGGATGCCTTACTATCTTGTGTGTCAGGAGAATCTCGTGCATGGCATTGCATTCCTCATCACTCAAGAAGTTAATTTCACGGACGAGGGGGATGTTGTTGGCGAAAACATCCAAAAGTGTCGGTTTGGACAGGGCGTGATCATCAAGAGACCTCCAGTGAGTATGAATGGTGTGGTCTTGTCGCATGCCGAGTATGCGCTCCTCGCACGACCCATTGGCGTCTAACGCCACAGGGAGGTTAAAGAACGAGGAAGAACTATTTGCAAGCATCTTGTCGCGATGACCTCTATTGGAAGGGGGCTATGACTGTGCAATGACCACTACCGAGACCCAAATCTTCCAGCCTCACTGGCGTCGTATCAACAAGTTCGACAGCTTAGGTTTATATAATACCCCGCTGTTCACCCGGTTGGCGAATATCTAACGGCTGGAGTCGGAGGAAAAAAGTCATGATGTGACAGCTGAGACATTATTTCGTGACACCATGCAAGGTGCCTGTGTGAATGCCCCGGTACAGTCAGACCCATTTTCGGCGTGTCGACCGTTGATGTGGTAGCATTGAACGGACCTGCGGATGGCCACCATTCTGCGAGGGCACGGCCAAGACCAATTGGCAACTTGCCAGCGCTTATGAAGCCATTCCTCAAAGCGGGAGAGGCTTAACATGTGGTTCGTGAGGAAGGTTGCCTTCCACTCATTGCCAACCCAACAAATGAACGAGATCCCGGCATGCACGTCCGATCCCTAGCATATGCGCTTTGCAGGTCGGCGATTTAACGAGACCACTCGCAAGCCACTGCAACTGATGGTTCCTGCAAGCCACTGCAATCCATCGGTCTGCTTTCAATTCCTCTAATGTCGCCCGAGAGGCAATAGACACTTCCTCTCAGCCCTTGGCCCCCCTGCGTCTTGCAGTGCGCCCATTCCTCAACAAGGACACGGATACCGCGGGGGAGGCTTCGTGTAACGCCGTTCGGCCCGCCAGCCACAGTAAAAATTCTTCATCTAGGTGCATACCATGTTTTCGGCAAGTTTACAAGGTTGACTGAGGCTTGGGGTGTTGTCTAGCCTTTTATGGCAGGTATCAGTCTGGATTCTGGAATCTTCATTCCGACACTCCGGTCACTGTTGTTGTATTGCGGACTTGCTAAGAGTCCGGAGCACGACATAGACAGACAACTAGGTACGACTGACCACGACTGACCGTCAGGGCGCAAATCACGATGTGGAGACTCTTCAAAATTTTCGAAAAGGCCCTCCTGAGCGATGCGGGTAAAGAGACCTGCCTGAGTAGCTCACCACGAGGTACCTAACTAGATCGCTCTACGAGGGATGAAAACTACACGATATGCAATAATACATCTCTTGCGAGGATCTTTTCAGAGAAATCAAATTGACCTACGCTCCTTCAACATGGTTTTAATTAGTAAGTGTCTGTGGGATTAGATGAACTATACAACAGTATAATTTCATGAAGCTAGATGGTCTACTAGTTAGAAGTCAGGAACACTGTGTGTAAGCAAAACTTGCCGTCCAAATTGAACTTAGCGGCTTCTCAGTTTCAACACTTAGGCACGGTTTGGAAGGATGAAACGCTTCCTACTTCGAGTTAGTCTCCAGATCTGCATGTTGGAGGCAAAGGCATACCATTGGCGCGTTCCTGCAACGAATCGAAGGGCCTGGGCCAACCTGGTCCTCACGGCACCACCGGCCAGTCCAGTGCTCTCTTCCCTTTCGCAGGGTCAACTTTCAAAACCCAGGCAGCTGGAGTCTTCTGTCTTCGTATATGCAGCCGTGTGGCACCGAAGTCCCTGTTGGCACTGTTGGCGGAGAAACCCTCCCTTGCAGATCGACCCCCAAACATGAAGGTACAGATTAGACTACTTCCTTCGGCTGTAAGTTCGAGATCCCATCCGATGTAGTGGACCTGCCCCCCATTGCTAGGGCTGCTAGGTAGGACCGCCAGCCCTTGTAAGTGCTCCCTTGGCACCACTCCCCAATACACCCCACACAAGTAGGCCAGAATCCTATGGCTTCTGGAGAGTTCTGACAGGTTCTCGGGCCCTCCCTCAGCGCCGCTCCACGATATGACACCAATAACAGTAACCATTAAGACCCGGGGGAGTTATCGTGGACGAATGAAGGCAGCAGCTAGCCGGCCTCGGACCAACGAATCCTGTACACTCCTTCTTGCCGTTGTGCCCTATGTACAGATGGACGTACCGTACTTTGGTAGGCAGCCAATCAGCACTGAGTCTCTTGTTACACTGCATCCGGGCCTTGATTCACTTTGGGGGACCATGTCTTCCAGGTTGATGCTCCTACGCCTCTGCTTCCCTCAATGTGATGCTCGAAGCGGCTCCCAAACACTCTTCCATCGCGCATGCAAGAGGTGCAGGGTACCATTGTAGGATTTATTTAACAATGCGGTTCCGCAGATCTAGAAAGACGGATATATTGTCTCGCATGGTTCTAGCATAGAGCCACTCTATCATCTCCCATAAACTCTCGTCCACTTGTTTTTTCCCACTTTGGCCCCTTGTGATTTCTTCTGCTTCGGTCTCCTTTACCGCGAACCGCCTTTCTCATACTCTTTCCAAAGGTGCCCACCCCATCATCTACAAACAATGGCTCTAAAGCTGGACCCCCAGGTTAGTGTAGTCCCGGCGCCGACCCCGGAAGCGATCAGATATGCCATGGTATTGGCTTACCAACCGGGCGCCACATGAGATAACGTTGCCCCTCATGCTGATCAGCAAGCCTCGGCACTCTCTAGGCACCGTACCTGAACCTCATCAACAATGATCTCACTTCCACGGCACAGACACGCCATGGTGTGAACCCCTCGACGGAGGCCCTGCTCCCGGAGGTCCCCGTCTCGGGCGAGGCCGAGGTCGACCGCGCCGTCGCCGCGGCCAAGAAGGCCTTCCCCGCGTGGAGCGCCCTCCCGTGGGACGAGCGCGCGGGCTACCTGCTGAAGCTCGCCGACGCCGTCGAGGCCAACCACGACCTCTTCCGCGACCTCGACATGGCCGAGACGGGCAAGCCCCTCTCGACCTCCAGCTTCGAGCTGGGCCTCACTCTCGGCCACCTGCGCGACACGGCCAAGCTGCGCCTCCCGGACGACGTCGTCGAGGACTCGGCCGAGCGCACATGCCGCGTGCGGTACCGGCCCCTGGGGCCCTCCGCCGCCATCGTGCCGTGGAACTGGCCTCTGCTCCTGGGCATCGGGAAGATTGGACCGGCTGTGCTGGCTGGCAACACAGTGGTTGTCAAGCCAAGCCCTTATGCGCCGTACATGCTCCTGCGGATCGGCGAGCTTGTGGCTAAGATCTTCCCACCTGGCGTTGTTCAGGTGCTGAGTGGCGATGAGAGCCTCGGCCCGCTGCTGACGCACCACCCTGATATCGCCAAGGTTAGCTTCACGGGCAGCACGGCGACGGGCCGGAAGGTCGGTGAGGTTTGTGGGCGGCTGCTGAAGCGAGTTACACTGGAGCTTGGCGGCAACGATGCAGCTATCATTTGCGAGGATGCTGATGTCGCCAAGGTCGTGCCTCAGGTAGGTGCAGTCTGATCTCGTTCCCCCTGTCCTGGTAGCATCGGATGTCTGTGGGCTTCAGGGGGTGATATTGTTCATCCAATATTTCGTCATACTGACAAATCATGGCTCTAGGTGGCTTTCCTCGCATTGGTTGGCTCCGGTCAGATCTGCATGAACATCAAGAGACTTTATGTTCACGACAGCATCTACGACAAATTCCTCGCTGCCATGATTGAGTTCGTTCGCAACAACATGCCATACGGCTCCGGTGAGGATGCGAACACGGCGCTAGGCCCAGTGCAGAATAGCATGCAGTATGGCAAGGTGAAGAATCTGTTTGAGGAGGCCGAGAAGCAAAAGTGGACTATTGCACTTGGTGGCCTGAAGGAGCTGAGCGAGAAGCCCAACAAGGGACTGGTCCTCCCGCCCACGATCATCGACAACCCCCCGGAAAGCTCTCGCATCGTGACAGAGGAACCATTCGGGCCCATCCTGCCCATTCTGCGCTGGAAAGACGAGGCGGACGTGATCAGCCGTGCAAATGCCTTTGATCAGGCACTTGGCGCCTCGGTCTGGAGCAGCGATGTTGCCAAAGCCACCAAGATCGCCGATCAGCTGGAGTCTGGTAGTGTCTGGGTGAATTCGCACTTCCAGGTAAATGCTAACATGCCTTTTGGTGGACACAAAGCAAGCGGAATCGGCATGGACTGGGGCGTTGTCGGGCTAAAGGGGTGGTGCAACCCTCAGGGATTCTGGGTGATCAAGGGATGAGATCACTTTTGCAGAGAGGGAGACCCCTCGCAAGAGAAATGAATTATTTGGCTGTCTGCAGTAAGCGGGCAACAAACATGCTGTACAACCGGGGAATGTGGGAAGCTTACTGTGTACATGCCTCCTTAGGCAGTCAGGGTAGTATTGATCTACCTAGGCCGGATTCAGTCTGAAAACAGATATGACTGGGTGCTGGGATCTCTGCTGGGTTGCATACATATGTAGGATGATGGCTACCGACCTGCGAACCGACCACCTCTGAAGCTTGAGTGTTCCATCTGCTGGTATACTTGTCTACACTGTGCATTTCTGCATCGTTCTCGAACCAATGATCCTCCGAAAGCATCGGCCCCGACCTGCATTAACAGGCCCACTGGTCCTTTAAGCGTATTGCTCTCAGATTTCCCCAGCTCATGGCAAAGCTTGGTTTTTTTTGCCGGCTTACCGGGCCGGGGGAAGGCGTCTACGACCTTGGGCTTACTCTGCTCTATTCCTGGCCAACGAGAACGCAAGCACACCTCTGAAGGAGAGGAGAGAGTTCCTGGGCAGGAGGTCCCTTGGAGGGATCTCGATATTCCTAGGTCATCTTGAGAAATCCTCGAGTCGCCAATAGCTAAAAGAACATGCTCATGGTTGGTAACACCACTGCCAAAACACCCGCCCGCCCAGGCCGCCCAGGAGACTTCCACACGCCGTGCTAATATCAAGATTGGATGCCAAGCCTGTGCGATGCCTACGGTGGTTAGGAACATCTGCGCCCGCCGATGGACCACGCCCACATGCAAGTTCGCGGGGCGGAAAGCGGAGATCTTATCTGAATATGGACTGGGCGCTGCGGTACGCGGACACTACAACGCAACCCGAATATTTAGCCAGCGGAGATCTACATGTTGTTCATCTAGTCCGCCCCAGCTGCACGATGCGGCTCTAGTTGATGGCGCCCGACTGCCCACAGACATTCTCAAATTTGCAGGCACCAACCCGGTCTGTGTTAGGACCTATTGAGGGCCTATGTTGGCCGCCTACCTAAATATTGTGCAGGCTGATCATGTGCAGGTTGGCCCAAAGTTTAGGTTCAAGCGGCTGCGGCTTACACGGGCGGTATTGGAAACCTTGTGCGACCCCCTCTCCCGATTTTGTTGCCGCCTCTACCTTGGAAAAGGCAACCCCAGACGCGTCTAATGCAGGAGAGCTGCTCCCGGGGGCATCCTCCTGCAGGGTAAGCCATTCTCGGGCGCTAATAGTGGTGAAGTCCGCCGTGCGCTATCGTGGTGTGGAGGATCGATGGATTCGACATGTTCGGATTCCTATCCGCGTTGACCACTTTCCCATACCTACTTAAGTAGGTACGATATCCAAAAATGAGGTTGTGGGATGATTCATGTTTCATCGTGTCGTGTTGTTGGCTCTATTCTGTATGACGTTAGGTCTCCCGGGTAGCCCTCAAACGTCCCAGCTGACCGCATAATATTCTCCAGCGTCCCGCCCAGGTTGCAAGCGGGATAATCCATCAGCCGGGGATGCCGGGGCCACATGCAGGACGGTAGAAGCAGTGGTACAGAATTGATGGTTGCTTTTAGCGAGATAAACATACATGCAGCTAGTTGCATGGGTCCCTGGGCTACTCAAGTCCCAGACAGCTTGGCTGCTTGAACTTTCTGGGGAGTAAGAGCGCCTTGGTTCTTGAACTGGTTAGTGGAATGAGAAGAAGTATACTTGAACATGTGAACATGCCGGTGTAAAATGGGGATATCCAGATTCTCGGAGCCGATCTGCTCGGTTAAATATTATCTTTGTATATTGCAAACAGATCGTCCCACGGTGAAGGAGACTTGAATAGCGTGCTTTTCTGACATTGATACTGGGGTAACCAAGCAGGGTGGCTTGCATAAGTCTGGTCTTCATCGAGGCCGACAGACCAAACAAACACGGAGGGAGGATTTCTGAGAGGCCCAGTGGCTTTGAATTGGGCGTGTCGGTCAGCTCACCTAGCAAGCCAGTCAGAAGATTCACCATTTCTGGATAATTGGCTATAAGTTCTGTTGGACCCACCTCGGCAGGGTAGTCGAGGACACCAAAATCTGACTATACGACGGTGAGGTCGCTTGCCACCGAGTCATCTAAATGCCGAGGGTGTGCTTTATCCCTTTCCTGCTTGTCTGAACTGACCAAAAGGCTGTTTTCGTGATCCACAGGTTGTCACGTGTCGGATATCACAGCCTTGCCTGTTTACTATAGTCTCTGGTCCCCTTCGCCATACCCAACACACAACGCCACGAACAGCCTCTCCCGTCTTTGTCTGTCGACCGTTGTCGAGATGGCGTACACGTACAGCCCCATCGTCGAGACCTGGGCCCTCTACGGCGCCGGGTCTCTGCTCATCTTCTCCCGGAGCCTGTGTCGTTGGAGGATGGTGGGCTTTCGCGGCTTCGACTTTGATGATTATTTCATATGGTTTTCATGGGTAAGTTTAGCTGAGAGACTAGGCGGCGACTCCAGATACCCCAGGATACCCAGGCTGACTTATAGATTGTGCACGAATAGGTAGTCTACACTGTCATGACATACGCGGCGGACGTCTGTGACCGGCACCCAGACTTACACGTCCTCACGCTTGACCAGAGGAAGGGCATGACGATGGACGAGGCCGCACCGTATATTTGGGTCACGCAATGGTTCTGCGCAGGCGTGGCAACCTACGTCGTCTTTGTCTGGTCGCTCAAAATCAACATGCTGTTCTTCTTCCGGCGAGTCGTCAAGGGCCTCTGGGTCGCAAAGCTGATTTGGCCTCTGATGGGCCTCGTCTTGTGTACTTTCATTATGATCATGGGTATATTGTTCGGGGCATGCCGCCCGTATCCCAGGATGTGGAAATTCTACACCGACGAGGGTGGTAAGTGATCCATTGCTAATCATTGCTGGAAATTTCCGAGTGCATTTCAGAAGAAACAAGAAATCTGGCTAACAGAGATGACCATTGAACAGATTTGTGCGAGCCCCAGGCAACACTTTATATGCTCCCAGTTCTTATCATGAACATCATCACAGACCTCTGCATTATGGCTATACCCGCCCCCGTTGTCCTGCGAGCTAAGATGAATGTGTGGAAGAAGGTATCACTGATCCTTCTCTTCAGTGGTGGATTCTTCATCATGATTGCAGCCATTCTGCGCGTGACATTTGTCTTGGTGGTTAGTCAATCCTAACATGTCTATCGAAAATTGGTTCTTATAGCAATATTCTGACATATCTCTCTCTCTTATAGCAAAAAGATGGATCTACGGCGGCCATCTGGTCCTGTAGAGAGGATTTCGTTGCCACATTGGTTGGGCAAGCCCCAATGCGTACGTATTACCACCTCGATTCGTCTCCAGGAGTATATAGAGCTACCTGTACAACCATTTATGGCACCACCTTCTATACATCCGGTTAAAGCGGTGTTTTTTCTTGTTCCTGTTGTCACTGACATCGCACCATGCAGTGCGCCCCGCGTTCAGCCGGCTTTTCTGGACATCGAGGGGCAAGATGACCACAGGGCAGAGTTCAAGACCTTCCAAGCCCGGCTCTATGCCTATCAACGACAGCAGCAATGATGCCTTTGAGATGCGAAAGGGGAAGCGCAAGGTGCAGGACTACAATGCTACAATCCTATCAACCAGAGGATACGGTGACGATGATTCGACGGAGAGGGTCTACAATAAAGGAATTATGGTAAACAGAGATGTGGATATCCATTATGAGAGTGGTCACCATGACTTCCAAGGGTATGGGCCTGAAGCAAAAGAGGATGGAAGGTATGCCGCACAGTAAATAAAATGATCTCTCTGTATATAGACCATAGACTATTAATCTTGTTTTCCCCATGTTCATCCACGAAGCCGGAATACAGTATTTCATCAACTGAATGTTGATTGGCGTTTGCGTCATATTGCCCTGCTAACGCCTTCTCTTCGCCTTGGCAGATGGCAGCATCCAGCATCTCACGAGCGATTCGTGCTGATACAAACTCAGAGGAAGGAGGGGATTGTCTCCGAGTCTGTGCAGACGATTGGTGCGTGTTAGTTCTGGATTTTGCTCTCCAGACTTATTCCAAGAAAAGAAATGCTCTCGTAAGATTCTAGGTATGTCTGAACCTTGGTTTTCTGTGATGCTGCTTTGGCTGTTCCAGTGTGTGGAACCACTATGTCCTATGGAACTGCCCAGGTGTGCTTGTGCCAGTTTGCCAAAGGACTCTAGTGACTGTATGACCGTGGAATACCTGTCAGCACATAGCTTGCATAGAGGCTTGCATTGAGAGCAAGCACTACAGTAAGTACGTATTTTCGTAGGCTATGCATATTACGTGCAACAGCTCATGATCTTGATCGATTTTTGCCGTCTATGTTCATCCACAAAGTCCAATAACCCCCCCCCCAACTCTCCACCAACCAAACGGAATAGTTCGATGTCAACTTAATCTGAATGTAATGGAGAGATCTTAGAGCTTCATGCTGAGATCCGGTGGTCAGCCAGTGAAATATTGTGTGGTATAATAGTTGAGTTGGCGTACTGGGTACCAGTGTGAAGGTGACTGCATAGCTATTCTTGTTTTAGAACGCATTTGACACACGTGTGAGTGTTCCCTCAATGACACCGTGAGCAAAGCCGTCTGCGAATATTCAAAGGGCATACTAATGCCATAAAACGAGCTGCGGCCAATTGATCTCGGCTCCAGGGCTACATCCTCTCATGTAATGGCGGCCACGATACGTTTCCTACAGAGTAGCAGACTATCAAAATGGTGTGCCAAAATGATGCCTCTCCTCTCCTCACCGTTCCAATATTTCTTATACTCTAACAAAACGGCTATTCCTAGTCTCGCCGTATGACTGCTTCGCCGTCTATTAGCCCTGGGGCTATATGTCGTCGAGTCTAGTCTACGGCGCCGTTGGGAGCGATGCTTCCTAGCCTTGTCTGTGCGGCACGAGGTTGTGGCCACGTGCCTAGGTAGAGACTTCTACACTGTTATTGGCATTGTGTTTTCTTTCAACGCTGGGTATTTCAGCGTTTACCACCGTGTGAAGGAACCGTACGCCTTCGGGATGTATACGGATTAAGAGCGCAACCCCCCCCAGAGACCCACTGGCGCACATTCTGCCTCACCGCTTGAGATATGGCACGCTATTAGTATGAGGTGACTCCTGTGTACTTGGGCTATGAAATAAACAAATTCAGCAGATTTTTCGTATGCCGCCGCAGCTATCTATGAATGTTGGCTAGTCGCAAAGGAGCTCCCGACAGGTCAAGGCTATCTAATCACACGCCAACAAGTGCAGTTCCTTGAGCGCCACAGACGCGCATGAAGCTTATGCGGTCATAGTGGCTGATACCTCTTATATTTAGAAATGCCCCTACGTAAGTCTGTATTGTTGGTAAAACCGGAAACTCGGCGGCTGCCTGCAAAGGTAAGCGACGAAAGGCGCGCGCCGGCAGCTCCGGACTCGCGGCTCTCCGTATTCATGGTTGTGATCGGGGAAGGGGCCGGCAAAGGGACGTCTTCACGCTCTCTAGGCAGCTAGGAATATGTCTGTCTGAGACAGTCATTCCGTCTCTTAGTGTGGGGGCGGGATTACTTGTGTCTCAGCCAACCGAAGCCTGAGAACGTGTCAAGTCTTGGAACAAGTAATCGAGAATAGCACTTGTTGCTGAATGACAAGCAGTGAACCACATGCAGGTGACCCCAGTACAGTATCTTTAGATCCAGCTGCAACTTATCGGACCTCGCGGCTCAGTCATTTGTGACCTTTTAGCTCTGGTTGGCTTTGGATTTGTGCACTCGATACACACGTAGTCAGAAATATCTTGGTATCAGTATAAATGATTGATGAGAGAAGTATTCACCCAGTAGACTGTGCTCAATACCTAGCGAATCGGGGACTGGTGCAATACTCCAGAGAGATTCACTTGAGATGACACATGGAAACTGGCTCATAATGTGTCGACGTGAATGACTCTGTTTGGTATACTCTGTTGCACCGTCCTTGATTGGGTCGGATTTAGATGAAAACACAATGAGCTCTTTGGTGCTTGTAGGAGATACAACTTTTTGCCGGGTATGTCTGTATTTCAGACTATGTTTCAAACGTAATTAAGGGATTTATGATTGGGATTTAACTACTGTCTTCACTATGTGCAACGAGCACTCGAGCTTCAGTGCTGCCTTATCTGAGTTTCTAGTTGATGCTCTCAAAATGCACTTTGTCTGATCATTTGTCGATCTGGTGGATGAGCTGAAGAAGGTATAGTCATTGAAACAATAGCAATCGGCATCATAGTCGCTATGAATTCCATTGAATTTACTTGTGCAAACCCCAGTTTGAGCCGCAGGCCGTCACCTCCACGGGGCATGAACGGTGGATAGAACCCTGTTTGGAAGCATGTGCATTGGGACACTTCACTTTATCAGCCGCGCACTGACTTGGAGGCATCTGACTATCTGCTTCCAAGCTTCAGCGTCTGTTGGCAGGAACCTACGCGGTGCTCGATCTGGGACGGAATGCCCTGGAGCCTGCGGTTGTTGGACGCGGTCCGGGACGTGCCGATCAGCTATCTGATTGCCAGATAGTATGACTGGTGCCTGGACTTTGAACGTCGTATAGGTTTTGAACCTCGTTCATAGAGGAGGACCGGTGTGTGTCACCGATATCACGCGGCAATGTCCCGCGGAAGACCTCAGGCCCGATGTAACAGCTCGTCGTGGGGCTCATGGAAGATACCGCACGACGGAGGCTGAATGGTTGAGGCAGAAATGATACGACCATCGGCCAAAGAATGAGACGCTGGCATATGTGATCAACTGTCTCCGTCATGTTGTTGACATTGTCGGTGGACCGCAGTGAGGCACAGGCTACACAAGACCTTGTCGGGTGGGTAAATGCGCCAACCACATCGCGAGCTGTCAGTCAGCCCTATGGGCCGCACGAACGGGTGATCCAAGCGTGGATCAGTCCCATTTGCGGCACGACGGGCCCACCAGGAAGATGGCCCCCAAAGAAGATTCTGGCTCGTCTGATGAGCGATGAAAAATAAGTCTGGGAGGCAAAGAGCTTCAAAATTCGCCATAGGCCTGTTGTGAGCAACTCCACTCAGTCAGGCCGGCGATAGTTGCCGGCCCAGCCACTTCCAGCCACGAGGCCGGGAGTGCGACCCCTCGTAGGAGTGGCGAAGTTTTTTCCAGAAGCCCAAGTAGAAAAACGGTCGCTCGCGGGGCTTCTGTAGCGGCCCCGCGGTCCCGGCTGACCGGCCTCTCCCCGTAGGCCAGCATTGACCCTTGAGGAGCGGCAGGACCGGCGATATCAATGATTCTATGGCCATGACCATGTCCCACAACCGCGGCAATTCAGTCAAGCAATGCGGTGACTGAGGCCAAAGACATTGTGCGGTTGCATCAGGCAACCCAGGCTTCATGGCTGTTCCTTGCGGGGACCCACGCAGTCGGCCTTGGTCATTCGTCGTAACCGGGTGTGAGTAGTGTAGCTTGTTTCCTCTAGCTTGGTCAGGGAATGCATGGAAACGAAGTCGGGGAATGAGGTGCAGAGCTTCTAGGGCCCCCACCATGTCCCCAAAGATCAAAAGATCTTCAAAGATTCCAACCTCTCTGAGTCTAGCCGGGAGCTAACTGGCAGCTCGGCAGGCAGGGGCCCGCAGGTGTAAATTCGCAAAGTGCTTCTCTCGCATCTCGAACAATAAGGTAGCTTGCTGCAGAAGTGCGGTTTCAGGAGGCCCGGGAATGATGGAAGTCTCAGGAGCCAGGTTGCAGCGACCGTACGGGGAATGCATCGTGAGCCTTGTTAACAGCCTAGAAAAATCTTTGCGGCACTTGGTCGCTTTTTCAGGCCGGAGGCCAGTTTCGGCGGCCCGCCAAGGCGCCCAAGGGCCCGCTTTGGTCCGGACGGGACACCCAGCCCAACGGCCGGAGGCCGCATAGTACGCGCTCATCAACGAGTGTTGGTGATGGCATCGATGATCATGCTATGTATGAATCAAAAGTCCCCAGCGTGCATTGGTGGGCGCCCGGGGCCCGTGAGGCATCAACAGGCTACCCAGGTATGTCACATCGAAGTTGGATCACGGGAGAGAAGACGGAGGTGGTCATGCCTCGTACTGGCATATCCCAGGGCAGTGGAGACCGCCGAGGGTAGGACGATCTCAAGATAGACCCCACGATGGCTGTCAGTTGGTGCATCCTCTTGCTGGTTTCCGCAAACCTAATTGAGCCTGCTTACGGGGGTTTGCTGCTACTATCGTGTACCTTTTTCCGTGTTGGTAATCCCTCATGCAGTCAGCCCTGTAAGGAGAGTCCTGGGGAGGGGTTGATTGGTCCTACGGCATTCGGGGCCAGGGTCAGATGGCAGTCGAGCAGTCGAGCTGGTACGTGCTCGAGGTCCTCGCTCACAGCTCGGGCATGGTGTTGAACTGGAACCAAGCCAAATGCGAGAGCAGCAATCAACAGCTTGTAGAACAATGCAAGTGTCTGCGAGCTGAGCGTCATAGCTGAGGGTGAGACGTGATCCCCCTACTGCACTACTGCACCCTATCCGTACTCTGGAGCAGTGCATGGCCAGGTAGAAGCCCAAGTGGTCTGCCGGAAATTCTGCCTCGCGATCGGGGTGGATATACCTGGTAGACAGACAGACAGTTAGTACTGGCCTAGGCATACGTTTAGGGCTGGCCCTTGTTCTTGCAGCAGTCTTGTCGCAACCTGATGACACTCTGATCTGGAGATGCGTCGCCGTGCTGCAGTGCTGCAGACTGCAGTGCTGGCAGTGGTGTGTCCCCGCGCCTGCGCTTAGCGGACCATGTGAAAAGTAAGATTCGGTACGACCCAAGCAGCCCCCTGTGTGGACATGCACGTTGGCTGCCACGATCCTGGCTGAGTCGACAAAGGGACGCACGCGAGTGGCCAGTCTGGAGTGCCCGGGCCCGGCAGAACGGTTCCAACACCCACAGGTCTCCAAAATTGGCCGCGAGTTGTGGCCGTGGTGAGGTCAAGCACACGCTGCAAGGTGAGAGAAGAGAGAGCGCATGCATCCCACTTTGCGCAAAGCCTCACCGTGCAGACCAGGTTGGAGGCTGCACCCCTGCCCCTTCTCTCGTTGGAGACCTCCCGTTCTGCTTACCTAACACACGCAGGACACCCCCAATCCAGCCCAGAATCAACCCCAGAGCATCTCGGGGTGCACGTACCACACTACTTCCTTCTCTACGGCGCAGGCCGCTGATGAGCGAATGAATGAGTTAATGGGTGACTGACCTCTTATGCACACCCCCGACCTCGCACACACACGCCCACTCCGGCCGCATCGTTCCCCCCTTCACTCCACCCCCAAAGCAAGTCGACCTCGCTGCAGCCCAGCACTTTGATGGGTCGCATGCCCGTGTACCAACGTATCTTTCCTACGTACCATCATACCCAGATGAGAGACTCAGCCACGCGGCTGCATCCAGCTCTACTGCGCAGCTCACTGGAAATGCCTTCGCAGCCAGCATGCACACGGGTCTCCAAAGATGGCCTTGCCCCGTCCAGCCCAGCCCCATCCGAGGCCTGTCTCCCCTATCCAGACATCTCTGCTGCTATGCAATGGATATGACTGCCAACCATACCATACCAAACCTTGCCCAGTGCATGCCTCGGTAGCGGTTCATATAATAGACGATGCCGCCGGTTCAAGGCTACCAACATTGGCATATCGGCACACCTGAACCGCACCAGACTTGACCTCACCTCGACTCACCTCATGTAGTCGGGCTGCAGCTCGCCATCACAAGCTAAATACATATCGAGGCTGTGGAATTCTGCTGCCTGTTCTTCAGCCTCTTGGTCCATCTTACTCCTACTTCTCTGTTACTCAAAGCCTACACGATCCCGACCTCGATTTTGCCCAAATTTATCTACCGCAAGCGTCCTCTCACCTTCCCTCACAATTGTCCTGTCTTCTACACCTGGGAGACAAGCACCGTTTTGATTGCTCAATTCCTGTTCACTCGGACGGACCCAGACCAAGTTTCGATCCTGGCATTCGTCCACCGAGTCTACACATACAAGTCAACTGAACCCGCCGAGAGAGAGACATCATCTTCGTTGCCTGTCCCGCCTTTAGCCCCGAGGCTCAGCTCCACCCTTACTTGTCAGCCAATCTGACATGAACGCTTCATTCGCTCCAACATCACAGTCTCGATGGGGACTCGTTGGTCATTGTGACGACCCTGCAATTGTCCCCGCCCACAGTCTAGCAGCCTCACCAGTGCAGGACATGGAGGGATCGGAAGGACCTCATGTGTGCCAGCAGTGCGGCAGACAGTACCCTCGACTGTGCGACTTAAACAAACATCTCAAAGCACACACCCGGCCCTTCAAGTGCCCTGTCGAGGCTTGCAAGTACCACCTGCTCGGTTGGCCGACAGAGAAGGAGCTGGATCGCCATCGCAATGACAAACATTCCATGGAGCCGAGGACATACTCTTGCCTTTACCCGCCCTGCACATGTGAGTCCATTGCCCATTGTGGTCACTCTTTGCGCAGCTTGGAGACAACCGTTCACTGACTCCGTGCCCGAATAGACACCTCGAAGCGAGAATCAAATTGCAAGCAGCACATGGAAAAGACACACGGCTGGCAATATGTTCGCAGCCGGCTTGGTCACAAGGACGAGCCTGCCTCCAATTACCCCGTTCTAACCAGTGATGCCAGCAAGCAGGTCATCCACCCCGACAGCAGCTTGACGATCCGGACTGTTCCAGTTCCGGGCTTGACTCTCTCACCAAGCCCACAGGTACCGCAGAACTCCCCTGCCTCAGCGACATATGACGGGCCCATCCCATACGGAGCAGATGTTTATATTCCTTGGACTTCACCGGTGACAAGACTCAGGAACAATGAGCATTTTCTGGAGCAGTTCTCCCAGACTTATGCTTCTGCTTACCAGGGCGACGATGAGTGGTTGAAGATTCCAGTCGACCCGCAGCTATATACCAGCGCTCCCCGCGATGATAATGCTGCGGGTCAAGCGCTCACCCCGGAGGCAGCGAATGGCCATGAAAACTCACTAAAAGCCCTCCCAATCGTGTTGACACCGCAGGCGAGTCCGACGGTAAAAGCACAGGTCTTGACTCCACTTTCTTCTCCAAGCCCGTTCTTGAAGCAGTGCCCATGGGCTACAAGAGATGGCATCACACCGCACGATGTCGAATCAGACCCAGGGAGCATGCCCACATCTCGCGGCTTACGCTCTGGCAACCCTGGTCAGCTTAGCCGGCCGGGAAAAAGGCCAGTCAAATTTTCTAGGGGTTTCGATGGCAGCGACGAGGACGACGACGAGGAGCCCCCAAACAAGCGAAACAAGGCTCCTGATGGTAAGACAGATCAAGGCGGTGATCCAAGAATGATCTGCCCCTTCCGAGTCGAGCACCCGGAAATTTATGACATAGCCCGCGATCAGAAGTATATGAGCTGCCACACTGAACACGACAACATCTCCACAGTGGTGTAAGTAGGGTCCCTTTCCCATCTGGCGCGAGATATCCCTGCTAATACACAGAGATAGGCGCCACCTTAGCCGACCAGCCCACTGCCTGGACGTGGTCAGCGAGCGCAGGAGTGTCTCGTCCTTTGGCCTCGAGAACAATGAACACGGCCACCCCGCTGCTGGCTTGTGCAGGAGGTGCTGGCGGGCCTTCTCGAACCCCCAAGCCTTCGAAAACCATTTCAATACTGAGTGTGAAAATGCATCACGGTCAAAGAGGGAAAAGTACAACATCCTCCAGAAGACTTTCTGCAAAATTGACCCACGCCTCGCGACGGCTACCACTGGAGCTGCTGTCTCAAATGATGACAGCGTTGATCAAGCATCCGACGCAGAAGGCGAATCAGACGAAGAGCCACCTCGAAACACCTCAAGGGCGCAATCAAATTATCGTAGTGACGACGTTGTCAGTCGAAGCGAGCACAATGCTCTTATGGAGCGGGTCGCAGCTCTTGAGAGGATGTTCCAGCCGACTGCCCCACAAGCTACGCCCAGGACCGTACCGACGCAGCGTGAGACGATGACACGCGCGTTGATGCCGCCCTCGTCCGCAACGAGCAATCAGCATGCCCAGCCGGGTCACTACACATACGATATTGGCCCGCAACGTCAAACTGCACAAGCAAGGCAGCCGGTAAATTACCGACACCCGATGGGATTCAACATGGACACCGACAGTGTCATGGCCGACTACCAACACCCTGTGTCGAGGAGGTCAGACAGCATGTCCACCGTCCACCGCACCAGCCCTGTGACCACTACTCACCAGAACTATGAGTCACTCCGTGGACAGCCCAGGTCCTCAGCGACAGACTCGGCATATGGCACGGCATCAAACGCCGGGCCAACACAGTCTGGCGGTGGGGCCCACATTGCAGCCCAGCCAGGGATGCAGATGGGGGCTGGTGGCGGCGACAATGGCGATTACGGACAAGAGGGCATCTCTCAGGAGTCATCTAACACGCGGCTAATCAACCAGTTCATGCGCGCAGAGGAGCAGCGCGAGGCGGTCATGGGGCGGGCGAACTTCTTCAACCCTGAAACGGACGACATTTCTAACTTTTTGAATATGGATTCTCAGTAACATTTGCTTTGGCTAGATAGAGAGAGATAGAGACTCAAACTCACACACTCATACAGAGAGACGGGCAGAGAGAGAGAGAGAGGCAGAGCCAGACAGTCGGGTCACGCTAGACCACATTACATAGGCACACTCACTTTGTACATAACCCGAGATAATGGGACAGGGAAAGGAACTACTGGGTAAATAGTGAATCAAGACAGGCGGACAGGCGCTGGACGCCCTGATCTGTCGTTTCCCATACACAAAAAAACACATTTCCAAAAATAGACGTTGTATCTATGACAGGCAGAGTAGCCAGCCCTATGCTAACTACACCCACGCCCCTCCTTCCTCTTCCCCCCACCCTGCCCATTTTGATGATTCTGATCAGAAAGGGGGTTAAGGGAATGGCTCATTGGGGATCCGAAAATGAGCAGCATGTGATTATGACATGATGAGATGTGTGATGGTGGTTGCGGCTCAATCTCGAGGATTGAATCTCCAGGCCGATTCTTCCTCCAGCTTGGCTGCGCAGCGACTGAACCACAGCGTTAAGCAAAATTGACTCACCACGCCTGAGGCACGACGAAGGAGATAATATCTCTGATTATCTCCTGGGTCGCGCGTGTTGGTTGCGCCCCCCCCCCCAAAGTACTACGCACGAGGAATAGGCCACCCATCCATCTGGCTCAGCCTCGCCGGTGAGTGAGTCTTGCAGCCAGAGTCGCGTTGCTCAAGTGAGCATACAGACAAGACGTCGGACGATGGACAGATAGACAGCCTAGCAGGGAGAAGGGACGAGAGCGGCAACGCATTGGGAGATTTTCATATTTCGAATTATGCAAATTGAATAGATTGTACCGACCAATCTTTACCTACATGCCCGTCCCAAGTCTCCGGATACAAACGCCCACAACAAACATTTTGTATGCTTCCCCAGGGGATATCAAGCGAAAACGACCAACCAATCTGTCCAGGACAAACTTTGTCTATAACACCGCACCGTCTTCTGATGTCCCTGATATGAACCTTATAAAAGCAATCCCATATGCCAACGCCATGACACCTGAATCCAAACACATGACACCCAGCAGTCGTGTAGGGTGAATGAATAAATATATATGACAGAGAAAAGTGCTCAAAAAGGAGCCAGGCTATCGGGAAGGAGCGGGTACTCCTCCCCATCGATGATCTCGGTGCCGTAGCCCAGGTCGGCGCTCAGGGACCCGGCGGCGTCCATGGTGTAGCCGTCGCCCAGGACGTCCCGCTTCCAGTAGGCGCCGCAGTTCCCGGGGACGTACTTTGCGGCGTCCATGGCGATGGTCATCTTGACCTCGGGGCAGTAGTCCCAGATGTGCTTGCGGAGGCGGGGGCTGCCCCAGATCTGGCTGTGCAGATAGGAGCCGCCGCCGCCGGTGTGGTAGCCCATGGGCTCGTAGAAGCCCTCGCGCCAGTCGTCGATGCCCTTGACCAGCTCCCCGGCCTCGGCGGCCTCGAGGGTCGAGTTGTAGTGGGCCACCTCCTTATCTGAGGACAGGTGGGTTGGTTTCCCCGTGTGCATCTCGCCGCTGAAGGTGAGCGAGACGGTCGAGTTGGCCATGCGGGCGTTGGGCCGGTGGCCCAGGCGCTCCGTCAGCCAGACGTCCTCGGCCTCGGAGAAGTCGGCGCGGGCCTGGGACCGCAGCACGTCGAGGATGGCGCTCACGCGGCGGACGGACAGGCCGCCGTTGCCGCCGAAGCGGGAGCCCGGGTTCCAGGGGGCGCCGATCCAGTCGTAGTCGAGGAAGTCGTTGAGGTTGAGCTGGGAGTTGGCGCAGAGGATCGAGTCGGTCTGGAAGATGAGCAGCCACTCGGCCGGGGCCAGGACCGTCTCGTACAGCCACATTGTGGTGAGGAAGCGGGAGATCTCCTCCTGGGACGACACGGACATGTTGGAGGGGATGTAGGTCAGGTCGAGCTTCCCGATGTTGACCTGCTCGCGAATCGCGACGGACTTGTTCAGGTGCTCGACGGACTCTACAGACCCCATGAAGCGGAAGCGCCAGTCTGGAGGCACGACGGATATGAAATGCAGCATGAGGGGCGCCAGGATGGGGTTGACGCGATTCTCGATGAGAAGGGCGACCTTTGACTCGTTGAACGGTGTCCTCTGCTCCGATGCATACTCGAGCGAGACCTTTGGCACGGTGATGTAGTCGTCGAGGGCGGCATTTCGCATGAAATCCCTCGAGATCACAATGGTAATGACGCTGCGCATCAGAGTTAGAATTGCAGCACGGCCGTGAGTGCAAGGCACCGGGAGCCAGTGAGCGGGGACCGGCGCGGCGACGAGTGACTTACAGGAAAGAGACGAGGGCGAATACGAAGCGGACGCGCCTCGTTGTCCTGGACCAGAGCTTGAATGCCACTCTTTTCATCTTGTCCCAGAGCTCGCCGCAGTCCACCTCGTCCGCATCGTAGGTCTGCTTGAGTGACATGTTGCGGGTGAGAAGTGACGGAGGGCCAGATCGGCCAACTTAGATGCTGGCGGGCGCAATGACGAGCGAGTGAGTTTCCACCCCTAGTCAGTTACATGCGGCGGTAGATGGGATCGGGCACACGACTCGCCAGCCAGCTCGGGAGCTGGGGGGTTGCTTTTTGTTGCCCAGTCACGGCAGCCGCTGGGGGCCAGATTTAAACTTGACAGTGTATTTTGAGGGTGTCCCTGTGGAGCAGCTTTCCAATGGGCACACCGAAGAGGCGCACGTTTCAGTGCCAGTGCGGTCGTGGTTAGAGGGACGCGCAAGCTGTGCTGTGTCGTCTCTGCAACCCCTGCCGGTTGCGTGCCGTCTGAGTATGTCGATTGGGCGGGTCCCGACTGCAGTGGTGGACAGGCCCGACACGCAAGGCCTCGAGGTGGAACTCTTGTGTGATGATGAATGGGACGGCAGCCACACGGTAAAAGTTGTGTGTGCGAGGGTATTCGTGGTGCTTGTGTTTTCAAGCTGCAGAAGCTTGCAGAGTGTGTAAGGGGCAGTTCAGGTTTGGGTTCACAAAAAGACTGAACTGGAACTGACAGGAGAGCACAGCACATGCAAGACACAGCCCCAGGGTCCAGATGCTGTGCCTGTCGAGGGGTTTCAACGGACAAGAAGGTGGTGCTAAATTTGACTTGGAATCATTTCAGATGGCAGGTTTAGGGAGGCGAGTTCTGATTCATGGCCGGGCGACAGCGTGGTTATCCCCCCCCCCTTCTCCAGGGGCTGGACAGAGCTACAAGGTTAGGGCGTCGCAACAATGTAGAGAGAGGGAGACAAGGGCAGGATGAACCGGGCCAGGTACCGTCCGGGGACTCGGTACATGGGGTGACTTCGCGGCAGCAATTGACCAGTCAGAGCCGGGCTGGCGGCTGCCCCGTTCGGGAACGCAGGCGTGGGGATGTTATGTGCAGCTGAATACCACGGTTCGGTAGTCGAGGGCTATGAACCGGCTTGGCATCGTGGATTCAAATCGACTAGTCTGCTGTTGGCAGCTGGAGGGGCATATAGATTGTGTCATATGGGAATTCCTTCCATGTGAGAGGATGGAGACAGTATTTGTGGGCTCCACTGGGAGAGGCACGTCGGGCATGCAAGAGAGGCGGCGGCTTACACAGCAGGCAATAGACAGACCACACAGACAGCTGACGGCGGCTGAGCTGAGCCGAGCCTTTTCTTTGCCCGTGTTGCCCGTCTCTGTCATTCCCGATCCAGACTATCTTTCTTGGTTCTGGCAAGCCTGGTTAGCCTCCAAAGATACGGCTCCTAGCCTTGGCGCGTCACAGTCTCACTCTTGCATAGACCTGCATGGGCGTGGGCATGTGAGAAGCCTCCCTTTGCGCCACAGATCCTGATTGTCCCTGACTCTCTAGCCCTATTCGAACATGGCCCCGTTCAGCCAGCCAGCCAGCCAGCAGCTGACAGGAAGCCACTGCTTGGTGGAAGCGATGACAGCTAGTCTGCTAGTTCAATTGAGGTCCAGACCAGCTGGTGTATTCATAGCACACTCACAAGCCAACATGCTTATTTCGAAACACACCGGCAGGACCGGGAAGCTTGTTCTGCCCACCGTTGGTTTTTTTTTTTTTTTCTGTGAGGAAAAAGGAGCGGCGATGGCAGCGAAGGTGAACGGAAGAAACCTATCTGCAGACAAAAAAGCATAAAGTGCAGTATAAACATAGGGCTCAGGTGCAAGCATGATCAACGCAAGGGATTCCAACCCACCCGTGCACCCAACCCATGGGGAATGTGTGTCTGTGGGTGGGCTAGTCTGGAAGAGCACCTCACCGCAGACCGTGGGTGTGTGTGCGCCAGAGCCAAAGGGATCGCGACCCCGAGCCAAGAGATCTCTCGCCCACGTTTCCCAGGGGTCGTCCACTCGAGCACAGCAGTGTGGGCTGTGGCTGGCCGGGGTTTGCCTGGATGTACCCCAATGTACCCTCACCTCGTCATCTACCCTGCGCACCTTGCGTAATGCCACCTCCCCTTGATTTCAATGTATTCGAGGCTATCGGGGCACAATGCCGTTGATCGCCCAATCCAAAAACCCTCCCTTCACTCCTCACTATCTATCTACTGCACAATTAGACCGTCTTCCATTCTTTGTCGATTCTTTTTCTGACCTGTCTTTACCAGCTTAGATCTAGTGCCAAGGACAACTTCTTCTTGCGTGCTGCCATGGACGGCTCAGCCAGCCCCGTCTAAGTTATCCCTGCGCATCGCATCGCATCGCATCGCAACTGAATCACCCTCGCAGAGTTGCGACTCGAGTGAACAATCTGGCCCTGCGTGGCAACCCACGCCCAAATCCCGTCTATGATGCCCATGTGCCGATGATGGTGACGCGCTTTCTTGACGCCTCGATACCATCTGATCGTTAACAATCTCACACATTGCCTCCTTCTGTCCCGTCACCGGCTCCGTGTCTGTTCCGCCATGGCTGCCCCTTCCACACATTCGCCCGGGGTGTTCGCCATCACCAAACCCCGCCTGCTCTTGGTCGTGTCCCTGGCCTTTACGTGAGTCCAACAATGCAGCCATTGTCAACCCACAGCCTTGGTTTTTCCCGGGCCGGGGCGAAACAAGTTTGGCAGTGATGAAAGAGCCTGGACGATGGGTGTGCTGACTTCGCCTGCCAGATGGTGGATAGCCTCGCTCCTACCACACTACGAGCCCATAATCAAGGCCCAGCTCAACTCACGCCTCGAGGAGGCAAGGCAGAGGATCCCCTCCATCAAGGTCGACTGGACGCCCACCGACGACCCGCGGGCCGCCTACAATGCCTCCAAGCTGGCCCTCATCATCGAGCCGCGGGTCATGCCCCACCTCGTGCCCCAGCTGCTGCACATGATCGCCGTCGTCCCGCCCGACTGGCGCTTCCTCTTCATCGGCTCCGACAAGAGCGTCACCCTCCTCGGCAGGAGCACCGCGGTCAAGCACCAGCAGGTCGTGGGCAAGCTGGACCTGATGGTGCTGCCCGAGCCCTGGGACATCTCCTCCAGGGAGATGGTCTTCCGCACTCTGACGGACATGCGGTTCTACGATGAGTTCCTCCCCGGTGTGGAGTGGATCTTGAAGTTCGAGTACGACAGCATCCTGTGTGCCAATTCCGAGGTCAGCCTCAACGACTGGCTCCACTGGCACTGGGCTGGTGCTCCAAGGTAAGGGACCATGGTCCTCTGCTGGCCTCCGCTCTGCTAATCATCTAATAGAACCGAGTTGGACCGATTCGCTGGTAATGGTGGTCTCTCCCTCCGTCGAGTGAGCGCTATTCGACAGGTCCTCAGCTTCCAGGCGCGATACAACGACACCGCGCCAGAGGATGAGTGGTTCGGCCAGCGCCTGTACATCATGCCCGGTCTGAGGGTCGCGTCGGGTCTCGAGGAGGCCTTGGCTGTCGAGAACGTGTACAAGGAGAAGCCGATGGGCTTTCACGTTCAAGCGATGGGAGATAATCTGCACCCCGATGTGTGGGAGGACCACGAGAGGAGGAAGAAGATCCTCGAGTACTGTCCCGAGCTGCACACCGTCTTGAGGGCAAAACTGGACCGTGAGCGGTGCGCCGGGGACACCAAGGATGGAGGTGAGCTCGAAATGGACAGCCCGTTGAAGCAGCCCGCACTAACACACTAGCAGTGATACACCCCACGCCAGAAGAGCGAGAGCAGGAGAGGCTCAGGCAGCAAGAAGAACAAGAAGCGAGGCGGGCACAGCAGGAAGCAGCCCTCAAGAAGCTGCAGGAGGAGCGCAAGAAGCAAGAGGCGGAGGAAGTCAAAAAGACGAAAGAAGAGGAGGAAAACAAGAAGAAGGACGAAGAAAACAGGAAGAAACTAGAGATGGAGCAGGCACGACAGAAGGACGAAGAGGCCAAAAAGGCACACGACATGGAAGCGGCTAAGAAGGTGCTCGAGGAAGAGGCAGCCAAAAAGGCCGCCTCTGCTGGCACCACATCGCCCGGGGCCGCCTCACAACCGAGTGGGCCGGACGCGGACGTCCTCCCCAAGGAGCCGGTTCCAAAGCCTGAAGCCCCGAATCCAGGAGATGAAGGAAAAGAAGCAGCCGACGCCGCCGAGACCCCAGAAGCGACGAAACTACCCGACAAGGAGGAAGCAATAGCACTAGAAGCCCCGAGTAAGACAGCCGATGAAGCGGCCGAGGGCGAGGCGAAAGATCCAATCGACGACAAGTCTGATGAGGTCTCCGACCCAACCGAGTTGCTTAACGAAGTCGCCTGAATTTAATGCATATAATATCGGTGTTGTTGTTGCCCCATTTCGCCGAGACGAGAATTGGTACGGGACATGGAACTTTGCGTCGACATGAGGGGATAAATTCATGATACCATAGGGAGAGCATGCGTCGGCAATGATTGATATAAGCAGATAGACAGACTGACACGTGGTTTGGTTGATGGGGTGAATATGGCGAAAATGAATAAAGCTCGTTCCATCTACACATATATGATTAGCTGGCAAGCTTTACACAGTTACGTGTGCTCAGAGGATCTAGACTGGGATGATTTGCTCATCATTTGATCGCCATTGCGGTAGTTCAGGACTGAAGTGAAATCCAGAGCTACTTACGACTTTATGCATACTTGTCTTTTCTCATCACCTGCCTATGGTAGAGCGAGTTCACCGTGGACCAAGTCAGGCAGGCGTGCGAGATTTGTATCTTTGGAAAACGCTTATTGGCCCAGTGAGGGCATGAAGTAGATGTGCTTAACGTACACGACAACGGGTTTTGTACAAGACCTCATGGTGTCTAGGTATACATGGTCAAGAGGGAAGTGCCAACATAGCCTCACCATTCCGAGTTCTCGTTGGGATGTGACGCTGAATCTACTCCATGCTTTGTGATAACTTCATTGAAGCAACTCGTTGTCTCCCAAGCAATTGATACGCTCCCAAGGTAAGACTCAGCAAGAAGTGCACGTGAACTAGGTAGTAACTGGCTCAGTCGTCGGCCCCCGCGGCCCCAGGCAACTAGCCAGCCACGATGCCGCCCACAACGCCGGCAAGCTCGCCGAACAGGACGCCCTTGAAGATCGTCTCACCGTGCTCTTCAGCCCAGTGTCCCGCGCGCCTCAGCCTGTCCTTCCACGCCTCCTTCTGCTCGGGGGCGAGATCCTCCCAGCTTGTGGCCGCCGGCTCGCCGCTAGCGGTCGCGGCCGCCAGAGTAGTGGTCGTGAGCACCTCGACCTCCTTTCCGTCAACATCCAGCACGACGACCTGCTGCTTCTGGTTGTTTTCTGAAGACTTCTCGGCCAGAAGCTTGGTCAGGAACCCGCTGTGCGAAGGCACAACTCGGGGCGGTGCGGCGTGGATGGAAGAAGGGAGCCACTTGTGACCGCCGACTGTTGGCGGCGCGAGGCCCTTGACTTCCAGGATGCCTTGTAGCAGGATGGCCAACAGAAGGACGAAGAGGGTGACTCCCGTTAGGAAGGCCCAGATGGTTGGCCTCCGGCTTTTCATCGCGAGGACGTAACGGGGCTGTCGCGGGGGCCCGCCGCGGCGCACCGGCGCGGAGGGGTCGAGGAACTTTCGTAGCGGTATGCTCTGCACGGCGACGGCGTTGCCGACCGACGTGGACGCCAGCTTGAGGTGCTGGATACGACTTGTGCCCCTCTCTGGCGGCGCGAAGTGACTGAAGCACAAGCTGGTAACCATGGCTGAGTGCACATTCGGCAGGGTCGTCAGTGGGAGCAGATTCGCGAGCATGTCGATGTCGCCGATAATTTGGTGGTCGAGGGTGTACAGATGGATGCCGAGATCTGTGCCCGTCACGGCGAGCACGAACTGCGCATCGCCCTGCTTTGCGCCCGGAGAAGACACAGGGCTGAGGTTCGCGACCGCCAGCCCGGTCGCCTTGAGCCCTTGCCGCTTAGGCAGCTTGGCGTTGACCGAGATACGTGCGCGCGTGTCCTCCTTGCCCGGCTTGGGCAGGCGGAACCCGTACAGCACCACTCCGCCTGCCTTGGGCAGGTTCGCGACTCCCACGGCGAAGCCGGGCGTCAGGTAGCGCAGGCAGCGGAGAGCGGGCCGCAGGCCGGAGCTGTCGTCGTGCGGGATGGAGTAGATCCTTGCTGGTTCGGCGGTGATCTCGCCCGTCTTGGGCACATTGACCGAGTAGATGTCGTAGTCGTCGCAGTAGAGCACTTGGAACTGGTCCTCGGTGGTCTGAATCACGTCCATGTCGATGGCTTCTTTTGCGATTTCCAGAACGCCCCTTGGCTTGGGCGCAACGTTGCTGCCAGCTGCGACATCGTAGATGGCGATCTGGTGAGACGAGTTCGCGAATCCTGTTGCGACGGCGCCGAGCTGCGGGTAGCCTGCAAAGGGCTGCGACAGCCTCAACAGCCGCTGGTATGTGTCGGAATCGGCGGTCGAGAACAGCTGCGTCCTGGAGAGCTCGGTAATCCTAGCCCCAAGCACGGCCTTGGCCTTGGGCGGGTCGACACTGAACACGCGGAAGTGCTCGTTCTTCCCCTTTTTCAGGTCGTCCGGGCTGGAGTTGATGCCGGCGTATAGCAGGGTGGACTTGCCCTTGCGCTGGCCTGCAATGAGGTTCGCGACATTGTCCTCGTTGCCGCTCAGCTCGACCTCCCCGGCGGGCTCGAGTTTCTCTAGAGATGATGGTCTATCAGGGTGATCTTGTTTCCGACGCCACTCTTTGTTGCTCCTCCACCACCACCGACAAACAGGCGACTAGAGTCTTGAGGGTCGAAGTCGCATCCGTACAGGGGATAACCGACGTCTATTATCGACTCGGGGAACGGCGCCATGCTGGCAACCACTGTGTGGATGATAGCACTCTGTTTTGAATTCAAGGGCGATCTTCCGTTGCGTGCCTTGGGATAAATGTGCTCGAATAGCTCGTAAAAGAATCGGGCAAGGGGCAGGTGGGCCTAAGGCTGTCGTCTGCGTTCGTCTGCTAGAGGTCGGAGGCGACGGGATAATTTCGCGATGAGGAAACCACAGTCGTGACAGAAGGTCAACGTAGGATGGGCTGCAGGTGCGAAACTTGAGTGGTCCAATTTGCAGAGAAGGAAGGAATGGCTATCAAGAGAGGGCAGGCTGGCAAGGGTCGAAGCCCGTCGTCGTGTGTGCGGAAAGGACAGATGACGATGTGAGCCTCGGCGAGGCTACTGCTCTCAGCTTGCCTAGCGGGTTAAGCCGTCCTGTCCTAGGCCGTCCATGGTTCTGAACCCCTGCGCTGTTGCCCGCAGATCGGCAGGGTTCAGGTCCCAGATTTCCGGAAACGGTCTCGCCCTAGAATACCACCGCTCCCCACAAGTTACACACCTAAAAGCTGCGCAATTCAACCAAGTCTGCTGTCCTCATGATGTGTCCTTGATGCGTGACTGAACTGCACTGACAATTGATAAGGAAACGAGAAAGCCACATGGCATCTCAGTGCCTTGAGTGTGAAGTTACATGCGAATATGCCGGAGGCGTTGTCTCCAGTGCCATTACCCCCTACCTGCGCATGTAAAGCTCATTGCTTGTCACTTGATGAGCAATCTTTGAGCCTAGGTTGTAATTATAGCCCCGAACAATCTCCTCTGGAAGAGACCGACTTCATCAAATCACCTAATTTTGAGCAATCAGACAGACATTGAGCAAGTCAGCAGGCGTATGAATTGGTATTGTGTACAAGTTTAGCTCGCCCACGGCTGGTAGTTCCTCAAGTTCCAGCCATTTCGTAAAGTCATAACCCAGATACTACACTTCTCGTTCAGCACAACTCTCTGCTATGATCTCCCCAAGCAATCCCTATGACTCCATGTTCAGGTGTACGCTCTTGATGTTGTAGTAGCTGGACAATCCAGCCTCGCCCAACTCCCGACCGATTCCTGACTGCTTGACACCACCAAAAGGCACCCTCACGTCCGAGTCGTTGCTGCTGTTGATCCATACCATACCGGCCTCGATCTCCGCAGCGACACGGTGAGCCTTGGTCAGGTTGCGGGTGAACAGCGCCGCACCGAGACCATACGTGGTGTCGTTGGCAAGCTCGATAGCCTCGGCCTCGTCCTTGAAGCGGATGACCGACACACAGGGGCCGAAGATCTCCTCCTTGAAAATCCTCATGTCGCGCTTAACGTCCGTGAACATGGTGGGGTTGATGAAGAAGCCCTTGCCCTTCTGCGGCGCTGGGTCACCGCCCAGAGCGATGGTAGCGCCCTCGTCCCTTGCGGCCTGAATGTAGCTCATGACCTGGTCGTACTGCGCCTTGGTCACCTGCGGGCCCTGGAATGTTGTCTCCTCAAAGGGGTCGCCCACTACCGAGACCTTTTGCACTGTGGACTTGAACTTTGCGATAAACTCGTCGTAGATCTTCTCGTGCACGAGGACACGGGATGTTGCGGTGCAGATTTGTCCTTGGTTGGACATGATTCCGATGTGTGACCAGGTGGCTGCGAGGTCCAGGTCGGCATCGTCGAAAACAATAAGTGGTGACTTGCCGCCTGTCTCCAGTGTGATGTTCTTGAGAGTGTCGCTTGCCATCTTCATGATGACCTTGCCCGTGGCAGTGCTGCCAGTGAACGCGATCTTGTCAACGCCCAGGTGCTTGACGAGTGCCGCTCCAGCTTCCTGTGTCCGAATCAGCACCAAGTTCCTTGAAAACCGCCGAGTTGGGATCAACTTACCCTGCCATGACCATTGATGACGTTGACAACTCCTGGTGGGAAACCGGCCTCCTTAATGAGCTTGCCCATGACCAACATGGACAGTGGCGTCTGCTCAGCCAGCTTGAGCACCACCGTGTTACCACAGCAAAGCGCAGGTCCCAGCTTCCAACCAGCCATCGCCAGAGGGAAGTTCCATGGGATGATCTGGCCACAGACACCGAGGGGCTGCTTAAGGGTATATGCGAACTTTGAGGGGCCAACGTCAATAACTTGGCCGAAGTTCTTGTCTGCGTAGCCAGCATAGTACTTGAGGACATTGACGACCTCGGGCACATCCTCATTGAGCGCAGTGATGTATGGCTTGCCATTGTCCAGAGCCTCGACAGTCGCCAGGATCTCTGCGTTCTTCTCGACCAGCTCGGCCAGCTTGATCATGAGCTCCCCGCGCTGTGTGCCGCTGAGACCCTTCCATGAGGGGTGCTTGAAGGCCTTGCGAGCCGCCTCCACAGCGAGGTCGACATCATCGGCAGTGGCGGCGAAGACAGAGCAGATCTCCTCCTCAGTGCTGTGTGTAATGTCAGTTTCGGGCTGCACTTTGAGAAGGATCCTGCCGGCTTCAGGAGTTGGCTCTTACGAAGGATTTATGGAGGTGATCTTCTGCTCATTGCTCGATTTGACAAATTCTCCGTTGATAAGCAGGCCCAAGGGCTGGGACCACTTCTTTCCATTAGGGGCAGTGAGCTCGACCTCCATGGCTGAGACTGTTCTGGTGTATGAGGAGAGTGCTGCTCTACGCGAGCAGGAGAAGGGTGAGAAGGTGAGGGAAGATAAGGGACGAGGTCTGATATCTTGTGTGCAGAAGAGTCTGGAAGCAGCCGAGCTGTGGGATATGGAACCAGCAGACCTGAGTTGAAGTGAGGAGAAAGTTGAGAGGAATGCAGTCGAGAAGAGGGACCTCGAGGGCATCTTGTAGGCCATTGATGTGCCTTTATGTAGGACCAATACGCCCCTTCCGTAAAAAGACAACCCCTCGATGACCCCTCACTGGATGCAAGATAGACTATCTGGGGGACGCCGCATGCCCCGGCTGCGGCTGCCCAGCTCGGGTGTGGGGAACACGATGCTAGCACCGGCTACCAGCCCTACTGTGGGTTGCAGCGTAATCCGCAGCAGTCCCTGGATTCACCACTGACAGCCAGCCAGTACATAATGGTAATTCGCGGGGTGACTCTGGAGTTGCATGCTGCAGAGTCGTGCAGGGCAATGCAGCAGCGGTGATCGTGTCCAAGCTGCGACAGTTACCCGGATGTTTCCCGAAAATCATCCACAGTTCACGGCCGACCGGAATGCGGCGCAAGAGCAAACCTGTCAAGCATCTGCTTGCCAGGCAGCTTTATCGTTATCGCCGCGGACTTTAGGAGGCTTCGGCAGCGCTGGCATTGCCCGTGATAGGCGAGAACTTGGCCCTGCAGGTCATGGCGGCTGCAGGGGTCCCACTGTGGGAATGACTTGTGACATGCGACAGCTTTCCTTTGATGCGAAAGAAACACCATGGGCGGATACATTTACTAATCCGTCATAAAATTTACTAACATGTCAGTCACATCTCGCCGCCAGGGTGTCGAGACATAAAAACTCTGTCGCAGGCCATCCACAATGTGCGAGCCTGCAAGCCTGTGTTGAGCCTGCCTTGCGAATTTCAGTCAATGTCCGATAGACTAGATATTATTGGGGTGTTGGGTCCCTGCTCTGGGCCCCGCGGGCGGCAGCCATCTTTCTAAAAATATGGCCCGCCGACCCCAGCGCCAGCCAGAACGGCCTCCCGCTGGGTGACATAATCTCGCTCAAACCACTTGACAGGCACCGCCAACGTCATCGCAAATCTAACATCTCCATCCTCATTTTGCGACAACGGCTGGCCCTGGATCATCAACACCCTTAACCCCCATTACCAAGAGTCTGAATATCTTGCCCATCAACCTCATGGACCCTTCCAAACCCCTCGGCCCTGCATCCTCATGATGATAGCCAGCTCAGCCTCCCCGGTCGGGTCCGAGATCTTCTCTCTGATTGCTCTACTTATCTTCTCCGCCATCACCCTCCTGATCCTCCGCCACTATCTACCCCTCCGAACAACGCCTGCATTCGTCCTTGTGACCGTCTTCTTCGCATTATGGCTCCCGGCATGTATCGTCCTCCTCGTGCCGATAGATCTGGCCTCGAACGCCAGGACCGACGATGAGGCCACACGGGGCATATGGCTCCCACAGAGAGTCATCCAGACTTGCTGGCGCATCGCCTACTGGCTCACTTTCACCCTCACATGGTATTGCGATGACTCCTTTTGCGATTCTGGCTCGGCACAGTACTGACTAGCAGCCCAGGTTCATTCTTCCCGTGCTTGCCGAATACTCCGACGCTGGATACCGAGATCCGAAGGGGAAGTTGATGTACTCGCTACGGTCGAATGCCCAATATTATGCGATGGTTTTCGGCTTTGGCATAATAGCGTTGATATATGTCTTCACTTCATACGGCATACACCTCGACTCCCTCAAGAGCCCCGTCATGGCTCTCGCATACTGCTGGGGTTTAGTCCTGGCAATCTACCTGATGGGCCACGGTCTCGTCAGCATCCCCCGACGCCTGATACGCAGCTTCAGCATCAGCGGACAGTTGCGCCAGTTGCAATCTGCGGCTCCTAGGTTATACGAGCAGCTGGAGGAGGCGGAGATGAACCTGGCAGATCTCGAGATCCAGGTGGCCGAGTTGTGCCGACGTAAGACCGGCTCAGCCGTCGAGTTCCAGGACTGGATCGAGGAGCTGATGGATTCTACCAACCTCCCGGAGGAACAGCCGCGGACGACATCTGCCGCGGGCTCTGGCGAGGCAAGGCGAGTCCCCACGGTCATCACGGAGAAGTACATGGCAGAGCTCACGCGAGAGCTCACCCGCGCAAGGCACGCTCGCTCTCGATACGCCAACGAATGGAACCGCCTGCTTCGAAAAGCTGCAGAAACACGGGCCATCCTGGACTCTGGTGGCTCCAAGAAACTCGAATTTGGGGGCGCGGCACCACACGCTTCGTGGTGGGAACGGATGTCGGTGCTCACTCCGTACTCGAGACACGTCCTTCACTTCCATGTTATGCCACATGTCAGGCTCTTCTTTGGTGGGATCCTGGCTCTAGCCTCGATTTTCATCGTCTGGTCCGAAGTCATCAAGGCCGGGCCTACCGCCCTCGCCAACCTGTCCATCATTCGCCTGACCGTGGTCCATCACTGGACAGGTGACAAGGGGCAAGTCGGCTTTGCTGGGCAAATGATCGCAGTATTTTGGATATCATACATGTGCGCTGCTGCCTTAATCTCCATCACTGAAGTCAAAGTGTGGCGTGGTCGCGCGCTGGTCTATCGAAACACCTCCCATGAATCGGCGCTGTGGTATTCGTCTTACGTTGCCCGACTCAGCGTCCCGCTGTCTTACAACTTTATCTCCTTCTTGTCCAAGGATGTTTACCAGAAGACACGATTCTATGACTTCCTCGGCCGTCTCATCGATCTGACAGCCCTGGGCGGCTGGTTCAACCGCTTGTTCCCACTCTTCATCCTTCTGCCAATAAGCGCCACCATGTTTGGTCTCTACGGCAAAGTGAAGCGAACTATCGGCCTTGCTGACTATATCGACGATGACGAAGACGAGAATCAAATCGGCTACGGTACTGGATCATGGCGGGAAGGTCGTGACCTTATCGAGCGCGAGCTCAACGGGACTTCGATTGGGAGATCGAGGGATGTCGCAGGGCCGGGTGGAATCGCCAACGGCGGTGCAGCCACGAGGGCCACTCCTGTGCGCTCTATACCTGGCCCATCGAACCGGCCGGGCGCCCCAACAACACCGCTGGGGACGTCACCTAATATTGGCAGGGTGGAGTCGCCTGCCACAGCCGCTAGCTCGAGGCGGGTTGGACAGAGACAGCACACAAGACTCGGCGATGACGAGGATGAGGACGACAACTTCTTCTCACAGCTCGGAACGCGCATAAAGAACACGGTCGACACGATCGACACGCCCAATTGGCTGCAGGAGATCGTCAAGAAGCCCAAGTGGATGGGTGGAGACGACGACGAGGGCGGACCGGCGTCTGGGTCGGGCAGCAACAACACGGATATACGGCGCTGGTTCGGAGGCGGTAGCGATGGGCGTATCAGGTTGTAATTAATTATGGATGCCACAGCCTCACAGACGTTCTTCTTCAGGCAGACCTTGACGCTTGATCTGGCTCTCCTTGCATGCCGTCCTTGCCGATTGGTGTACCTTGTTCCCAGATGAAGCGAAACAAGGCAAATGAAGCAGAGAAGGAAGCGTGTTTAAAGGGGGGACTGCACATGCGTCAAGCTCTTCAATGGGGGATTTCTAAGCCTGGAATGTGACTTGTATTTTGTTTTTTGGGATAATAGATTAATACTGAATATAAACATTGAAAATAAATCAATAACAGCGGAGCATCAAAAAACCCATTGGCACAACAGCCATTATTGAAATCCGATAACGGCGTCGTCTAGGTCGGTGATGGGCTAGAAGTGGTAGTTACAATTGTGTGCCTGCTTCTTGCCTGCTCGTTCATGTTGCTTGTGCGGAATTCGCGCTGCGGGGACGTGGTTCCGTTCCTGCCTGCCCACGCAGGCGCAGGCAGATTGTGCGTCTGGCTCAAACAAGATTATTCATTCCTTTGGGTGACAGGCGGAACTCGCAAACCTTCACACACGCAAAGAGATCGACGCAGGAGACGGACGGCCTCGCTGCGTGCATCACAAAACTCGTGCAAAGTGCATCCTCGACAAGGTTCGCGCCGGCATTAGCGATTCTCATCCCAAGTCCCGAATACTACGTCCAAGAGGGCCACTCGCTCCCTCCGGGCTGCGACAACTCTGACCTCCACCGTCTGTGTGCAAACAAGGTTTTGGCAATCATCGCAGGGGAGAACGCCCAAGCCAATCCAAGCCCGAAGCCCCTCATTGCCATCCTGCCATCGTGGAACATCTGAGGCTTCTCCAACTTCGAGACTCGGCCGTGCCTGACGGGTAGAGGAGGCTGTGCGCGCCACCTTTCAAAAGATCCATCACACCCTCGTCATCCCGGGCGCCTGTGCAGACGGGCTCGCCACACCACACGAGCACCTGGCACCCAGGGCAACGAGAGCTGGAGCTTCTTCGGAGCTCGCACCCGTATCCGTCTGCGCCAACTCTGTTTCCCAAATCTCGACAATGTCTGACCCTGACCGGGCGACCGCCTCACAGGCGCCAGATTCCAAGATTAACGCTGAAGACGGGAGGAAATACTGGCAAGGTAAGGTTTGGTTGAACCAGCTTCACGTCCACGCTCATTCCTCTATTTTCTTGCCTCTATAACACAACAGCCCTTTTCTGCCATACCCTCCACATCATATACCCCCCACCACCTCACTATCACACGTGCACTGCATCGCCTGCATGCCATCGAGAAAAATTAGCTAACCCTGGTGGGTGTTCGCGGCTGTGCAGGCGTCGATGCCGATGTCAATGGCATGCTAGGAGGCTTTCCCTATGTGTCGCGGGTAGACCTGCAAGGGTCTCGAAACTTTCTGGCCAAGTTTGGCATCGGGACCAAGGACGGGCAGCGCACTGTCGCCACGGCTCTTGAGGGCGGAGCTGGGTGAGTGACTGGCTTTCTGTCCCCTCTCGTCACACCCCGAGAGCTCAATGCGCCGAGACCCCTTCACCGGCTCCCTGCGTCTGTGTTCTTCCCCACACTCCCGAGCAACATTCTACCTGAGTCCCAGCTGAGGCTGATGTTTCTATCTACCGGCTTGCAGCATTGGCAGGATCACAGAGGGACTCTTGCTCAGCGTGTCACAAGAAGTCGACATTGTCGAACCCATAGCAAAATTCACCGAGGCCCTGCAGGAAAAGAGTGGCGTCCGTCAAGTCTTCAACGTCGGCCTGGAGGAATGGCAACCGGAGGTGGGCGTCCAATACGACCTCGTATGGAATCAATGGTGTGTGGGTCATCTCAAAGATGAACAGTTGGTCCAGTACCTGGAAAGGTGTAAGACGGTCTTGGCCCCTGAAAATGGGCTCATTGTCGTCAAGGAAAACATTAGCACCAGTGGTGTCGACTTGTTCGACGACCAGGACAGTAGCGTGACAAGGTAAGTTTGGCACTCTTCGGCTGCATCCGGTCCAAACACACCTAGGCGCTAGGCACGTTCTCACACCCCTATCACGTCCAGGACCGATGAGAAGTTTCAAGTCATCTTCAAGGATGCCGGACTTAGGCTTGTCAAGGCCGAGACCCAACGCGGATTTCCGAAGGAGCTCTTCCCTGTTCGGATCTATGCTCTGAGGCCGCAGGAATAGGACTACGGATATACTTGCGCACGACTGCGCCCAATCACCATGTAGCAGTCCATATGATCGGAGCCTCCATGTCAATAGACGCAGGATCCAGAAATGCGCGTCCCAGCTCGGCCCTCGTGTCAGCTTTCAGCAAAGAGCCCGACAAGCTTTCTCTCTCTGAATGGTCACCCAAGCGTGTGGTACTCCGGAAACTACACTACGCTGGAAGTTCCACCGTGTTCCCTGTCAACGGCCTCCAAGGTATCATTCAGGTACCTCCCCCTCGTGATCCTCCCCCAACAGATGGACTTTATGTGACATTCGGCAGAAACTCTCGGCCACTCAAGCAAGTACCGAGTACTCCTGGAACTTTAATCTTACTTCTTTGTTGCTTTGGCGAGACCCTTCTCCACGACGGTGAAGACAAGAATCCGCTGCCCGAGCAGCACATAATTCACAAGACGAGTGCACAAGTGACGGCCATACAGACGCGTAGCCACGCACGCCTCTTCGGATCTGACCCAGCACAGTTCCATGCAACCCAATGTGCCTGCCATCCCGTCGAGCGCAGGTGCGACCTCGTGCCAGAACTGCAGCAGCATGAATTTCATCCCCGCTTTGTTTCCAAAAACCAGGACCATTGTTGCTCTCGGACCGACTCTCGAGTCGTCCTGGAAAGCAAGCCCATCTTTTCACGAACTATACGGGGCGTCTAAACCGGGGCCTCATTGGTTCAACAGAAATAGATACAGTCTGACATAATGGATCGCCTCCCTAAGATCGGAAGCCCGGTCCGAGAGGGCAAGCTTTCACTCCCGCGTGCGAGACGTCTCCGGCACATGGTGCGGCCGTTGAGAGTAGCAGATAGATTGGCAGACAGACATATGGAACTGATGGTGGAGAGAATCCTCCTCTGGGGACGATTATTAATACACGCGCGTTGGGTTTGTGGGGTGGGTGAGGGGTGCAGGCAGGTAAGATGTGCGCCAGGGTGCGGGAGCGTTTCGAAAGTTTGCGATGCTAATAGCCCGAGGCTAGGTGTGCCCGCATGGAACCCCGGTGAGGAACCCTCTGATCTATGTGAGACGCGCCAGGCTGGGGGAAGAGGTGACGCTGGGGTAGCCTCCGCTGGCAGGAAGCTCCCCGAGCCTCCATGTGCGTGGTGACTTTGATCCTGGCCTGTTTATACAGCCGCGCCCGACTATACAGGTCTACGCATTGTCCTTGATTCGGTCGGGAGTTTATCTAGAAGACGAGCCTATCTGCTGAGGATGATAGGCCGACACTGCGCTGATCTCTACAGGCCCATGACTCTCATTGCTTGAGCGGCACCTGGCGACATTGGTATGATCATTGCCAGGCACGACTGCATCTAGCCCTCTTCCTGGATGGTCCATGGCACTGCTGGTGCTTGGCGATAATACCCGACGAGCTCACCGCGAGTCACTCGGCTACTTGCTCACCTTCAGAACTCTCGGGAATTGTCCGGGATGCCTCACCATGCTGGTCCAACATCGGCTGATGATGAATATATCGCTTCGGCCTCCCCGTGAGGCCTACACGTCAAGGGAAAAGGGGGAAGTGGGCAGAAATAGCCGTGATGCGCGGCGGTGGCCACATCAGACGAGCCATCTGCCGATTTCGAGGGCGGCGGGTGCCGTAGGGCTGATAGCCTGGGCAACAATGGCTTCCTCGGCCCGGGGTATTAGTGCCCGTTTCAGGTGAAGATGACTCGCGGGAAGGGAGGAGCGAGGAAGTACCGCATAAGCCTCCGCTACAATCGATCGTAGGGAGGGGCGGGGGCCGGTTGTGGTCGAGGCCGTCAGGGCGTGGTTTACGTTTTGCCCTGGGCTCTTCGAGACCGCGGGTGACTGACAAGGGTCGGTGCAGGAGCCGCACAGAGAGTTGTCACTCTCAGTAGTAGCTGACACCCTTCTAATGGCAAGCAGAGCAAGGGTGTATCTCCTAACCAGAGGTGAAGGGCGTCGTATGAAGCAACAGCGGACTCTTCCGCATGTGTGGGCCGATGCGAACGAAACACTGCAGCTTGGGACCCTCGCTCGTTGTGGCTTGAGTCCCGGCAGCGGTAGTGTGGCACAGCGCGACGCTCTTCGGCATAATATCTGAGGTGGGAAGGTTGCGATGCGATCTTGTTGGTGGTCTCATGGCTTCCACCCAGGTCTTGTGTCCTGATTCGCCAGCGTCGGATTTCCGGAAATTCTTTCGTTGCCTCTATTCCCGCTCTGTATGCGGCTCAGCGGCCTCAGTTTTCTCCCTCCTCAGTGGCGGCCTCCTGACCCCTCGACTCCTGATAGTATCGGGAAATCGTGGATCGCCAAGTAGCCGCTCTGTCACGGCCCTTCGCTGTGGCGGCTGGCTGGCTGGCTTACACGCTCAGTGAACAAGAAATAGCCGGGATATTCCCTTCGTCGAACCGGATTTGGAGCCATCGATATGTCGTTGTCTGAAGTCTCGCGAACTCTGTTGGGCACTAATGATCGTCCTTGCAGTAGTGTCGATCATGCCCGAGCCTCGCTCAGGAATCACACCTCTCTTCTCGCTGTAGAGGAAGCCTTCTCTCAAAAACAGGGCGAGATTTGTTCCTCGCTTTGATCTTTTCTTCTTGAGCTTATGCCGACCCCATGGAATGAAGGCGAGAGGGACCAGGACTTGCGGTGTCGTTTGAATCCCGAATTTCCTATTTTCCGGCTCTTCAGCGTTGGGCCGGCCTTCCCTCTTATCTGATTTCCGGTACCCCATGCTTTTCCGGATGAGTCTTGACCCTGCCAGGGGGCTGGCTGTTGTATGGTTCTCGCATTCGTTTAAAGCTTGAGTTGTATGGTTTCGATAGAACCAACCTCGTCGCTCAAAGAAGCAGTCGCATGCGCCAGACGCGTGACCAAAGAAGGACTCTGCAGCCGCGCAGCACAAGTCGGTTCGCCAACAGACATCATGTCCACCGATTTCGTTGGGACTGCATGCAAAGCGCTTCAGCGCGGAGTTTCGAGGTCGTGGTCGATTTCATTCGATAGGTATCCACCAACAGCGATGTGATATTTCTCCTTGTGGCCCTCTCTGACTTGCGCCGCCAACAAAGTGGCACATGGCGCCAATGGCCTCCGCCATTGAAATCTGGGGGCTCCTTGGAGAAGGCTAGGGCCACTTGACCCTGCCTCCTTACTGAGGGTCCGGGCCACCCGTTCGTCCTGCCCGTATTTTGTTGAAACTCAGGGCTCCTTGCGCCGGCGATGGTGAGTTTCCCCTGTTGAGGCAGGAAACCATCTCCACCTAAATTGCGCACAGTCTTGACGAGGCGCGCGCCGCCGCGTCTGCGCGAGACGGAAACCTGATTCCGGCGGCACCGGAGGCGCTGGTGGCGTGCTTAATGTCCTGTTGGTTCCTTTCTTGGACAGCCATGGTAGGTGCGTAGGTGAGAGGAGACCACTCTCATTTCGTAACGATGGCCCCCGGGGTCACAGCTGCCCTGGCGGGTCGAGCATTGTCCTCTCAAATACCCCCCGAAGATCTCGGTGAACGTAGGAGTCCTGTTTCTGTTGGTAGATCGGGACGGTTGCGGGGGGCATCGGCTTGTAACGTGCAACATCATAATTCATGCCACTATGTGTAGTAATCTCATCAATTGGCAATTCCCGCCATGCGGTGACTGCATGAATTCGCGAACGGGGGACAGGCTGGTGATGGAAGGCGAGTAGTTTTGTTGGTGGCGAAAAAAGGGGAAGCAACTGGCGGCGAGAGTGGCTGGCGCTTTGGTTCCTGAGCATCACGGTGGCACTCTTTTTCACATATTACAAGAGAGTGCCCGTCGACGTCGTCATGGGTCGGGTCTCATTCAGCCTTCGGCTAAGAGAGCCGAGGCTTCAGGGGGCACGGAATCGGATCAAGATCCGGGGGTTCATTATTCAGGCCCTCGACCCTAACTCCCCGTCTGTAGTTGACAGGACTACCCCCGCAAGATATGTTGACCGGTTGAAAAGGGCATTACCGATGCTTCCATGGGTGATCCTCGGGCCTTTCTGTCTTGAAGTTCTTGAACCTGATCTACAAGTGCCGAGCAGGATAGCCTAATTGCATGATTGCTTGATTTTCAGCCAGCTTGGTAGGCACATATAGCCATGGTTCTGTCCGGCATAAGAGGGAGAAAAAGGGTTGGAATTCCAGTATCAATCTTGGCTAACGAGCGATCAACCCAGTCGTTGCGCGAGTAGCGCTTGCGCCCAGCCTGCATGGGAATACTTGTTGCTACCAGACAGGCATGCGCGCCTCTGATCCCAGGCTGCCTCATTTCAGGCTGATCAGGCACCAAGCTTGAACTTGAACGGCTCGAGCCCTGTAGTGCCAACGTCGACCCTGAAGAGCGCGCCTCCAAGTTCCTTGCTCTTGCCCTCGCCCTCGTCGTCATTCGCCGTGGTAATGTAGAGGGTCGAGCCCACGAACTCGCAGCACGTGATGTTCTTGGTAGGCAGGTTGATCTGACCAATGACCTTGCCCTCGGGCGAGATCTTCACGACACGGCTCTCACCGTATATCGTGTGCCATATGTTCCCGTCCTTGTCCACACGGTGGCCATCAGGACCGCCCGTCCCCTCATGAGAATAGAAGACGCGGTGGTTCGACACACTGCCATCAGTCGTGTCGTAGTCATAAGCGTAGACTTTGCCAGCATTGGAGACCGTGTAATACAGCGTTTTATTGTCGGGAGACCAGCTGATGCTGTTCGGGATCATGAGATCCGGAACAATCTTCTTGGCCTGCGAGGGCTTCTGCCTCGCGTCAAAGAGGTATAGGCCGCCTGTCGAGGGTTAGTCTAAGGGGTTCTCAGTGGCGAACTGGTTACGACTATCGCGTCTGGGCATGCACGGCTTCGTGGTTTGTTGTGGGTGCCGGACCGTCTGTGCACGCGCTTCTCGGACCCGGGGCATAATCAAAGTTCAAGGAAAATGGTCGGCATAATGATGACTTGCCTTCATTCTGAAATTCGCCCGCGTCGAAATCGGTCATGTTACCCATCCAGAAGCGCCCATGAGGATCGACTGCACCGTCGTTGCTCCTCAAGCGCTTATTGTCCTGACCATCGGCCGACGCGAATCTGGAGATGTACTCGTACTTGCCCGTCTTGCGATCCAGCAGGGCGAGGCCGTACTTGAGGCCCACAAGTAGCTGGTCCTGGGGGTCGGAACCTTCCACATCCGCTGTGACACCCACGGGTGAGTCCAGTTGAAGGGTCTTGACCGACTCTGGTCCTTCGGTAAGAGACACGGTGTGCACCCGGTGGGCCATAATGTCCACCCAGCGCAAGGTATTGGTTGCCTTCTCATAGTACGGTCCCTCCCCGAGCCTGCAGTGGATGTTGAGGTACGGTTCCTCAACCGTCCATTCCTGAAAGTTTCCGCCTGCCATCTTGTCTCACAGAGAGAGAAAACGTTACACTGATCAGGGGCGCTCGACCGTTGAAGTCCGGGCGAGTCCTGTCACGAGACGACAGTTCCAGAGTCTGGCCGCGTCGGTGTCGCCGCAGCTCTCTAAGCCGTGAGAGGGTTCACGACAGATGTCAGTCTGACGCCGTGTCACAAGCGATCGGTTGCTTGGTGAGAGGTCTTGGAGCTGGAACCTGGCCCCTTCGTACCGCGATTCTGTGCTCTGTCGTAGATCGGACAAGTCGGCTAGGCACCCGACTTGCACAGCTGATCCTGACCCTCAACGATGGAGTGAAACTTTGGCTGTGTGATCCCGGCGACAGTGCAACTTCAAGGTGCTTGCTAGAAACCAGGCCAAGCTGATTTTGGTACGTCGGTGCCCCTGATAATTGTTCAGACCAACACTTGGCGGATGAGAACACTTGATTTTTCTGCGTTGCGAAGCCTCGAGTTTATATGCGGCTCAGCAGTCCCGTTCACCTCTGGAGACGCGGGGCGGAATTGCGGAGCTTGAAGCTTCTGCCACGTTGCCGCAGCCGGCGGCTGATTGTGTTAACGCGGGGAGGCGGGCCTTGTTTCCGTATCTTCACGGGGGCCCGCCGTCCGAGGATATAACTAGCTGCAGCGACGAAATGCGGAACAAGAATCCATTGATGCCTCCGCATGAACGATTTGACACATATCGAGCTTCCCAAACGAGAGTTCTGAGATCACGACAACCTGACCGATAGTGAGTGGTCAGGTACACCAAGTGTCATACACAGATCTCGACTAGTGCCCTGAACGCGAACGTTGGGATCCCTTGTGTCAGGCTGACTGCCCTAGTGCAGAAGCAGCATGCAGCTCATCTTAGTCAACCCACCCTTTGTGAACGTAGCCGCCGCAGTCACCCAAGCAGAATGACGATCAACTCATGATGGACCTCGTGCCTTACCCTACGTGCTTGGGCACCCATGGAGGTCGCCTCGGTCGCGGTAGGCCTCCCAGGGAATAGTGTGCGATTGCATCGGAGACACTCTCGAAATAGAAATCGATCAAATATTTGCCCATTTCAGTTTGATGAGATGACTTCAAGTTACGTACTAGACCCTCCACCACGTTCGTGACAGAAATGTCGTCGGTGACTAGCGGCACAGTGCCGGGGCGTTGTGGTGTCGTATCGCACTCGGTCTGAGGATGGAAACCGAGAAGCTGAGAGACAAAGTAGTGTGAGGCGCCGAGCTGACTGAGACCATGATCAAGGACGCTTCGCGTTGAAGAAATGGCCGGCGCATGGCTTGTTGTTGCGTCCCCAGACATTTACCCTGTTCCCAGCCCGTGTTGTGGATGGAGGCAACACACAGTCAAGCAACACAGCTCAAGGAAGGGGACCGTCTGACGAGGTCCAGATCCCTCCGCTTGTGTAAATCTTGGCCCCGCCCAATTCGGGCTCGCGTGATAATGTATCGTATTGTACAGTGCTCCCAACCACCCGCAACGACTGTGAGGGTTCCTCTTATGGGCGATATTATCACCCAGCCGCCATTCCTCGATGGTGCGACTGGAAGAAGCATCAGCGTGATGCTTGAAGCCGCCGGGCACCATGCGGGTTGCCGATCAGTATCAGGTCCTCAGCTTCGCCTTACTGGCATTGGAAAGCCAGCCCATGGGTGTCATTCGCTTCCCGTCATGAAATCTTGGGGTTATCTGCTGGATGCGGCCGAGGCAGACCGGATGCAAGCAGGCAGGTCCCGAGTCCAGAGATGAACTGGTGGTACGAGCACATCTGAGTAAGGCACGGGGCGTATTCTGATCAATTGCTCATCTGTATCTCGGTAAGGTGGGCGTACACGCTCCTTGATTGGTGCGTGAGCTCGCACGGCCGTGTAACTTGTTAATGTTGGGTGAAGGCTGATATTAAAACGGCCAGTATAGCCCAGTTTTCCGTCGGGCACACGGTTCACCTTTTGAGCAACGAAAACGGGTCCCGTCATCTCGCTCTTCTCCAATCTGGAGGTAGTGCTGTGCTCCAATGGCATGCATCAACCCATGCTTTGCGTGCTGCAAGCCATACCTGCACCTCATCGTCCCGCACACCCACCTTTTGACGCCCACGTTTGGACTTTTAATCCTGCTGGCACAGGGCTGTTCTTGCCTTAACAAGTGCCGAACGGTCGACAACCATGGTGCGCGCGACCAACAGCTATCGCGGTAGTTGGTAGTAGCTGGTAGTCGCAACGAAGATCCAAAACCTGCGCTCTGGATGTCACACCTCGTCGGCTGTGTGAAGGCCTAGTGGAGCACTGTCCAGTGTGTCCCCAAGGATGTTGCTGTCCTTGCTAGAAACCGGCTAGCGATTAAAGCTGGACGGGGACGGCCCGCGCGCGCGGTTTGATCAACTGTTCGGCGACAGGGTAATAGCCTGCACGGAGTGCTGCACACGCCGGCTCCGTGCTGGCCAACTGTTCATGCCGAGGACCGCCTTGGCGATCCCTATATTGACCGAGCGGTCGCGATGTTGCAGTCGAGGCCGAGTTTGAGTACCCCATCCGAAGGAAGGTTTTTGTGTCGTTTTATTATTAGAGAACGCGGGCTTCGCAGCCAAAAAAAATTGAGTTTCGCGATGTTGGCCTGATCCGGGATTATCAACTCTGCCACCATCTCTGGTTCAAGTAATCTCCGGGGATAGACTATCGCCCTAGCCGATATGAGATGGTCGTTGGGAGATTAGCGAAGTGTGGAGGCACGGTCACGGTTCAGTCTCGGCCACGCGATGGACGGCCGGCCTTTGGCTCCGCTGATGTATGTATCAGCGCCGGCGTCAAGAGGCGAGACAGTCTGTCAGAAGAAGCTCAGTGCTCGGCAAGAGATGCCAGTCGTTGGTGGTTGGCCCTGCCAGGGCCCATGAGCAGGGGTGGTACATTGAGTTCGAGAAGGATTGGCGGGCTTCGAAGGCCCCAGTGCGCCTGCAATCCAGACCCTCCCAGCCGGGCCAGGTACCGTACGTGCACAGTGCCCCCGGATGGGTGCCCTGGCCGCGTGTCTGGCCGCAGTGGACTTTAGTGTAGAGAAGTGTGGGCTTTGGTCCTTGCATAAGTCAAAACATAGTTTGGCAACCGCGGGTGGGCGTGCAGAGCGCAGCAGCTCTCGGCACAGAGTTCTATCAGCCGGCATGCGACATGCAACATGCAAAATGCAACATGGCGAATGACGGATGGGGTCGCATCCACTACCGGCGTTGACCTGCAGATTGGCAGTCAGGAAAGAAATCAGGACCTCGTCCTTGCCGGCGCTAGACGGGCCAGGAAGCTAGGAAGCTAGGAACCCCAGGGAGAATGGCAGCCGGAGGACATCCGGTTCGAGCGGAGAATTGGGCGCATGGCAGACTTGTGGTTCCTTGTGGTTCCTGGACTCGTTGCTGGAGACCGGAGTCATGCTTGAGTCATCAGCGGCAGGTCGGGCAGGTCGGGCAGGTCGGGTGGCTGCAAGGAGTACCCGGCGAGGCTTGGGCAGCTGTGACGTGAGGAATTGTTTCTTTGCGCCGGTGGACTTGTTTTCGGATCCAAGCCCCTGGGATGTGAAAGTGGGCAATGGCCACCCCTGGCCGTGAGTGGTCGAAAGGCAGCACCGATCGATCTGGAATTGACTGGCAAAGGCTAAAGTTGCGCCGAACAGCCGCGGGCGTCTCGTCTGGCATGGTTCACACTCGGTTGATGGATGGCCGACAGGCAGTACGAGGAGGGTCCGTGGAGGCAGGGAGGGTACACAGTACACCAAGATGGGTCGTAGCATGTGCATAAGGTGGCCGTCCGGATGTAGGACTAATATAGTGGCTATGATGATTATAGGCCAGGTCAGGACAAGAATGAGGTGAGACTGCATGTCGTTGTACGCACATGACCCCTTTTGAGAACCAATGTTCCATCGCCGGGCGAGAGAGAGATGGCTGCTTTGACCGTTTGGGATGCGATGGTCGATTGGGTGCCCGAGGAT